>BOPP01000061.1:1698096-1745330 GCA_017312745.1 Gryllus bimaculatus
ACGGCCCGTATATACATAGACCCTCTTCCGACAGGCCCTCATGTGCACTGTCTTCCACCTACAGGTCGTCCGATTGTTCATAGAAACTCAAATGGCGTGCGCTACCCTGAATGTCCTCCGCGTCGCCCTTCCAACTACTCAAAAGGATGGCCAGTTCCTGTAGATGCACTGACAGATTCTTTATTCTCTGTTATTCCAGACCAGAGCTCCATGTATTAGAACCCATATTTATATATGATCCAAATAGATTGGGAGTAGGACGAAAACTCAGTTCATCGGAAGTATTGTTAGACAAATGAATATTGAGTAAAATGCAACCCAGTGGCAATGTGACGTTCAATAACTGCCGCACCAAATATTGAAATAGCAAGCACGTACATTTTTTGCTTAGTGAATGTGTTTGCATTATTGTCTTCATGTCTTTGATTCATTTTCTTACCTGTAAAGAAATATTCAAAATATTGAGAAATCCTATTTATTTCATCTGGTGAGGTCGAAGCTATTGCTCCAACTTTGCCCGATATTTATCCCTAGTCCGATATTAGTTATTTGTTGTCATAGGTGCGATTGCTGTCATGGAATCACCGAAAACATCAATTCATGCGGATGTGTATCCACCATTCCTCCTTCGTTTCCGTGTGTTTTCGATTTGGCGCCCCCCTCACCCAACTATTATAAATTTCCAAAGGATTGGAAATATGCAGAAATTCCTGCCCCTAGTAAGAATATCCTAGATTCAGCGATAGTAAATTGCATTATTATACTCCACGACCAAACAAACTTCAACAATGTTCGCTGTGAATAATCGTTCCTATAATTCTCACCTGTATGTTGATGAGAAACCGCAATGTCTCAATCAGGGTGGTCTCCGTGGCCGCCTCTATGATGAACAATGCGGAGGAGGTGAACACAGCGTTCACATTGCGTGCGCTGTTGTTGAAGCACTCGAATCCTTCATAGAGAGCGTGGAAGATCTCGAGCGCGTTTCTCCGCATGAAAGCTACGTCCAACGCTGTGCACGTCTCTATGACCAAATCCAAACTCGCTATGTCCGAAGTGGGTTCCTTCAGCTTATCCACATTCTTGTGACGATCTATGAGGTTGTGGATGACGTTATGCACCGCGAGTCGCACTTTTGGGTTTGGGCTCAAGGAAATCCGAAGTAATGGGCGAAGAAGGTTCATTGGCAAAGTGCTGGTGAAGTGAGATGTGATGTATTGCTTGCTCACCTGAAAACAAAGACACGAATGCTGATTTTCACTTACTCTGACAGAATAGTGCCTCGAGGTAATTGAACTTTTATTGGCCAATAAAATATGAAGCACAAAACGCTTGCTGTGCAAATGGATTAGTTAACATGAATTTGTAAGATTTTATTAATATTTTTTAGTCGTTAGTGTTATTAACTTTTATATCAATACCTTTATACCTCTAAACTAACGACAAAGATTGTTTTGTAGATTTACATTCACGTAATTACGAAAATATATGGGCATAAGTTGTGGTGGTAACAAAATCATGCACTGGCAATTTGACTATAACAGCGTATTGTCAAAATGAATTCATGCATTTGTCTGTGTACACAAGATCTCAGTGATTGCAATAGTTGAGAGGTCAATGTTAAATAGGTGACCAGGCTATAGTCGTGCGTGATAAATGTAACACGTGTTGAACAGAGCTCATGCATTTTGTGAAAGAAAGTCGAAGAAAATTGAAGGAAGCTTTTGAGAACGCTGCCCTTCTATACCGGACGGTCTGAAGGAGGAAACAGGACGTACAGTGATATCGCTTACATTTTCATAAATATTTTTTTGGACATTAGTTCTCTCACCTCGCCAAGAAGGTCCAGAAGAATGTACCTCAGCGTAGCGTCCACGAGTCCCTGGCTGGGGAACGGGGTTCGGTTCACCACAAAGACCATCATCTCGAGCTTGTAGAAGTCTGGCAGGGCGAAGGAGATGGTCTCGAGCGTCCTCACCACCGCGTCCTGGTAGCCCTCTTCGTCCTCCTTGGGCAGCCCGATCTCCAGCGCGGAGCGCCGCACTGACTTCTCCAAGTCGTCCAGCAGCTGACCCACGCAGTAGAAGGCCGAGGGCCCCACGGCTTCGGTGCTGGTGCCTTGCGAGATTTCCATGACCGTCTCCAGGATTCGCACGCGCGTCAGAGCGTCCTCCGTCTCCTCGTGGCTCGCGTGCTTCACCAGTCGCTCGATGAGCACGTAGGCGTACGTCGGCTCCACGCTCAGCACCACCAGCTTGAACACCTCGAACGGGAACAGGTTGTCCCACCAGAGGTCGTTCTCGTCGAAGTAGTTGAGTATGGGATCGAGGACGTAGTGCAGGCGGGAGGCGTACGTCCTCACGAGGACTTCCTTCATGCAGGACTCGGCGATGCCGGGCGAGTTCATGCTGCGTGGGAAATTGTTTCATTGAGTTTACGCTTACCAAAAACATCTGATCTCAACTCATCGAATAACGTTATTTGATGTTAGAAAAAAGAAATAAAACAACACGTCATCTCACTTGACGTTCCTTGTTTTTAGCTTCTTTGAAAATACTAGTTACATCAATTTATGGCAACACATATGAAAAGTATTTAATTGTATTTGAAAGTAATTTTAACAACATAATTGATTGTAAACAAGAAGAAACTAAAAGTGCTAAGTAAAACGACTGAATATATATAATTAAGTATTTGATATATGAGTACAGCCGAAGATCTACTTACATAACAAAATGCTCTTTATTTAAAGGAATAGTTTATAAAAATGTCAATATCAAATAGAAAACATATCAATTTGCATGCATCGCCAAATTTCCAGAGATTGGTAGTTGAAATAATAATTACATCTAATTAATATAATGATATAATATTGAACATATATACATTAGTGAAAAGTAGATTTTAGGTTTTGTTGTAGCAAAATTTTATCCCGTTTTTCTAACATTGATTTCCATCAGTGTTACATCTTACATTAAAAAATATTTCATTTCGTTTTCTTTTAATTTGAAATATATAATGTTCTTTGGAAAGGAATGCCGACACAAAAAATACGTTGAACAAAACAGTTTAAAACTTGATTACCTGTATTCCTCTCGTTCGGCAGGAGTCATGCTTAGGTACTCAGGGTCGTTGAGGTTGAAGAGCAAGCAAGGTAATATAACATTCATGTAAGTAAAGGAATATATATTGTCAATTAGACCATCGCACCACAAAAGAATTGCTTCCAGGCCCTCTATACCTGCATGCCGAACTTCTTCCTGTATGAAAAGTCCTTGGTTTAGAATTTCCCCCTAAAGAAATCACCTTACATCAAAAATTTGTATTCATACTTGCTAAGACATACACTTGTTTAAATATTTTAATCGTTCATCGTCCAGTGCAAAGCTTCTGTACGAGAGAAAAGAATCCATTAATTCAGTCGAGTCAGTGCGTAAAGATGCCATACGTACTTGAACATCTGTATCCTCGATGGTATTGTGGCACATGTCCGCAAATTCAGTGAGAAGTTGTTCGTAGTTCAGATGGTAAAGTGTTTCGTCTTTGAGAATCACGAAGCGAATGAAGCAATAAGTAGCTGTAATCTATAGGACGAAAAAAACATGTTTATTATGACAAAAATATCAGTACATCGATAGAAATATTCAGAAATTAACTAGAACGTGCTGCAACAAAATTATTAGATCTTTCGCATTGGATATATAAATATAATTTATAGAGAGTCTTGTTCACCTATTTTTTAATGGCCCATTTTAATCTACCACGCTATTTGTTCAACAGTATAAACTGCGCGTGTTGACTTTAATGAAGTTACTAAAGTTTTAGGTGCTTATTGCTTGTGAGAAAGTTCCTGGCTCGCGTGAGGTCGGATTTAATATTTGGTGAAGAGTATTTGAATTTTGTGAGTTTTCTGAATGCTTGAATGCTCAACGCTAAAAGTTTATTAAATAGACAACGTGAAAAACTGTTTCAACCTATAAAAAGAGTTTTAAAATTTATCGGCTATACATGTTTAATTGAATACCGATATTTCAGTTCAAAACAACTTTTGGGAACTGGGAACTTTTATGAACATCTGGGAATGAAATAGTCGTTTTTGATTTGTGACCTAAATTAGAGAATCTTTTTAAAATTATTTCTTTTAGTTCAATTATTACTGTTTAGGGAAGAAAAGCAACGGGCATTATTGTTAATTATTCCTTCTAACCGACATTTCAATTAAGCGAAGAAATGGAATTTCGCATATATTGAGAAGAAAACAGTACATTTGTCGTACATTGTCTTAATTTTAAAAGTAAATATATAAAAATAAATTATTGTTTCTAAGAAATATCTAATCATTTTATTTCTTATACACTTTGAAAGTTAAGAAAGGTGCAAATATTCTGATCCCGGTAGATGACATCATTGTTATTATTATTTCGTATATGATTTAATATATCTATATAAGGGCTTAAATAAACTCAGAAACGGTGCCGGTACAGCATTTTTTCGGAGCGCGGCAGCCGACCTGCAGGCGTGGCGTGCGCGAGGCCAGGCACATGAGCACGGTGCGCAGGAAGCTGTCGACGATCTGCTCGCGGCCGCGCGGGTCGGCCGTGCTCAGCAGCTGCGCCAGCGCGTCCATGCTCAGCGCCACGTGCGCGAAGCGGCCCTTGCGCAGGTGCTTGGCCGCGCGCTCGTGCATGTACTCGCCCACCTGCACGCGGGCACGGGCACGTGCGCTCGTATGCAAACCGTGACTCGAGACGTAATGTAAAAGGATATTCAACATTTTAGATACTAAGGTGTACGTGTGTATTGGCATTTTGGGTCGACTGTTCGGATTTCCAGGCGAGCCAACGGTGCCCCCATGCCGGGGCCTAGTTCAATTCCCATGCTTGGGGGGGGGGGCGAGCAAAAGTGGGGACATGTGGTTAATTAACACGACGTAGTCCCTTCACCATATCTAACAAACTCCGTCTGCCTGAGCTTTTCTCGTCACACAGCTACAGAAGTTGAGACGATTTTAAAGGAAATCTGCAAATTTATTTGTGCCTCTATTGGAATTCAAACCCGGGATCACACCACGAGTAGCTAGTACGCTGCCCATAAGGCGGGTGCTGAGAGTGTTTATTAAAATAAGAGTGCACATCATTTTTTATTGATTTGCATGCTTATTTTTATATCTTCTTACAGCACTTGCTGTATGTAATCTCCCTTCTCTTTTATTACTTTTGTATTTCATTAAGAGAATCAATCAAAAATATTAAGCTATGAAATTTCAAAATTTGGTTACTATTCATTTATGAAACATTATTGGTCCCAACTGCAAAATTATAATCGAATATAAATGATCGCGATTTCTTTTTTTAATTCGATAAGTTTTGAAGTAAAAATTAAATGTGAAGAAAATTAAATGTTAACAATAATCATTTTTCAGTGGATGAAAGGAGTGGCGAGGGAAAGGAGAGGTCCTGTTAAATTCTGCTGTCCATTCTCAGTGTTGCTAACGGTTTTTTTGTATTGTTGCAGCGAGAGTGACTACTCACTTGATCCATTTTCTCTGGATACAGCAAAGAATAATAGTAGAGCTTTTCCATTGATGTAGGATTGAGACCGTCGACAGCATTGCGGGGTAAAGCTGCGCGTACTAATTGCTTATACCTGCAATTGAACAACATCCATGTTTTGTTAACTATATTCTCACAGAAATGTTAAGTGGCATAGACAAAAGAAGCCATTAGAATGCAAAAGCAACTTAAAAATTAATTTTTTGGTAGGTAATTTTTTGCCGTATGGAGTATATTTTGAGAACTGTAAATACGATTTGCAAGAGAGGCCAATCGTAAGTGATATTTTTTGCGAATTTTCCATAATAAATGCCGCTCACGCATTGAAGTTAAACCTTGAGATTAAACTTTAATAATTTGAGAGATATATATTTTTAAAATATTGCTTCCTTAGGAAAATAAAACACAAATTTCCATATCGGAGAAACACACATCAATAAATTGTAAATTACCTTGGTCGGCATACTCGACAACAGACTATTTTGGTCATTATAATTGTAAATGTGTCAGAACAATTAGAAAAGAACCCATTTATCTATGATACTAGAAGTTGTCATCCTACTTGATGGCCTATTCTTTGCTAGGAAACCTGTGCGAAGATTAGTAACACTCTGAAGTAATATTACAACAATTAGCAATAATCAACTTGTGATGATTACGTAACGTGTAGTGAAACTCATTCAGTCAAGTGCCACTTCTAACAAGGTCAAGTACCATCGATGTACTGCCGGTTTGTCCCCAATATTCGACTTACCTTTTCTGATTATGGCTCACCTCCAATAGCAGTGATACGTCAATTGCAAGAAAACAAACACATTCAAAGTGAATTATGTGCACACACATTGAGTTACGAGTTCAACTTTCATTTAGTATCTTTAAGTTTAACCCTCGTTGTCATTTACTCCAATACGTTTTACACGCGTCCAAAGTGATTGGCAGGAAAACGTAGTGCTGCACTTTGCGAGGGCCCGTGACACCTCACCTCGTGAATGGGCGAAGCATTTCGGAACTTCCTGTCTTTGCTCCATAGCCCCCTCCCGAAACTTCCGCCCAACCATCCACTTCTATCGTCCTTTCCTCTTATACCTCATTCCACCCCATCTCCTTCCTCCTCTTCCTCTCCTCTCTATGCAACCTCTAATCCCTCATATCTCCTCATCCAATCAACCCCCTACTCCGTTCCCCTCTCCTCCACCTCTTCAGCCCCTCTATTACCTCCTTCCCTCCTTCTTCCCATACTCCTCCGCGTCTCACATCCTTCAACTCCTTTCTTCCTCCACCAATTCTGCTTCCCCATACTCTTCTCACTATATTTCTTTCATCTCAACTCGCACTCCTCTCTATCTTCTCCACTTCCTTCTCCTGAACTATCATACCTCCTCTCTTACCCTCTTCCGCCTTTATCTCGCCTCTCATTCCTGACACGACCCCGCCCCGCCCCCTCTAACTTCCGTGACTTGCCCCGTTTCGTGTGGCCCCATCTTTGCCGCGCCGGGAGTCCATATTCCCGCTTAGAGCCAGCATGGACCATCCGCCCATCTCCGGTCGCCTAACGTCACCGCGTTATGAGTCGCAAAGCTGTTCAAACTCTCTTCGCGATGCTCAGGGCATAAGTGGAAATTGGAGGTTCCCCCGAGCATGCCAAAGATGGCTGTGCCACGCATTGGAGGTGGGGAAGAAAGACGTGTGCGGGAAACTGATCCAGCGAATATAATGATGGAAAAGAAGGAAAGTGGGAGGGAAGATTGAAACTATTGAACTGAAAAAAGTAGATTTGGAAGGCGAAATTCTCAAGAATGCACCAACTGAACTCTATGTACTATTTAACGTATTCGTTATTGTCAACCAAATCTTTTAATTTTGTGTTTATAGCCACAAAATCAAAATACCTAATATTTAGAAATAAAATGAATGCATCATTATTAGCTTATTCAATTCAGTTTAATAACGTAATGTCATTTCCTCTAAGGTACATGGCATTTGATGATGTTCAATCTTACCTGAATAAGGTGTACGTCACTGGGACGAACAGTTTTTAGAAGTAGGAACAAGGTCCCAAAAATCCCTTCTGAACTCTAGGAGACTACGAATATATTAGAAATTGTATAGTGTTAGGAGTGAGTTATTTTCGTAAACTTACGACTGTCGGTCTGTGCTTGACAGCCAATGATTTATAATTATGGAAGAAGACTGCTCTTTAATTTCAAGATTCAAAGTTTGCCGATGTCATTTTTCGCTTACCACGGTAGTAACATATATAAATAGTTCAAAGAGCAAAGGAAGTTAACTTGCGATCATTATTATTTTACTTGCTACAGTTTACGACGACTTTGGTCAAATCGTACAAAGTATGTGTTTCATGGAATTAGCACTTTTTGAATCAGTGATGGGCTGATATTTACAGAGAGCCAACGCCTCACTACTTCACGATAAATTGACATCGTCGTTTCGTCTTACATTCACCTCTCAAGTACTAAAACAATCGAAAAATACATTCTCCAACTTCTGTCTCAGTGAAAAATGAGTAACGCACGTACTTCTTGTCTTATAAAAGCACCTTAACACACAAAATTCCAATTTCATCAACAAATGTTTCTCTCGCACATTTAACGTTAAAAATGTTTTCATCTCGGGCTGTTTAGATCGCAACTAGCGCTGCATCGGTTCTACAGTTTACGAAATAGCGGCTGCCTCCTGGCGCCGACAGCGGCAACGACGCAGCGAGGACGCGTCGGCGAACGTCCTCATAGAGCCACCCGTCCTCAGCTGGAGGATTATGGCGCCGTATCCCCAATCCCCCCTCTGGCGCTGCTCGGCTCGAGAAGGTCCCTCCATAAGTTAACCCACCCACACTCCGCTGAGACTGGCTAAGGCGCACACCTTGCTTCTTTACGACGGCTTTTATTATGTATTCATACCCACACCCTCTTTATCACGCTTCTTTACAGCGTTCTCTTCATTTCTTCATTTCCCATAATTTCCTCCCTAAATCGCTGGTATTGTTCCGTTGCGTGTAAGGAACGCTCCTTCCCACGTCCTAACTTGCTCAACTTTCCGCGAGCCGTAGTTGCTCCCTTGCAGGAGGGCTCAGGCTCCGGCATGCCCAGTGTTGCCACATGCTTGGGAGACAATTCCTCAGACATTGTGTAGATTTTCTGCCTGAAGGTTTTTTGACAACATTATCACAGTCATTTTCTGTTTATACTATTTTCTGTTTCGCTGCTAAGTTAATTGAAATTTGTAAAATATGAAATATATTATAGTTATTTTAAACATTTATAAAGGTCTTCATTGCCAACTTAATGCGTTTAAGTGTATTGCGTCTTATAATTGTAATTGTAAAAACAAGTTACAATTTCCATATTAAAAATGTGCATGATAATTAAATTTTCAACAGTGTTCCATCATTTTATCGCAAAGGATTTTCCTCAAATTTTTGCACAGATGTTTGTCCTTTATATATATAATACTTTTATTATATATGACATAAATTACAGAATTACACAATTGTTTTTATGATATCTGCTGAATTATAATTTTCGAAATTCCAGCCATTCAACTGTAGTTTTCATCAGCATTCTAGAACCTTTTGCACCCTTCTTAATTTATTTTGTTTAATGTTTAGGCCGGCTCAGACTAGCTGAGAACAATAAATAGGCGTGTGCAATTGATACGAATTATTTTGCTAGTGTTGAAGAGTGATAACTTTCAAATCCTTTTTAAGTAACACACTCTTCAACGAATGCGTCGAAAAAGATACCACGAGAAATCTCCAGGGTGTAGGCTTGCGTATGGTTACGCTGCCTGTTTCTAAATTTGAAAGTTTTCACATGATTTCTTCAGCTTAGCCACAGTAATACACCAGAGTATTTTTAAGAATTTCACCCCGATAAGAATTGTTGGAACGTTAACCAAAAACCCAACACAGAAACGAGAACAGAAAAGTAAATACGATTCAAGCCGGAATCACTTGGATGTCGAGACTTTTATTCAAATTAGTGGAAGAAAACTGTAGACGCAAAAGTCCAATAATTAGTCATGTACTAAATGCTGCAGTAATTTATTGCTGACATACAGAAATTAAGAAAATGATAATTTGTTAAAGAGAAATAGCGACCCAATTAAACAGAAGGAAAACGAACACTGCAACAAGAGATTAATCATATTAATATTTATCGCATTTCGTAATACCCGGGGAGTAAAAATAACATGCATTCCTCAGACATTAAAATCTGCAAGTAAACAGAATACCAAGGAAAAGGACTTCGAATATTATATATTGTATTTTTATGTAATATATTGTACATTATATGATACTTTATTTCAACACACAATATTAAAGGAAAAACTTCCAGTAAATTTCGTGGTGGTAGTAGATATCTTGTGGTAGTCCATAATTGGAGAACGTAATAATCGCCCACAAAACGTATAATAATTTTATTAATTATTACATTCCCAGTGTCAACTTTCGGGAAAAACACTGTCCCATCCTCAGTGTATCTCTAGGAAGGAGAATAAAATTGTTATTACGTAATAATTATTATTTATGTTAACTTTTCAATATTCTCCTCCTTGCTAGAGACCCACTGAGGATGGGAAAAGTGTTTTCCTGAAAGTTAACTCTGAGAATATAATAAAAAAATAATTATACTTTTTGTGGACGATTATTTCCTTGTCTCGTTAACGTCCTGTAGCTTTATAGTGTGTGTGTGTGTGTGTGTGTGCGTGTGTGCGCGCGCGCGCGCGCGTGTGTGTGTGTGTGTGTGTGTGCACTTGCCTCAAATCACAGCAAATAGGAACAAACGCGTTTAGTCCATTCCGCTAGCAGTGCGCCGCACACGAAGAAGTTGCTGTGGGGTCGCATGGGGAGAGGGTCGCGAGGAAGCCCGAAGGGTTCAAAACGGGCGCAGGGGGGAGGGGGCACCGGGAGAGGCAAGGATGAGGGCGGCGGCGCGAACTATCTCCTAATCCGGTGAACAATCGCCTGACGCGGCGCGTGCGACAGGGAGCGCGCCGTCACTGCCGCGTCATTTGGCAGGTGCGCCAACAAATTGAGTGCGCGGCCGTGCGCGGCGGCCGAGGGAGAGAGGCGAGCGTTAGGGGGGCGGGGGAGTGGAAGAGGAGGGGCGATAAAAATCAACCCCCGGCTGGCGTCCCACGGTGGTGGCTGACAAGGCTCGCGAATGGAGGGTTCAGTACAGTACATGTGCGGCATGTGGGTGTAGTCCTAAATAATGCTGGGGAGGAGGGGGGGCTATTGCTTTATCTATTCTATTACATTTAGCGGCGTTTTTGGTCTTTTCGCTCTTGCAAAAGTTTCGCAGAAAATTCATGTTTGAGATGATTATTAATTCATTTTTAATTATAATTATCTCCGCTAAATAATATATCACCTATAATGCTTCTATATTTAGAAATTTAACAAACATAATAGCAATGTACTACGTCATTTGCCAGACATAAAATTCCAATTCATACTTTCTCGTCGTAATTTAGAAATCACATAGGCTCTGTACTTCTATTACGAACAAAAAATGCTTTGGTGAGTAATATTTGTTTTTGGATGAAGATTTTTGTGATTCAATAATTTTCTTTTCTTAACATACTTTAAAAGTATATTTTAACTATGTTTTCTATTTGTCTTCGAGTATTTTAGATTTCCTTTGTCAGAGATATTCTTTTTGGATTTTTCAAACTTCTATGTTAATTTTGGTTCAATGAAAATCAATTAAGTCCATAATTTGTTTAATTACTCGGAGTAGCTTTTTCTCATATAGACGAAGGTTTATACATATTTATGTTCATTCCTCCCTTGCATTAATATCCCTGTATTTAACCGATTTAAGAAAAACAAGTTTCGTAATTTATTGGTTCTAGAATTATCTTTTGAAATTAATAGTTGTTTTCTGCGAGGAATCTGTCGTCTGTAAAAAAACGATGTTTTGTTTCGATGACAATATTATTTAAAACCCTCATATTTTGTAACCATGGTTTTGGAGAATGGATCAGAAACCTTCTGTAGTACTTCTCGTTCAGAAATTATTTAAAAACGTATTTAGTTCGTGTTGAATACCTTAATTTCTTCCAGTTATTCAGATTCTTTAGATCTTGTTTAGTCATCTAAGAAGACCGGCCGTGATTGAAAGAACACATCAGTCGCATTACGACCATACCTGCGCTATTGTAAGGATTTGGTTAAATATTTGCTCGTAAACGGCAGTGTTCTTCGGAACGCAAATTCGGGCGGCCACTGTTACAATCTGGCAGTATGCTTCGTTCAGGTCATTAGGCGATTTTTTTTTTGTTTCTGGCATGGTTAAGCATCACCGAAGATGGCATCATTATTCGAAATATATTCTTTTGCCAGCCAGATGAACTGTCTGCCATCTTTTAAATACGTAAAGCGTCAGCCCAGTGTGTTCCTGCAGTTAGAGAGTGGAGAAATTTTTCTCAAGTGACGTACATTATTCTGATATCGTCTCTAAAAATGATATTGCATGAATCGTTGTAAATTATGTTTTAAAGCAGAAGAGAATGTGTGTGAATTAATCAAATGGTGTCAACAAACAGGACATAAATACCAAGGTGCATGCGTTTTTAATTATCACACCTTTATTTAATCTCGCAATAAACTAAATTTTCAGCACATAATTTCAGCAGCGAAGAAATTGCTTAAATTAAATTTTAGTCGAAGAATTAAGTAACAATATTACTAAAAAAGATTTAATTGCACTTTTATTACATTTGGCAACTTTAAAACATTGATTTCTCGCAAATATTGTCCGGTTGACGGGCTGACCAAAATAACGGGAAATACAGCAGCCTCTGACCCAAGTTGGCCATCATTTGTGAAATGAAACCAAACCGTTTCTGTATGTTACTCACAGACATGCGATACCAATTTAGTTAGGTCCGAATAAATATAGATGCGCCTTGCAGTCCGCAGATCGAGTGGCACTTTTTGCCGACGGAGGCAGAAGCTGCAGTACGTCGTCAGTGAGAGAAGCTAGCGCACTGTGCCGCGGCAGTAGCGCCGCCAACAACCCTCGGATACGGCCCCTTACGCGGCACCCGCGTTAACGCCTCGCGCGCCGCATACTCATATTTCGTTAATGACGCGCGTGATGACGTGTAATAAGGCGCAGCTACGCGCGTACAGCCTCCGTCTCGCCTGGCACGGCGGCGGGCGGTACTTGCCAGAAGCGCCGACTGGGAAAACGGATGATTTCGACTACTTGATTTCCACGAGGGAAACTATGTAGTTCATAAGATAGGATTCTACTTGTATGTACGTCAGTATTGCATTCTAACCGCAATCAGAGATTGTGATTATGTATATTTTGGAAGTAACAATTTTCAGACGGATTGAGAGAGATTTTTTTCATGATATGACGTACTTTATTCTTGCTTTCTAAACCAAATATGAAATGTCAATTGCAATTGCTTCGTTGGTTTCAACACTATGTGGCTACAAAGGTGCCTCGCATTAACATAGTCATTTCAGTCTTTTAAGAAGTTAATATTTTACACACAACACAGAAAGTCCATGGCAAAGAAATCTAATTCATAACTGCAAAAACGCATTTATTAAACAAAATCTCGTTTCCAGCTTTAAATTACACCTTCAAGAACAAATTATCTATAACTACAGGCCATATTTGATCATAATATAAAACTATTTTTGTTAACCCTGAAACTTACTCTGTATACATTGTAGAGCAATATTTGTGTTCCATCATTTTGCATCATCTTACTTCGGTGTGAATGAAAATATATGCGCTACATATGACTAGTTGCTATTTAAAGAACTGAATATTTTTTGTTACGTTTACACACTTCCTTACGTGCACATTTTGAATATTCAAGTGTTCAGTTTGAAGCAGTTAATAATCGGTTCTCACTGTTCTTACAAATTTACACTTTTCTCGGTCATTTGTATGTTTGTCTTAATTTAATTTCACATTATGTACATTTTCAATTAGAATCATATGTACGTTTTAAATTGTCTCAGTTCGTTTATTAAATGTCTTATGCATTCATGTATCATAATATTGCCTTTACCTCCCTGAAATTAATACCTCTGAATCTTTCTTTTTCTGTTCTATTTAAGTCGTTAGAGTACTGTTTCTTTTGTATTACTCTTCCATTACACCACATTCTTAAATATATTTGCACTATTTCGGGACTCCGTACTCCGAAGACTCCGTACTAATTTTTAAGTAAAGAGTGCTCGGTTTTCACTTTGTTTTTCTCAGTAGTTTTTATGTTTGCCTTTCTTTAACTTCACTTTACTTTGTCATTATACGTACGTTTTAAAATTTATCTGCAAGTTCTTCGAACAATATTTAATAAATGAGCTTGTCGCTATGTTCATACTCCTGTTGAGACTATTCTGAAATAAACCTAATTCCCGTTGTTATATTACGCTTCGTTTTGGCGACACTTGTGGAGTTTTTAATTGCAAATCTAAGTGATGTGTACCTGTAATAATAGTAACTTCGATGTTAAGAAATTTCATTTTCCATTGTAAGGTAAGGAAATTTTGACTACTTACCAGTAGCAAGTCTTTTTGAAGACGTTTTAAAGTTAAGCAAGAATGTTTTTTTCACTGAGAGGTGTGTATAATTTTTGTGAATAGAAAATGTTATATATGAAATTAAAATTTAATTTTATATGTTGCAAAGCTTGTTTAATCCTGAGAACCTATGATCTGATTGTTCAATTATTGTAATAATGACAACCGTGAATATTTTTGTGTAATTATGTGTTTTGTGTAATATTACGTGTGCTTAGATTATTTTCCCAAGCTTATTAATCTACAATTTTAATAGAAATTGAGAGGGTTGCTACACCTGCGGAGTCACAAATTAGTGATTCAAACGATTTTGCTCATTTCGCTGGGTTTTATTACCAAGCACGTTGAAATTGATTTTACAATGGAGCTCATAGAGAAACCCACGAAAACTAGTTCTAATTTATTGTGCAAAAAACCTTCGTCGATCATTCCTACACTTTATCATTTGTTCTGCATCGTCCGTATTTCAACCACCTCCCCTCTCGACGCTACTACTTCATCTTCTCAAATCCCACCCTCCGCAGCGCCCCCCATCCCGTAGCGAGGCTCCTCGCTGGAGGGGGGGGGCGAGGATAACAGCGAGGAGGGGGGTCGCCTCGCCGGTGGCTGCTGCGGCGGCGGAGGAAGGGGCGGCAAGTCATCCGGAAGCGCAGATTACCCGCTAACGCGGCGCGCGATGGATGGGGCGCTGTATCTGCACGCCCGCGAGCGCTGGCGCGTCATCGCCCGGGGCGAGGAGTAGGGAGGGGGTAAGCGGGGCGGGGGAGAGAGCCACGTCGGCGACGGGGTCGCACAGGTGAGAGAGGGGCGTGGTGACGGTGATAGTGGTACGTGGAATGGGAACGGAGACTGATGCGTGGACGGAGCGAGTTCAGAGGGGAGGGTAGAGGCTAGGTGAGAAAAGGAAAGTCGGAACAGTGCAGGTGTGTATGGCTTCAAAAACGGAACCGATTCATACGGAGGATGGAACATGAAGTAGTGAGAAGGAGTCAGGGCGGTGACGGTGGTGACGGGGGTGATGGTGATGGAGGTAGGGGAATGGGTGCGGAGACAGATTCGTGGACCGAGCCAGTTTGGAAGGGAGTTTAGAGGAAAGGAAAAGTGAAGGTGAGGTCGAAGCGGCACAAAACAGAAACGGAACTGTTTCAGTCTACAAGACATAGATAGGAGAGGCGAAGTTAGGGCAGTGACGCGCATGGGATCGCGCAGGTGAGATCAATAATAGAGGCGGGGAATGGGAGGTGTGACGGCTTCGGCAAAGGAGCAGGTTCAAGCCGCAGAAGTCAGAAGTGATGAATGAAGGGAGCTAGAGCAGGACTATTGATAAGATGGATGACAGAAAACTGTCTGAGGAAATCTGTGACTGTATTAGCGATGTCGTGGGTACAGGTAAAGAGGTGCGGGATATAGCGGCGTTGGCGAAGAGCGAGTGAGCGGATATAGCAATGACATTCCGAGGAGAGCAGGTTGAATTGCTGTGGGCATGTCCTCGACAGGAGCAGGCTTTGCAGTGGAGCGCGCAGAAGGAGCGACTGCGGCGATGACGTCTGAAGCGAGGACGGAGTTACACAGGTGAAACTGACAACGGTGGCGGCGAGAGGAGTGGCTTAGGTGCAGTGAAGAGAAAACGGTGTCTGTGCAGAGATGGGCCGATCTAAAGAGTAAAGCGGCTGGAATGGGAAGAAATGGCGACAGCTGTGATTTCAGAGTCAGTATGAGAAGATGGGATGGCTGTGTGGTGAGAGAGACGGCGGTGGCAACGACGACGAGAACGTGTTAGAGACGATAGAGGTGTTAGAGACGATAAGAGTTTGTTTTAGAGACGATAGAGGTGTTAGAGACGATAGAGGTGTTAGAGACGAATAGAGGTGTTAGAGAACGATTGGCGTCGAGACGATTTAGGCGGTCGAGACGATTTAGGCAGTCGAGACGATTTAGGCGGTCGAGACGATTTAGGCGCTCGAGACGATTTAGGCGGTCGAGACGTTAGGCGGTCGAGACATTTAGGCGGTCGAGACGATTTAGCGGTCGAGACGATTTAGGCGGTCGGACGATTTAGGCGGGTCGAGACGATTTAGGCGAGTCGAGACGATTTAGGCGGTCGAGGCGGTGAGGTTTAGGGCGTGGGCGAGTCGTAGACGTTGAGGCGGTAAAGACCGAAAGAGGCCATAGAGGAAGTAGAGGTAGATGGTAAAGACTATAGGAACTATAAAGACGGTAGAGGCATTAGAGATGGTAGAGACGGTGGGAGTGGTAGAGGTGTTAGAGACAATGGAGGCTGTAGTGACTTGTAGTGGCGGGAAGAGCGCAGGCGATGACTACTGGCACTTCGGGAGCAGAGAGATTGGTGAGGAGATGCGAAAATATATATGAATTGACCGGCGGAGTCGCGTCGACTGCAGCAGAACTGGCAGCAGGGGTGGCGGCACTGGGCCACGCAGGTGAGTCGAACAGCGGACCGGCTGCGAGGACGCGGGGGATAAACGGGGAGAACGTCACCGGTGGAGGCAGTGGCTGGGGCTTCCCAGCGCTGTGGCGGGAGTAGGGCACCGGCAGCGAAGGCAGATACGCGGTGAAATACTGTCGCCGCGGGCGGCGACCGCTTCAAAACTCGGCCGCGTTAATACTCTTAATATTGTCCCGCGACAATGGCCCTCGCTGCTCTTGATTTATCGAGTTCGCCGGCAGCGGTCGCGCGGGAGCTGCTCTGAATGGAGGGGAGGGAGAATGGGAAGGGGAATGGGGAGGTGGAGGGGGAGAGTAGGAGAGCGGTGGGGTGCGAACGACTCGGCAGAGCCTTCGCGGAACGCTCAGGAGATTTGCGCAGCTGGAATCTCATGTCACACCATGTTCCAATAATAGGGACCACTAGTGACATAAATGAACGGGGATATCAAGAAAGAAATATTCGTTGAAAAAAATTCCATGCCTGTTAGGTTCCCAGAAAACTACAAAAAAACTGGTTTCCGAGCAAACTGCAAAAAAGGTGTGGCATTAATGAAATATGAAAGTAGGATTCCTGGTAGTAATGAACTAGACAGTAAATGTAAATTTATTCCCAAACGTCATGTATGAATTTGTAATACTTTTTTATATGTATGTATATTATTCGTATTGTTGTTTTCGATAGTGCGGAACTCATACGTGCACGTTGTTAATTGACAATACTCTTTCGAAGAAGCGTTTAATTAAACGCAATATTTTTAATTATTCCTAGAAAATGTTACCCATTTATTTAATAAATGTTACCATCACCACCAATGTAAATATGAAATAATTAATAATAAACTTCTTCTGTCTTTTTGTGTGGCACCGTGCTATTGTTAAATGTATTAAAGAATTATTATTTTCTTAGTCATGAAAATTTATCGTAATAACTACTTGGATCGTGTTGAGACACACGTAGTACGTCTCTTAAATGGTTCAATGATACGTATAAAATATAAATACAAGTACATTTTAAAACTTATCAATCTCCAACTAAACAAATAATTTGTGTAAAACATTTCTACCCTATCAAGTACCACGATATCTTATCAAACTCCCTATTAAATAATTTATTGTGTTTAATAATGATTTGAGTATACACAACAGTGACATGATGAGAAATAATTGTGAAACTTAGGAGTGGGTGTCTGCTGTGTGATATAAAATTTAGCAATTTCTCCCCGGGTGGGTTCCGCGTGCCGGTTGATATTCCCAAGATCACTTCCCGCGCTGAAGGATCGTTCACCCCGTGGGCCCCGCAGCGGGGCCTGCGGTCCGGCGTTAATCTGCTAACGAGCAAGGCTTTCCCGGTCGCCTTGTCAGCCTCCGCCGCCGCGGCGGGCGCAGGGACGGGGGCGGCGACGGCAGCTAGCGGTGCGCCCCTCGCGCTGCGATGGAGTCATTCGTTCCGCCCCCGCCTCTGCTGCCGCCGGCCCCGGCTCCACCCCCGCGTCGGTCAGCCCCGCGGGAGAGACGCCGCTAGCGCGTGAGTTTCCCTTCGCAGGACGCACGCCGCACAGTGGGCCGGATTTGCAACACGGCAGCTGCTGCACGACGTCCGAGAATAGTGTTCCGCGACGTTTCGGCAAAAAATGTGCTACAACTCTAGTCGATGAATACAGATGTGGACGCCGTTAATACGTGATATGCGTTGATATCTCGACATCTGTGCATTGGATACCCGCCAGTTCCCACGTTCAAAGAAATTGTAGGATATCATAGGTGCAACACATTATACTACATCTATTTGGCTGTTCCGGAGACGCTGAACCGCAGACGATGAGGGCCAAGATACTTTCGGTCGTCGTGGTGCGACGTTCGCGGAGATGAAATTCACGGAGATGGACTGCGCACGGGTAGAACGAGAGATCCTCTCTATCCGAGAGTCTGTTTAACGGACGATCGACCAATGCGAAGAAATAGTCGGCCAATCAAGGAACGGGTGTCCTTAGCGAGGGGGGGAGACGTTGTCGGACGTCAAGGAGCAGCGGGCACCATGCCCTGCCACGACCTGGTGTCGAACTAAAACTGATGTTTTCTGGCTCTGTGGAGCCGTTTGCCTTGGTCAAAATTACAATTTTGGGAGTGACTTTTTATCCTCATCGGCCCCTAGTGGTCGTTCTAGGACGCGGAATATCCCTGGCAGCCGGATAGATACTGACTCCGATCGCGGAGGCCTATGATTTCGTACTACATAACGTTCGAATATTAATTTTGTTTCGCCACATTCCTTCAAATTATTCTACAATCCGGTTAGACATTGTCACATTGCGAACGGAAGAAACTAAGTTAATTAAGATTTGCAAAGATCTCAATTTATGAAAATTTATTTTTCTCTTTTCGTAATGTATTATCTTTAGAATTCATGCGATTTTGAGAAATATTAAAACATACTTTACTAATGATCAGTCTTTATTCAAATAATTTTTGAATATTGGAGAATAATTGTTTTTCATATTTTAATTCGTAAGGATATACTTTTGCTTCTAGTAACGGCATGATAGTTTCAATTATTCTTCTATATGAATTCATTTCTTGTGCACTTTCAAGTTACTAGTAGATAGATACTTTTCTATTTAGATCTAAAACGATTTAATTACAATTTAAAATGTTATAAAAGCACTCTATTCAGAAACTGCCAAGATGACTGTTCCAGTTTCCACCAGATTTTGGGTAAACGCGATTATCAGAACAACACGGCGGGATATTGCATGATTAATATTTTTTTCCTAAGAAATGTATCCTTGATCCCGGCAAATAAGATAAGTTGACTTATACGGTAAATAAGGTTTACCTTCCTCTACTAATACTTTATACTTTTGTATAGTCAAATGAATTAAATCAATTGTCATAGCTGATAATGGTCGCGCATGTACTTAGGAACACAACGTAAACGCCACAAAATCATAAACCTTAACAAGATAACTAGACTGATTATACATGTTACCATTGATTAACAAAAAAATCGATCTCATTCACACTAGACGATAAGTTAAAATAATCACAAGATGAAAAGATGTGTTGCTTTCCTGTCAAATGTAGTTTGTTCGTAAGCACAGCTTGTTGCCAGAGGCCACAGCCGTCTTTGGACGAGCGCACATTTCGGCCTGTTTCGGCCCAGTGTGTGTCTCCGCGCCAGCCCCCGCAGCCGCGTGGAGGCGGGGAGGGAAATTTCGCCCGCACTCATTCACTACGGTACGCTCCGCTCCGCCTCTTTTCTCCCCTCCGCATCTTTTTTTCGTCTTCCCTCTCGACGTCTTCTCTCGTCCTCCTTCTCTGGGTGCTGCTGCTGCTGCTGCTCTGCTACTTCTTCGCCTCGCCGTCTCCTCGGGCGCTCAATCTCCCTGAATCACTTTCAGCCACCGCCGACACCCGCCTCCGCCCGCCCCGCCCGCCCCGCCCCGCCCCGCCCCCTCCGCGCCGCGCGTCTCCGCCCCCCGATATCTCACTCCAGGCCGCCGCCGCCGCCCACGCGGCTTAAGCCCTCGCTTCGCTTGCACTCCGCCCACCCGCTCCCGCCCCCGCGCCGCGCGATGGCCACTGGCGTGGTCGCCGTTGCGACAGTGCTGGTACAACATGCTGGGCGTCGATTCGCCTGACACGCATAGGATACTTTAGCACTTTTGTAACGTTTTGACACTATGCGCTAAGAATCATCTTATATTAACGTTAAATTCATAACGACAAACCTTACGCGTACAGTAAGATCTTATACCTCACTTTTCAGTGCAGGAATGTAAGATTAACCGGTTACACCTATTTGTTTCAAACTGATGCAGTGTGATAGTGTGACATTTGGCACCAAGAAAAGTTATAAATATGGAGGCATGCAATAAAAATTGAAACGTGAATGCGATTCTACGCTTAATAGATATTTCTTGAATTGTATACGTGTTTCCTTCTGAGATTTGCTAATAAATTTTATGCTGTCACTAAATTGGAAAACGAGTAGTTTTCAAAAGAAATAATAAATTCTATTCATTATGGACCTTGCTAAAGGGATATCACAAACAACGTGATTCATACGTGAGTACAGCTGATATGAATTGTTGATGATATGTAACTTTTTTTTTCACTGAAGAAATTGATTTTCTAACTTTGCCTAATATATGCCGCCAGCACGCTAAAACTTTCTTGGATCTATAGTTATATGATCCTAAAGTCAAATATCTCATGACTTATACAGTTCAAGGTCAGGATGTTACGAATGTGTTAAAATTCTCTAATGCTGAGCGTCTTTTTACTCGTTAAATGCAACATTAATTTTGTACTTTTTGAAATTTCTGTTCGTTGTTTTTGATCTCGCTTCGACCAATGTCTCAATATTTATCCCGTGTATCTCTATTTTTAGTCTTCATGTCATTCCTTACCCATTCAAAATTTCAGTTCATTTTTCATCTTTGCTCTTATTTAGTTCATTCCATCTTCAACTTCTGTTTTAAAGCCTTGTAGATTGCTGCATCCGATTTATTGTGTCCAAAAGAATCAGTGCTTTTGACTATCTCATTCATTAGTTTTCACGGTACTTGAATATTTGACGTATTTTAATCGTGATATGATATGTAAAGATGGCGATTCTTTAAAATTCATAAGTCCTCATCGAAGAAGAACCCCATAATTTTGTAAGTAATGGAAATAAAATGACGCTCAGTGCCAAATATGCTTATGTAAATTTAAATCCTAATTTATAGTGTACGATTTCTATTCAATTTTTACTAAAAAGGAAAACTAAATATACTTGACGCGTGGTGTTTACTATACATATTCTTTTTGTACAGAAACTAAATGAAGGAATAAATTCAGTTTAGTCTCAGTGTATGAAATTTAGATGAATATTGATAAAATATAACGTATCAAGCGCTAGTTTTGCGAAGTTCAATATCGCATGGTGAATCACTTAATCAGCGTACCTGCAATATTGATTTTATGCTACGTTTGAATTTTAAAGTTGTGGTGTACGGGCGTTTTGAGATACTGTCGTTGTGTGATTTGGAATTATGAATTAGTTGAGAGAGGAGTGGTTTTGGCAGCAAATACAATTGCCAGGTACCAAAACATCCGTGATGTGGTTGTTTAATTGTTCGCCTCCATACCTAGCTATCAGATTTTCTGCCGGTCTGTGCGAAACTTTTTGTGGACAATGCGAATTTACAGCACGTTTTCTCAAGACACACCTGTTTCCTCTAACTCTCATTTCATCATTGCTTCTTACACGTTCATATCGTAATATAATGATCTCATAAAATCATTTGTCCACTCCAGGTGTGATTACGCAGTTAGGAACTGTCATTAAAATCAAAATGATTAGATATATAACTCTAACCAAACCTAAATTATCGAAATATTACAAAGGATCACATTGTCATTTTGTATATTGAAATACCCTCATTAGCATGCAAGATTTTTAAAATTCTATTCATGAACCCTTGTTTGGCTGCATTAGGCTTTCAAAATTTTCAAGTACACATTCTTGGATACAATATTAACTTACTATTTAAATAATGAATATCTGAAGTTTATTCAGTTTAAAACCTATAATTAATTCGTAATATTTTCAATGAAGGTACAATTTGTGTAAAATTTGTGGCGATACAATTTCTAGTGATACAATTTCTAGTGATACACTTTCTGATGATACACTTTCTGATGATACACTTTCTGGTGTTGGTAATAATTTTTAGAAAATACTGTAGTTTCATAGTGAATAGTAGTTATGAGATGTATAATAGATTTTTAGGATTGTGAACTTTGATTCTTGGGAAGGAATTTGACTTGTTCCCCGCCTTTAAATGAACTTATTGCTAAGCATAATTGGAGATTCGCATAAAAATGTATCAAAATTGTTTAATCATGTGCTAGTAAAAAGGTAAAAAGATCCATATAATTGATCGTTGATATTCGAGTAGTTTTAAAATAATTTGGACAAAGATTTCCATTTTACCCGGTCTTTAATCACTCTCCTTCACTTATCGCCTCTCTCTTTGAAATCGTTCGCTCATCGTCTTGTCTGACTTCCTAATTACCTACTTCTTTTCCACGGATCCCATCTTTCCTGTTTGTCATTTTTGTTTAATGGCCATTGAGATTCAGATATACTTTCTAGGTACCTTAATGTAAATCTTTCAATATTGTTAGTTATTCTTGAACAGATTTTCCAAAGAGAACTATGTTATCCGCAAATCTTAAGTTACTCGTAAGTAGTTCGTTTCCATTGATTTTTAGTCAGTAATGGTTTTCCAAACATATGTTAAAAGTGGTCTAATAATGTCTTCTCAAACATAAGTTAAGGTTGATCTAATAATAATAATAATAATAATAATAATAATAATAATAATAATAATAATAATAATTATATATATATATATATATATATATATATATATATATATATATATATATATATATATATATATATATTTCAAGGTAGAGTTGTCTCTGTAATACATTTTGAATAGTTATTGATATTAGGCATAGTTTTTGCAACATTAAGCATTCACATTAGCTGTTCTTTTGACAAGATCTTTCCATGTTAATCATCAGTGAATATATAAACCGAGATATTTTACAGGAGTAGAGAGAGAAAGATACAGTAGTAATATATTTTAGTATTAAGGTGAATATTGTATATTTTGTTGAATATAATTTATAAAGAGAATACTTTTGCTTGATATTTAGAATAGTTAATGTTAATTCTCTCCAATTGAATCCGAGGAAAGAAAATCAATTTCTAATACATTGAATATTATTATATTAGTATTGCTAGGTTTTTCATTTAGATAAAGTTGCTGTATTTCGTGTAAATAATGCAATGTCTGAGTTTATTTAATATTTTATATAAATCCTTGAGGTGCATGTTACACATGATTACATATCATTGCACATGTTACATTAATTTGAATTTGAAAATTCCAATTATTATTGATTCTTTTTAAGATTTCTCTCTAAAGATTTTTTGAAAGAATACGCCAATAGAACGAAAACTTCCGGTTTTATACTATAAAGGAAAACAATTGAGGGGGAAGCAGCGATTAAATATGGCTCTCAATAAAATAATTAGTTGCAGAAGTAAACAATTTTACAACCTAACGTATCCTCAAATTTTAGGATTTGGGAAATCATACCCCTCATTCATGTCATCTCTAATAAATCAATTTCAAAGTCTCTTCGACACTCACGCGTATTCTTGAGTACGTATTTCATTACATATCTGCATGAACTCATTCACTCTCAATGAAATCTTCCCTGCAACTGACAACTTCCATCACACGTTCCCACCTCGGCCGCCAGCTCGAATTGCGAGCCCGGAGGCGGCACCTCTGCCGTCGCCGCTTTCGTTTCGAATTTCGCCGCTGCCGGCTGTGGCGCTGCATCCCGGAGGCGCCCGCTCGTCCATCGAGCGGTGCCGGCCGCGCCACGCCGTTGCGCCTGTTGATAGCGAAGGAGCACGGGGACGGGGATAGGGGAGGGTGTACCCCCCTTTTTCCGACTCGGTCGTTGCTAGATACAGCTTAATTTCAAAAGATCGGAATTATCGAATTTTTTAAAGATTTTGTTATGTTAATCTTATTTTCAGGGGAACGACGTTTTGATTTTTTTTTAATTTTTCGAATAGTTTCTTGATATTGGGATTTTTAATGTGGTAATGGAACTCTTTATTAAGGATTTTATTAAGAATAATTTTAGTTTGTCATTGTCAGAAGAATACAAATGTCCGGTTATGATGTGGTTTAAGGGCCTTTTTGCTGGTATTGCAACAGAGTAGCAGTATTTTCAGAGGACGCGATATTAATCAGCTACTTCGATTTCCAAAACAAGTTCTTATCTTAAAACTTATCATTTCGTCCTCGAATTTCATATTATTTTTGTTCAATACACAGGCGACACTACAATAATATATAATACAATTCATGTTAATGAAAATGTATTGGTATGTGATATTATTTAAACATTGGAAAGACTAATTAAAATCTTCATTATTGAAAAGTAGTTAGAAATTACTAATTCGCATGGGAAGTACAAACCATTTTTAATGTCAATAGCAGTTTCAAAGAAACACTTCCATAAATAAATTTATATTGAACTCCATTAAAAATCATTCAGTACAGATGGTGGAACTCTGAACTCGACTAATTCATTCACCAACAAAACTGTCAGAATCATGAATTTTCTGCAGAACATAAAATATTATTTGAATGTATGAACATTTATGGAAAGAGTAGAAATTGTTTACATTTAAAAATGAGTAATTGAAACATGTTTTATTCAAAAGTAGCTTGAGCGTTCTACATTGCATTCAAAATGTGAATGTTTCATTAGAGTTGGTCGAACAAAGCGGTAGTCTAAGGATCAGTCTATAAATTAATTATTTCAAATTCGGAGTATTTTAGATACTCCCCCCCTATTAATTGCACTTGAGCCCCCTTAATTATTTCGCAACACTAGCAACAACGCCTTCCATTTACGATAAGTATTAAAAGTACATAGCAGCATAAACAATTTCTTAAAATGTTATTTGTGTTATATATGCAATTTTGTGACAAATAAAGTCAGAATTAGTAGACGATAAATACTGCACCAATAAATAAAATTGGAGATAATTTTTGAGTAAAGAAATGCCGCATCAGCAAGAAAATTTATGACAGCATGCAGGAGCAAGAGGTGGAAACTCGTAGAGCGAGTCTGATGCCCTCTCTTCAAAGGATTCTAGCATATAGACCACTTAAAATGTTTTCTTCACAATCTAACAGATTCAGTTGATATACCTTTAATGAAAAAGTAGCTTATTCATTATAACAATTTATGCATCATACATTTTAAATTTATAATTTATAATAACATTCTTTGTATTTTATGTTTTAGTTTAAGACTGAATTAAAGAAGTTATTTCAGAAAATGTTGAAAAATAAAATAAATATCACCGCTACATAAAACTAAATTAAGACCTCTTGAAACGTACGAAAACGCTTCTTCAACCCCTTCCCCCTCTTTAGCGTTTCGTAATTTGTGAACGGCCTCTAATTGATACGCCAAAGAAACTGAATCAATTTGTTTCCGCAATACGTACAAAGAATAGTCGTAGTGAAGGAATAGGCGAATGGAAGCCCGGCCCCCGCGCCCCGTGGGAAGGAATGGGGGCGAGTTGAAGGGCGCGCGCTGCTTCGTCAGGTCTAAACGCGCGGAGCGGTGCTGCTTCAGGACAATGGACGGCGACGCGGCGCGGCGCGGCGCGGCGCGACGGGACGGATGGAGGGAGAGGATCAAGGATTCCCGGAACGCGTTCGAAGCTCTCATGAGCCCTGCGTGGTAAATTGCTGCTCTCGGCGCCCGGTATCCTCTACTCCCGCATCTGTTCACGCTGCTCTGTCTACACCTCCCTCCCTCCCTCGCTCTTGTACAAGCACCTGTGTGCAACAATGTACGTTTGTAGGGTTATGTGCACACATCTTGCCTTCGTCTTGCTTCCTGTGATGTAGTTCGTGGATTGAGCATTGGGAAGTCGTCCATCTCCGGTTCACCGAATGGTTATCAAAATTGTCCTTAATAATTATTGCCGTTGTTAGAGTCATTGGAACCCATATCCCTCTTCCCAATCCTATCAAATCTTTTAATAAACGTGGTAGAATATTGACATTTCTTGTTTTTTAATTTGTCCAATATCTTCTAATATTACCGGAATACATATATTTATATCTTGAAATTTTTATTTTATGACTTTTAAGATATCAGGTAGGACCTAACACAAATCCATGACTCTAAAATAAAGGCTGAAGCAAAACGGAATCGCTCTGATCACAATTTACTGTTAATTTTCTGCGTTTCATCGCTGAATTGTTCAATGTAATGAATGAAAATATCTTTAATTGTTAAAAAATATCATTTTCATTGTTAATACTCTTGTACTACTCTTGTATTACTAAATACTTAAATATTGAGTTTCTAAGTCATTACTTTTCCGTAGTTTATACCTTCTCTTCCTCTATATTTCCTTCTTGTTTGTAGCAAACACCAGCAGAATAGTTTGTAGATTGATATTTTTGATGCGTTTTATAACTGTCTGCTTAGAACTAAACAACTGCGATATTCTCTCGCCTCTTAAATTGTTGTTGCAAAAGTTTTGTATAAAACATTGAATGTGTGTCATCTGCAGTTATTTTCTGAAGTTCTATTATTTTTAAGGGTTCTCAAATCAGTTGCGTTGTTTATTCCTTAACTTCACTGCTCAAATATTACTTTTTTCTAGTTTCATTTAATATTTTGAGACATTTCTCCACCACTGAACTCGTGAAACATTTCACGTAATCCTAAAATCCGCAATATAGCCATAATTTGTTTGCAGGAGTGGTATCCCCTTGATCACAGTGTGGCAGCGAATTTCATCTCCCATTCGGCTTGGACGACTGTTCCACCTTGGGCACTGGGGGCTGCGGCTTCGATGCGCCCCGCTCACATTCTCTCCCGACCGCAGCGCGCGGCGCGCTACTGCTCCCTTTCAGGTCGCACGCGCTACTCTGCCCCCGCGCTGCCCCCCGCGCTGCCCCGGCAGCCGCCCCCCGCGCCGCCCACCGCGACGCCCCCGCCGACGCCCCCTCGCCGCCCCCCGACGGCCGCCCCACCGCGCCGCCCCGCGCCGCCCCTGCCGCGCGCCCCCCCGCGAGCCACGCCCTCCGCCCCCCGCCCGCGCCACACGCCCGCTCCCCCGCAACCCCCCAGCCCCCTTCCCCGCAGCGCCCCCACCGCCCGCCCCCGCGCGCCCCGCCGCCCCGCGGCCGCCCCGCGCGCCGCCCCCGAGAACGCGCCCCGCGCACCCCCGGACGCTGGTCCCCCGCGCGCGCCCCCGCCCCCCCGCGCCGCACTCTCGCCCGACCCTCCGCCCGCCTCCCGCTCCGCAGCACCGCCCGACGGCGCTCACGCGCTCCTCGCTGCGCCCCGTCGCCCCCCCTGCACAACTCGCCACCCCCCTCGAGTCAGCCCCCCCTTTGCGCCGCCTCGCTCGCGCGCCCGCGGCGCCGCCTACCCCTGACGGCGTCGACGGTGGCCACGCATCGGCAGCGCACACAATGGGGCGCCGCTGCAGCCGCCTGCCCGCGCTGCGGCCTCATTATACGCGCAAACAATCGACGATCAGCATAATTGTAGGACACTCGTCACACGGCCGCGTGGCCGGACCGAGCGAGCGGAAAAAGCGGCCAAGTCCACTCCGCCCACAAAAGCCTCCCGCCCCGCCCGTCCACCCACCGCCCCCAGTATTTGCACAACGACTAACTCGCGCCTGTATTGTTGCGCAAATGGCGTTATTGTTATGTTGTTATTCTGAAAATGCAGTGCAGGACCAGCAATTCGGTGCATTTTGTCACAGGGAATTGCTAATGCACTCCGGAGATTTATTATTGCTGTTCTTTTGAGGGTAATAGGGGAAATATTTCAAATATTTTATCGAGGATTCTTTGTCATGGCGAGTGGTGCGCCTTTTTAAAATTCTTCTAGGATCGATAGCAAATCCCCTTCATCACACGAAGCCCATTTAAATGCTTTTAGGTTTTCCCCACAAAGACATTTGCGACGCATTTGCACAGCAGCTCCATTGGAAGTTCATCAATGAAGCCGGAAACAGGGACATTACTTGTCCCCAGCAGCGTTGCAATGCAACAGCGGTCAGCCACCGGCTCGACCACGGCGAATTAGCCACACTTCGCCGTTACAAAATACTTAAAACAAACATACGCTTGATATTTTCTCTTTATTTGTGTTGTTTATTGTACGCATAACGAGTAAACAATTCCACACCATCAAGAACATTACAGCTGCCTGCTTTAACAAAAGCTCGCTTCCCTCCATTAAGCATTCTCTGATTTCATAAAGTTCATTAACACTGCACCACACGCCGGCGGTGAATTTGCCTCTTGGCGCGAAAGATAGGGCCGTATGTGCTTCGGCCAGCGCCAAACTGCACGTGGAATAAACCGGACGCACTGCATGAGAAACGCGCGTTCCACGATTCTGATTTCGGAACGGACGGCGAGCCCGCGATAGCCGTTATCACTCAAACGCAATGAAATACGCCCCATTCCAATGACGTAATTCGTTTCAGACGCATCAAGCGATGCGGAAAAAAAGCGTAGGGGATATTGTAAATTTGCGATAATACCGCAGCTAAATCTAGCAAAATATTTTAAATTAAAAGAATAGAATTATTTAGATTAGGAGCGCTGAAATGTTTATACCAGCAATATATCCTCTTTTCTAACAAAAATGTTGAAAAAATAAACCCTCCAAAATGGGTTGAATCCAAGCCTTAAATGAACCAACAATCCAATTAATTTTAATCCTGTGGCGCGAGCCCAAAGCCCAGCTAAGTCATATTTAGTGGGTGGCCGTGGGTTTTATGGTGAGGGGGTGGGGTTTGCGGGGGCGTGGTGGAGTGCTGTGGGTCGCAAGGGGCCGTGATTTATTAATCCAAGGTCTTCCGTAGCTAGTGGCAGTCGCTCTGCAGCCCACAATGCCAGTCGAAGAGCGTGCTCCGGTTATTACTTTGTGCCATAAGCGGAATGGGTTAAAATAGAAAAAGTTGCGATTAAAACATCTAGGTGAGGTGGAATACATGAATGCTTAAGTGCATTTTAATTTTAAAAAGTGGTGCAAGATAGTAGTTATTTACAACGTGCTATTGAGATGCTAAATTTTAAAGAGTAGATGTCAAAAAGTTGAAACTCGGATGAACTTAAAACTCACAATATCGCACGTTGAAATAAAACGTATATTGAACACAAGAGCGAGATTATCGAAATGTGAAATTTTTTTCTGCCAAAAATGAGCTCGCAAAATGCTACGAATTCTGTTAAGTCATCAAATATTTCTCGAAATTATTACTTCTTGTCGGTGAATGAAAGTGACACTATATTTTACAATGAACAATACATTATTGCACAAACATTTTTAAATAATTTATTACTTTAATGCTCACTTCAAGTTAAGGTTACTGCATATTTCACTTCATTCAGAATTAATGGCATTTTATACTGAAAACCTTACGGTTCTTAAGAGAATTTGGCGAAACTATGTTTCCTAACATTGTCTTTGATTTTAATACGAATTTCATTTTTTAATAAATTAAAAATTATAATTATTGAATTCATATAATATCTTAATAGAGAAATCATCAACATGTTGATTCTTTTTTAATAGAACATGCAATTTATTTTCAAATAATTCTCAAATAAATAGTGAATATATGATTTATTGATGTGAACATTGAATTATTTATAGATTGCAAAATTTCTGTGAGTTTATGTTCGTTTGATGAAAATGGAAACGAGCTCCTGTATAAAGCTCCATTAATACGCAACGCCAAGTCCGCATTCGATTTCTGATTCGCAGTTATCGGCCTCCACCCACCTGGCGTAATAAATTCCTTTCACATCCAGACGAAGTTTGTTTATTTTTCGGCGCGTGCTACGCATCTTCTGCGGAAAATTAATTGGTTGTGGTGTTAATTACTTTTGCGTCATTTATCGTACATCATTACCCTTTCGCGTTAATTCCAAAAATAATTAGCAGTAATGAATCTTCATTACTCATTACTCGGACAAGCCAGTGAATTAAGTAATTTATTGAGTGGGTACTCATCAGATATTTAGTCAACCTCGAGTTTCGACTAATCGATCATCTACGATATTCGCCGCGGTTTGCTGCGTGCAGAAAAGGGACAGGCGGGAGGGGGGAGGGCGAAAGAAAAAAAAAAGAGAGAGGTTCAGAGTTGAAAAGTTTTGCTGGAATAACGGAGCGAGCGAGTGGGCGGGCGGGCGAGCGGGCCGACTTGAAACTAAGGCTCGAGGCTTGGCACTTAATCAGCCACTATGATGTGGCACGCGGCGTAGTAGAAGCTAACATTTAATTTAATGATATCAAAACTCAGCCCAACGTGGCTTATAAGGAGCTTAATTACTTTGCGTAAGTTTAACAAACGTTGTTTATTGGAGGGCGCTCGCCAACTTGCTGGAGAGTCGCTGGAGGGCGGCGGCTGGAGGCGGTGCGGCTGGCGTCCGCGCGCTGTCTGCCGCGCGCGAGCGCGCCCTCCAGCGAACTTCAGGTTCTCCGGCTGGCGCGGAAACAAATTGAAAATATGTTCTTTTACGTGACGTCGCCCCGGCGCGGCGGCGAGCGGGCGGCGATGCAAGAATTCGCCCCGCGGAAGCTCCCTCTTGCGCCCGAGATGAGCTCTCCTAGAGGTTCGCTTGCGGGGGCGGCCTTTGTGATGTTCTTGTTTCTGAGAGGCGGACTCGAGTCTGTGGGACCAGCTCAAGACATCAACTGATGTCACTGCAGTGCATCCGACCGGCAGATTTTAGGGTTTCAATCCCGACGGTGGCAGGATTTTCGATACTAGCTAGACAGGTCGAGTTCAACCGCTGTGCGGATGTGAAATCTTGCAACCAGCTGCCCTGATCGGTAATTTTACGTCGTTTCTCCGATCAATACCAGGCGAATGCCGGAGAGATACCCTAATAAAGACGCCACGAACCACGATCTTTCCTTCTAAGCCAAGACATCACGATCTTTCCATCCTCTTATTTGTCCTATCCTCACCCATTACTCACATGCAGTACACTACCACACTTGGTGATCAGTCGAGAGCTTGGAACTTGTCTCGGCGCCATGCTGATCAGAGATACCTAGTTGGGGGAAATCTCCGCAAGCGGACGTAGTTTGGCGCCGGATCTCTCCATCGAGCCTGGAAAGATCACTGTCATCTCTAACGATAAAAACTTGCATACACTTACAAATAATCTATAGCAGTAATAACCTTAGCAGTTCACGCGACCGCAATCACTAATCAATCAATCATTTCCTAAAGGTTTGCTTGCTGTAGCGATCCATGTGCTGCTCCACTTTCTGCGTGGAGATTAAAGAGTGTGAAGTGCTCTTCTACTTTTGGGCATCACATTTTTTCATCATCATTTCCGGTATAAGAGTTGTGGGAGAACAGTGTGTCTGGTTGTAAAGGAGCAATTTCGTTTCACTGAGTTACATTATACGATTCGATCATTTCTATTTCTTCGACTATAGCTATAACTCAACTTTTTGTTGAAAATGAGAGGATTAGACTACTTGTTTCTCCTAATCGTTATCTACATTTGTTTATAATCAGACAAAATAAATTCCTTCTCGTTACAATAATGAGCAAATTTCAATTTACGCACATAAATTTAAATTTCATAAAATCAAAAAACCCTAACTAGGTACGTCGAATTGTGATTATTTACAATACGAAAATAATTTAATATTTTTATTAATACCTAATAAATTGGGCTGGGTGTTTATTCACGCTTGAATTACACATCAAGAAAAAACACAGTTTATGGGCATTTTGCTCTTCAGCAAAATTTAGTTTTCAGTATTTACCAGCCTATACACAATAGAAAAACATAGGGAATGCGATAAAAAACCGAGAAGTGTTTTGTCCTATTGATAGGTGACCATCAACAGAAAGCAATTTAAATGAACTACAGTGGGATACCCCCCAGGACTGCAACAAACAGATTTAAAACGAGAAATACATAAATTTTTAGTTTAAGCTATAACGAAATTGGCTGGTGCACATGCGAATTGCATTATTAGAATTTTACGAAATAAAATGTATTTCGTTCGGCGAAGGCTTTCAGTACGAAGTAATTTTTAATTTTGAAATAATGATTTACGAGGGGTGGAAAGTGCGCACGGATCAAACTAGACCTCATTTATTCTGTCTTCATCACTTATATACACAAAATGTATAATTTCTTTGAGCTGAAATTCGGATACAAGTTGTCAATATTTGTTATTATTTTCTCAGTTACAGTTTCATATTTATAGATACATTAACAAGTGTTACTGTATGCCATAAAGAAGGAAGCGCTAAACGACTTGGAGAAACATTCCCAATGGTGGATTGATGTAGGTACCTTACGGCGGAGTAAAGATTTGCCTCCCGTTCTTACAAAGAGAGAAGGCACGACGGTTATACGAGTCTGGTCAGCTCCCTCAGTTAGTAGGGGCGCCTGCCGTGACCATCGAGCACGGTGATGGTGCGCAGTTCCCCCACCTCTTCCGCGCCAGCGCCCCGCCCCCGCCACCCGCCCGCCCGCCGCGCCGCCCAGGGCTAATTAGGCGCGGGTGCGGCGGGGGCGCGCGAGGGCGCGTCCGCGCTTAATTGCACGCCCGGGGTCAACGCGGCGCGGCGCAGCTGCGGCGCCGGCGCCCGACGCCCAACGGCCAACGCTCAACGCCGCTAGCCTACAGCACACTCCCGCGCTGCCGAGCGTCCCGCACACACGCCACCCCTACCTCACGCCCGCCCTCACCCACGCTCTGCCCCCACGTCTCACCCCACGCTCCGCTCCACACCCTCCCCCAAACCCACGCCCCCACACCCCGCCCTCTCCCACGCCCTGCTCTATGCTCCGGGCCCAGTGCACCGGCCCCTCGCCCTGCCCGCACGCCCCGCCCCAAGACCTTGCCAATGTTCCATCCCCACTCTCTCCAGCACGCCCCTCCCGACGCCCCAACCTACGCTTTGTCCCCACGCCACCTCACATGCCCTCGCCGCGATCACCCGCCACTCTTCCAAACCCTGCGCCCATGTCCCGCCCAATGTCCTTCCCCAACGCTCCGCCCGCACACCCCGTTTCCACGCCCCGCCTCTACACTCTCGTCCGGCTTCACGCCCCGTCCCTGCCCCACGCTCCTCTTCTCCGTTTTCACTCCATACCCACCTACACATCCACTTCACCCACCGCTGCTCTGTTATCCCCCAAACCCGCACCACCCCAACCCCACCACCACCCCACGCATCCCGTTCTCTATCTCGCCTCTCATTTTACTCCGCGTTTCACACTTTCCCCAGCGCGTCACCCCATCACGCCATCCTGCGCTGCCCTCCCTCCGCCATCTCCTATTTCTGCATGTCCTACGCTCTCCTTACACCAGTCCTTCGATTATCCCTGTCTTTTTTGCCTCTGTGCATCTATCACGCACACTTTCGCACATATCCTGATAGTTAAACTTGGATTCACTTCCATGATGAGCCACCCCAAAATGTCACGGTATACGCGTGTTACAATGTTATCCTTTTCCCACCCATCTCCCCTCCTATCTCCTCGTGACTAGACCTTTCAGATTCCTTAACCTCCATATATTGTTTAAAGATGAGAAATTATTTTACAATACGACAACCGATCCTTAAAAATTATAATTGTTTTAGAAATTGTGAAAATAACTTGTAAATTGTAAAATCAATATTGTAGATTGAAGAATAGTTATCCCCACAATTTATAATATATAAATAAGGTGAAGGACAAGTGAGGCCCAAATTGTTTCTTAAGTAATAATCTAGAAAATGACTCCGTACGCCTCCCGAAATCTGAAATCTATGTGAAATTAAATTGGAGGGAAAATAAATAAAATTAAAGAGACTAATTTATTTTTTGTGTAATGAAATCTCATCGCTTAGCAAAATTCGAATAGTTATTTTCGCACAGAAATGGGTCAATAATGCCGTAATTATCCATCCAGACTGATCATTCGAAGTTGGGTCCTACTACGAAGCAATTTTCGCTTTAAACACAGATTTTTACAAAGTGCGAAGTTTTTGCACGGATCCAGCTAGTTTATTGTATTAGCGATTACCCTCGATTTAACGAAATCTGTCATTTCGCCTCGAATTCTCATCCACTTTATCTCACAGATCGTAGATGATTACTTAACAGCTCCGTCGTTGGCTCCACAGAATCGTCCACTGTGAGGTTTTACGTTTTGACTCCGGACGGTGGCAGATGTTCGACACTGGATGTACACCTAATGCAAATTCAAGTGTTGAAAGAAAATTCTAGTGGTCGGCTGTTCTGATTCGTAGTTTTCCGAGATTTATCTGTTCAATCCTAGTGTAATGACGGGGCAGTACCCTAACAAACGAACTGCGCGCGACCTTTCCTTTCTCATTCTTGTTCCCTTCTATCCCAGTATACACACACATACATACTTCGTTTATTTACAATTTCAATCACTACATTACAGAGAGAGCAGTCGGGCCCTTAGGTTCCTAGGGAAGGTTGGTGCTCCGCTGACTCAGGCGCCTAGCGCAGGGCGAACCCACTAACCGACGTATGATCACCTCCGTAACTCGTATTCCAATCAAGAATGAACAAAGACGCCTCTCGGGGTACATCATTCACTACATTAGGCCGGGGACCGGGCATGTTACGAGATTACAACAACACAGATGGCCATTCGAAACAACCATATGGTGTCCAAGAATAGGTTGGACATAAAAAGACTAAGGACAAGGAGTTTAAGTGAAAAAGAGGCAGTAGCTAGCAGTTGGCCACAATTAGCTCAGAACCAAACCATCTGGAAAATACTAAATACGTAAGACACAAAAGAAGAACGTAAGACACAAAAGAAGAACGTAAGACACAAGAAGGAAAATAATTCAAGTATACTCAAAACACAAGAAGAAATAACGAGGAAATCGCTGGACCACTCCGAACTAGTTGAACTAAGAACTGTGAATTATGACTAAGAGTTGTGTTGTGTGATTGTTATTTGGACAGTCTAACCATTCTTTAGTACAACTAAGCTATTATTTTCCCCTGTATCAGGACGCATTTGCCCTTAATGGGCTAAATAATAAATTATAACGATGATAATGATAATAATAACAACAAACCGAGCAAAGTGTCTGACGGCGTAGACAGATGACTTTGCAGTCGGAAGGCCCGGGTTTGATCCCCGGGCCTATTCGGGCCTGACCGGGTGGATTCGTAAGTTTCCGCGCCGGAGTCATTTGATTCTTGGCTGTCCGCGATGAGCCGCGTCTCAGTCGATCGAGCTGACGTTTCGGCCATCGTGTTGTAACCTTTTTGAGAGCTATACTGCTCTGAAGAAGAGAGCTATACTGCCTTGCTCAGCAGTATAGCTCTGAAGATGGCCACAACACGATGTTCGAAACGTCAGCTCGATTGACTGAGACGCGGCTCATCTCGGACAGCCAAGAATCATCGTGACCCAGGTTTTCATGGTTTCCTTCGGTCGCATGTCGTACAGGTGAATGCTGGGATAGTTAAAAATCCCAGGATCACCTCTCATCATCTTTCTATCACTTCATAACTCAAGGTTTAACAACCTTGTCTTACCAAGGAATATAGCCGATACACTAATAATAATAATAATAATAATAACATAATATAGTAATAGTAATAATAGTAATAATAGTAATAATAGTAATAATACGTAATAATAGTAATAATAGTAATAATAGTAGTAATAGTAAGAAGAGAAGTAATGACCAAAGTAGTTAACGTGCACGGAATCAATATTCACTCGATTTAACGAAATGCGCCATTCCGAGAATTCTCGCTCCTCAGCCACTTTCTCATACGGAGCGCGCCATGTCGTCTCAACATTGCAGTTGACGGAAGCCCCTCCTCGTGTGTCGCTCTGAGAGCGCGTCGTATTTTTCAGCGCGAAATCCGCTTCCAATCACTCCGCTTGCCGCCATTCAGCCGTGCCTGAATCTCTCCTCCTTGATCATTTCCTCTCGCTCGTTTCCGCCGGCGTCATCCGTTGGGTGGGGCCCGCTCCATGCGATGAGCTCCGTCCTTCTGCAACATCTGTCTCGTCGCGCTTGATATCTTTACTCAGCCTTTCTTTTTCCTCTCGCGCGTTCGCCTTGTGCTTTACTTCTCTCTCGTCCCCGGTTGCTGCTGCTGCTGCTTCGTCCTTGAGATATTCTGGAGATCTTTACGCTTCCTTATTTTTTCTTGTGTTTTATGTTATTCTTGCCTATTTCCGTTTTCTTTAATATTTCATTGTTTTTTCTGCATTGCTGACTTAAACTCAACTTTCTTTGTATATTCAAGTACGATTCGATTGGTTCCCTGACACCAGTTTGTTACATTTCTCATTAAGACAATATTACAAAGGTTGCTATTGTGTACGTTTTCCTCTTTTCATTTCTTCCTCGCCTTCTCTATCGCTTTCCTTTCGTAGTTCACCACTGAACTGCTCCTCCTCTTCTTGTTTTATTTTTATTTATAAACAAATCCCTCAGTGTTTTAACTATATAGATTATAATTGTAACAGACATGATTATTTTAACTTTCCAACTTTATCAAATCTTTTGTTGAAGTTCTTAAAACAACAATTTACTCATTTCGTCTATACGTGCCTCTTATCCTGCTCAGGAGGTTCTAACCCCCCCCCCTTTGCCAACTGCTTCCTCCCCACCACGCCGCCTCGATAATCGTCTCGAGGCAAGAATCTCGAGTCGCTCACAGCCAGACGGCGAAGACATCTCCCTCGAGGGAGAGAATCGAGTGAGAGCCACAGAATGTATTTATGTATATAAAAATACATATATAAGGGGGGTCTTCTAGGCGGCACCGCGGTGAGGAAGTTGAGTGAAAGGGCGGGATGGGCCGAGGCGAGGGGGAGCAGAAGAAAGTGGAAGAAAACGATCCAGTCTCTCTGATTCGTTCTTATCTTCGCGTTTCCGGTTCAGCAGGCCGGAAATACGTGTAGGAGGAGCGGCGGGGAAGGCAGTGCGCGCGGCGTGGTGCGACGCGGCGCGGCGTGGGCCGGCAAGCGGACTTGATGATTTCCAGGATGTGCGGTCATTATGTGCAATTCTGCCGGATCCGGCGCGCGTAGGCGGGGGTGGCGCCTGTCCGTTGCAGGGTTCGTCCTCACCCCCTCGTCCCCCGGCCACGCCCCTTTCGCGACTCCGCCTCCCCGCCGCCCCCCGCAGTCTGCTGCCCCAAGCGCCAGCTGCGGCCGTTGGGACGCGGAGGCCTCATCCGAGAATCTCGCAGTATCCTTGGTAGCTGTTTGCACAATGCAGGATGGGGTTTTGATCTTGGCTCCCGGTAACGTTTGCTTTCCTTGTGTTAGAGCGGAGGAAAAATGTGGAATTTGTGGGGATTTAAATCTTTACAACTAATGGGAAATTAGATGGACGTATTGAGCATTTTAGGATCGGAGTAACCCGACATGACAGGCATGGACCCTTTTTTTTATTTGTCATCTTCACCTAGATGCGTGTGGGTATGACTTATTCCCATCACCGTACTTAGCTTACATGACCTGCTTGAGCATTTTCCTTCGACATACAGTTATAGAAACGGAGACGATTTATACTAGAAAACTACAGATTCCTTTTTTGCCCTCGGCTAGTAATCGAATCTAGGACAGTGTCATAGAAATATAGCGCGCTGCCCTTGAGATACATGATGGGCGAAAATCAGAATAATTAACTATATTTCCAGGCAGGTTACTATGATTAATAGAGTGAATTTTTGTTTGTCTTTACTGGCCTCTACTGACCTTGAAGTCATTGTTGCTTTGCCATGGTCGAGAAAGTATTTTCTGAAAAATTTATTGGAATTGGCAGCTTGAGCAGTTTTGTATATATGCAATTCTCAGAAAACGTTTTATGATCTTCTTGTTTTTCTGTATTAATATTTGATAAAAACGACCGGCAAATTCTTCAAGCATTTATATTGTTTGGTAAGTCATAACACATTACGTGAATTATGTGGTATTCGTTAATCATTATATTAAATGTAGATTTTGACAAAATGTTGTATTGATTCTGTTTGCTTAATATTTATCATTTATTTAAAATATCCTTTTGCAGAATAATAATTTTCATTTTGAGTAGTCTCAGTGTCGCAACAATTCATAAGTGAATCATGAAATATCTGTCAACACGAGATTTATAACACTTTATTCTTTAATAAAATATTTCCATGATGCTTTAACTCTGCGGTCATGAATAGCCATTTCACAAACCGAAACACAAAAACCTTTTACCCAGCTGCGAAATTCCAAACGCAAACAGTATATTTTGCATTGTGCCGCAGCCCGACATTGTGCATTGCCTGTTACACCAGCGTTAAAACAGAAGCGCGTTTAATTGTGGCCGATTGAGTGCTAAGGGCGTTAAACACGAAATAAAACCGTCGACGCCGCCCGGGCTGTTTTTCCTGTAACGCCCCCCGTCAGCGGGAACTACGCCTCGGCGGCAATCCATAAATGCGTGATGAATATTGCGGCTGCACAACGGGCTTCTCGCGACCGCGCTCGGCGGATAGCCGGTCATCGAACCCGCTACCTTTGCACGTTATTGCAGTCTGAGGTCCATGACCTTCTACATATGACGCGTATTCCTACTGCATCGATACTGAATTTATTCTGATTCCGACTGTCATTTCTTGATATTTTCGTCATCTTACCTTCATTGTTTCTTTCATATGCTAATTAGATTATTGCTGATGAGCCTCAATTGCCTTGAAAGTCGAAAATCCTCCAAGTCCAAATAAATAAGTAAATAAATAAAATTTTGAAGTTATTTTTGATGAAAATGGGCATAAGCATATTGCTGTTGTTTTTCTGGATGTGGGTATACCTAACTTTGTGAAAAATAAACTACAATATCTAGTTAGAACTGAATTTAAATTAGAATAAATGAAATAGCAGTGGGATAACTCGTACATTCTATGAAAGTTTCTATATAATGTCTCGACGCTGCCAAATTTCAGAAAATACACCCTGAATTGAGTTCTAGGTCATGAGAATATTTGTGTCATTTCTGTGTATAAGGAGGATGAGGAATTCTAAGAAGGAATATTGCAAAGTTCTCTCCTGAGCAAGGAGAGGGTAGAACGAACACAAACGATTACTATTCATGGTATCAGTTTCAGCAGAAAAGAATACCCGATGGGTGAAATACAGAGATTTAATCTGTATACTTGTTGTAGTTGTACGTCGCTTGTTGAAGAGGAAATTACTTCGATGATCGAAAAATTCAACGTTCATTCTTGTTACCCGTTCTGATATACGTATTACACATTGGACAGAAGAAAAAGTGCCAGTGTAATTTCCTACTTTCAGATATGTTTAAACAACGGATATAAAAATTACTGATCAAACGTGCAGGACATATACTAAAACATGTAATTCCTATGTGAAATCGTAATATTAATAAAATATCTTCGAACTCCATTGCGAAAAAGAATCGGCGCTTTTGTGCTATCTCGTCCATCTGTTAACAGATACGGGCTGATGAAGCACATGGCATGAAACTTATGGAGACTGGTAAGTACCACGATGATGCATTTACATTATCAAGTCTCAATTAGAAGGAGGACGTTTGAGAGCTCCAATTCGTGCACAGTGATAACTGAAATAAAACATCGCCCTTCCAATATCAATGACTTAGTATGTACACAAATATTGAATCTCCACTCATGGTCATTTTTAAGTTAATATCATTTTTGGAGACCTCTCCTTTGTATGTACCTAGTATTGCAAGATAGTACGTCGGTACCAGACCAATCAGCTTTTTCCCCCAATCACTCCATTATTAATTGCACCATTACAAACGTGGTTTTCTCGAAACATGAAATTCTGCAAATAAAAGACGCGTACACTAAGCCATCGATATGGTGTTTTTCATTCTTTCATGCGATTTTTCGTTTGAACCTCATCGACAACGGTAATCTGTGCCGCTGGCTTTTCGTGTCACATTCAGTGGCGCGTCCAGCTTCAGTGGCTACGCGCCTCTCGTGACCTTTGCACCCACGCACTTGTCGCTTTGAGCGCGTCCTCTGGCCGCCCGCCCGCGCCGCCCGCGCCGCCAATCCGGAAGGTGGCCGCTCATTGCACTGGGGCTTCCTGCGCGCGCCGCCAGATGCCCGTCCATTCCGAACGCCGTTACAGCGGACTCCCTTTATCGAGTTAGTTCGGGTTTTTTGAAGGCATTTTACGTGTAGAGGGAGCTTTAGCGAACTGTGGAAAACAAGCTAACGGGCTGCCATTCGTCTCTGGCCGGTGGGTGGGAGAAGAGTTGGGGGAAGGGGGGGCAGCGGGCGGCCTGCTCTCGTCGCCACGTGCAAAATTAAGTTCGTAAACTAACGGTTGAATAAACGCAAATTCAAGTATAAACACAGGGGCTTCGGAGCGCGGGACGGGTCGGCTGTTTGACAGGTCGGAAAAGCGACGGACAAACACAGCTTAGGTCTCTGTGCCGCGCGCGCCGCCGCCGGTGTGCGTGGACCGAGTTACGTAATTGCTAATACCGTTTCGCGCTCCGGCCCCGCCCCGTCCCCTCCCGGCTGGCCCTTGCGGATGCTGCCCGGCGCTCGCTTTCACAGCGTTCCCGCCCCGTTCACAGCGCATTGGACCCCGTCCTGCCCCTTTCATCAAGCTTTCATCCTCACTTGCACCCCTCCCCTCCCCCGATTTCGCCGTCGCACCTCACAATCGCTGCTCCCTCGATGTTTATCGAATGCCCATTGTTTCTCTCATCGTCGCCTCCCCGTCGGGTCTCTAAAGGTCCTCCATCGTCGTTATAGTCCCTCCCGTTGTCAGATCAATCGCTCCCAATCGTTCCCTTCATCGTACTTCCATCGCTCATCGTCCGCCATTGTCCCCTATTGTACCCCAATTCTCTCCATCGTTTCCCATCATTCCCCATTGTTTCCCCTTTGCCCCCATATGTGTACACACTATCCCTATCGTTACTTCCCATCATTCATCATTATCCCTACATTCCCACATCATCTCTTCATGGTCTCGCTTTCGTCCCCGTAGATATCCCCCAATCGTCACATTATACTATTTTTGTATTCTCTGTCAACCAGTAGTCACCCAGTCGCCTTCCCGCCCTCTCTTATCTTTACAGTCACCTTCATTGACGACTAATCGACGTCTTTATCATCAACTCTTCGACATTATTGTCACCCAATCCCTCACCCATGTCAGGTCTCGTGTCATTTTCGTCATTTTGTACTGCTTTCGGCTGCTTCCTTTCTTCCTTCGAACCAACACACGTGCATTCATCACAACTCCCCGTTCTTCCCCGACATCCCAACTTAAATATTAGTTTCCTGTCCCTCCTCCTTGTATCTCTGCTCACTGCGGTCCTCCCTTTTTTCGTTTCGCCCCCAAGCTTGCTCTGCCTGAGACCCCCCCCACCATCCTTTGCTTCCGTGTGATCCCGTGCGCTGCAAGTTTTCAGTTTAAATACCGTGGCGCAGTGGCGGGCAAAGCCGCGGCTGTTCCGATGAGAGCCCTTTGTAGGTGGCAAGTGTCAGGAGGAAGGGGATTAGCTGGGTGCGGGAGGCACTCGCGTGGAGAGGTAGCGAGCGGCTCAGCGGTGGCGACCGCTCCCACTGCTCGGGCCAGCTCGAGGAGCGGCCGCCAACAGATACAACCGGCGCAATGGATTTGAGGACGTACGCCCGCTTCGTCGCACCAGACACACTGTTTCACTGGCCTCCAAGGTTGTTTTTTTTCAGATTTGGAATATTAATATGCTTTTGCGTTTTTGTAATGAACCTGTCAAAGACGGAATATTGTAAAGTTTACGTTCACTGAAAAAAAAAACGAACAACATACAGTTGTTGCAATTTTCCATATTTAATCTTTATGACAAAATTCATTTGACTACTCTGAAATATGTTCATTGATTAACAATGATATGATTCATTGTTATTATATTGATACGCATCTGTTCATTTTCGGTTACCTTGTTTCACTCTTTATTGGCATTTCCGAGACGGAGAACTGTATTATTCACTTCGTTGAGGTATCAGATCAATTCCGCTCTTTCAGATATTGTTTCTACATCCACTTGCATTTTCGGCATATCAAACGATCAGAGTATATGACGTTTCTCATTTTATATATAATTTTGCGAAACAAAATAAAATACGTTTCTATAACACGCACCGGCGCATAATATGCGCCCTTATTATAGTCGATTTTTGTAAAAATAAAACTGCGTGTTTTACGCCGGTAAATACGGTATATTTTATTATTCTGTCACGTTTCATAATCTGTTTTTTCACAACTTGGTAAATCTGCATGTTATCTGCATTTGACCGCAAATATCTGCTGATGTTCAAATTAATACAAATTAATTATAGAACAGTCCTAGTGACAAACATTTCAACTGGTCTTAGAAAAAGAAGTCCCATTTCTTATCAACTCTTCATTTACGATGATTTTTCACTGAAACATTCCATTTGTCCCTGTCTCTCAACTCACACCCACACAGTATGATTATAATTACATAACTCTGCCAACCATCCTTCCTCAGCTCTTCTTGATTCATCCCGATCCATTTTAAGCTTTCAATACCAATCGATCCACATCAAAGCTTATTCCATCCCAACGCATTCCTATTCATCCTAATACATTTTATAACCCCGGTCCCTTCCAGCCCATCTCAGTCCTTCTCAGCCAAGGTCATCGTGGGTTTGTATCTGAGATAATCAATCCTGCACCACGCGTGCGATGACATCACAAACCTGACAGGCTGCCGTCATTTCCAGCCGATCTCAGTCATCCCCAGCCTAGGTCAGCATGAGAAAGCCTGAATGTGTCTCACACAATATGCTTGCGCTGATAGCACAGAACTGCCACACACATTTCTCTTCCCTTTTCCCTCTCAGATTTCCGCAGACTTTCACTTTCTCTCTTACTCTTCAGTGATACTATCAATGCCGCTCCATCCTCATCAATCCTCCTCCACGTCTAGTCGATATCAACGCATTGCTGTTCATCCAAAATAAAATACTCTGTCCTTTCCACCCCTCTCATTCCTCCTCAGCCAAACCCAGCATGAATCTGAATTAATCATTCCCACACTATTCGTGCGCCGGCATCACAGAGCGAACATGCATCGTTCTCATCCTCTTTCCCTCTCAGATTTCCGCGGACGTTCACTCTCTCTCCCCCTCCCCCGTGACGCCCTCAGCGCCGCCGCCGCCGCTAGGGCTGATTGTGCAGAGGGCGCGGGGGCAAATGAACCCGCGCCCTTTTGAGGAGCGGCAGCCGAGCGCGCTCTTGAACGCTCCGCCGCGTCGCGTCGCGCCGCGCCGCCCGCGCCGCGCTAAGACGATAACGACGTTGGAAGCCCGGCGCTCGCATCGCGCCGCCCCGCACCTAGGAGCAAGGGCCGCAGCAGAGGAGACAGACGGCGCGTGCGTTTTCTCTGGTGCCTGATCACTACGACGGCGTTTTCCCTTTGTGCGACGGAGTGAGTGAGGGAGTATTGATTTCGATGAACTGCTGTGATCGTCACTCTCGTTAGTGCTTATTGTGTCTCGGTTTCTCCCCCGCTGGAATATGAGATCCGGCGTTGACATTCACGCCGGAATACGGCTTTCCCTCTACTAAATATCTCCACCAACGGGTGTCATTAGCTGGTCTCCTGACACGCGTTAAGACGCGCCACGCTAAGACGATAACGACGTTGGAACCCCGGCGTTCGTATCGCACCGCCCCGCAAGGGTCGCGCCAGCGGAGACAGCCAGCGCGTTCGTTTTCTCTGGTGTATGATCACTATGACGGCGTTTTCCTTTTGTGCTTACAGCTACGGAGTGAGTGTGGGAATATTGATTTCGATGAACTGCTGTGATCGTTAGTCTCGTAAGTGTAGTGCTTATAGTGCCTCGGTTTCTCCACCGCTGGAACATGAGATCCGACGTCGACCTTCAAGCCGGAATAGGGTTCTCCCTCTTCCAAATATCTCCATCAACGGGTGCCGTTGCCTGGCCTCCCTACAAGCGTTGTAGGCTCCAAAAACGTTAGAAACCCGGCGCTCGTATCGCGCCGCCCCGCATCTAGGCGCAAGGGCCGCGTCAGCGTAGACAGACGGCGCGCGCGGTTTCTCTGATGCATGATCACCACGACGGCGTATGCCCTTCGTGGTTTTCACCACAGAGTGAGTGAGAAAGTATTGATTCCAAACGCGTCAACTATTGTGATCGTTTGTCCCGTATGTGTAGTACGTGCGTGTAAGTGTATACACCGGTATATTGTTCCTCGATCATTGAAACATGAGATCCAGCGAAGACCTACACCTTGGAATGCGGCGTTTTACCCTTCCAAATATCCTCCAATGGGATAACGATCCTGACAAGCTCTAAGCTTCTAGGTGGTTTCTCAACATGTGTTGTAGGTTCTAACCATGTTAGAAACCCGCGATCGCTTCGCGCATAGGGGCACGGGCCTTGCCAGTGAGACAGAAGAGGTGCATGGGCTTTCTCTCATGCCTGTAAACCACGACGTTTTCCTTTGAGATTGTCACCACGGAGCGATAGAAAGAGTATTCCAATGGATTACTGTGGTCGTTATTCCCGTATGTGTAGTATATGTGTATATTCCTGGAGTGGGCATCGTTCCTCCATAATTGAAGCATATAAGTGTGTGTGGAAAGAGAAAAGACAACTAGATCACACCCGAACCGGGGCCTTGTAAGGTTCTGGTTCGGCCTGGTATTTATCGGAGAATCCACGGAAAACTACCTATCAGAGCAGCTGTCCATTAAATTGTTTCTCCACACAGCGCTTGAGTTCTACCAAGCAATGTAGCTGGTGCCGTAAACTTACGACCAGCTTCAACTCTAGGTCAATAATGTTGAAGAAGAACGGTACTCGTGGCGAGCTATCGCCCCCGGCCTCGTCCTTCATACCAGCAACGACTTTTTTCAATTGTGGTTTTAGAGTGAAATGTGCTTTTAGGAACTGGAAAGAAGTATTGAAACAACCCTTTATTAGGAGAAAATCACGAAAACTTTTAAATTTTCGTCGAGCAAAGTTTTCATATACGGCTAAATATAAATAGAAGACTCATTTGAATGTTCCATGCCCACTATAGTGTGAAACCTATTAGAAATTTCAATACGTGATGGGGGTTTAATGAGGGAATGCCAAAAGTTGGATTAATGTTTTTAAAAAGTGCGAGTGTGGAAAGAGAAGTTCTCAAGAACATCTCTTTATTGTGAGTCACATTATTAGTTTTAATATGATTTCGAACTTCTTCTTTCAGGAAATTAGAGTTGTGGGATTTTTAACTCTTTTAACAAGCCGAAAGCCACGGCTAAATTTTTAATAAGGATATCCGTTTTTAATCTGTAATGTTACGTTACCTCCTTTTTTCAAATCGCTTACTTCTGGTCGAACATTCATTTACATTCTACATAGATATTGTTCCGTAACTGTTCTGGAATACTCTGTAGTCGCTACGTGCATTTCACGTAACCTTCATAGTAATTTGTTGCACAGTTATTTTTAACCGAGTACTGTTGTAACATATTTGGGACTAATACAGAAAACTTTATAGACTCTTCTCCAAGAAAGGCCACCGTATCCAGGTCGTTAATGAAAATGGTGCTGCTTTGATGTTCTAGAGCTTTCGTGTGCGTGGGAACTAATGGGAAACTACCTTGTGCAAAGATGGGGAGTAAGGTGTACGACTCTCTGATTTTTTTTGATTTTTTCACTCTAAAATTGCTACACTAAAATATACTTTGATTCTTTTCATATAAGATCCTATTGAGGCATTTTACTAAGCACCTGTAGTAGAAATGATGATTTCGAGAAATTCCATCGAAATTTTGGACATTCCATCCACTTTTTTCAATAGCACTTTGGGTAGAAACATTAATACAAGTTCAGCATATTGTACAATGTTCCAATGAATACACATTGAGGTACTCTATATATTACAATAAATTTTGAAGTACACCTGAAAATGCCCTTTTTAAACAACACAAAACAAACTAAAAAATAAGATTTATATGCAATACTCTCTAAAAGGCTGAAGAAAAGGATATTAAATAGGAAATTGGAACGCAAGGCACATTTTCATGGAATTCGCATTTTTAAGCATCATAATTACAATTCTTGACTGTGGGTGACACCAAACTTTCTTGGAGAGAAAACTTTCTTACTACTTTTTCTACAAGAATAATTTATACTTCGTTATCCTCTTCAGGAAATATAATTGCACAATGAAAAACATACCTATAGTTTCAGACAAAGCACGAAACATTCACAATGCTGACAACATTGATTGTTACAGTGAGACAAAAACGCGTGTAACTTGGCCAACGCTGCTGTATCGAAACCAAATTTTCAGTTATTAAAGAATGAATTATCAAAATTAATAAAAACAGATCTTTCGTAAAAGAGTCCATAAGCCGTTAGTGTTTAATAACAAAAACGCCATCACATTGGAGGTCGTAGAAGAAATTATTATTTACATTAACCCTTCAGGACTAAAGTTCAAGAGCATGGCTCCCTTGATCTCCCCATCTGTAGATCCTTCTGTGAGGACAGTAGTCTCAGCCCCAGCATTTTCTCCATGCTTTAGCGCTTTTCCGATCTTTCTCTTAAACCCCGTCCTTACCCTTCTATCTTCTCTCCTCTTCCTCCCTGTCCACTTACATTTTTTCCGCCTTCTTTCTTGCCTCCCTCTCCCCTTACTCCCCTTTTAATACTTCTTTTCTCCCTCCTTCTTCATTACATTCCTCCCCTTCCTTATCTTTCTTACTCCATCCTGCATTCACTCTTCCTTGCACTTTCTTTCGTCTTTCCTTCTGCATCCTCCTCTTTCCAACCATATACCACTTCCCTCCTTCCTTTCTCCCCTCTGTCTTCCCACCGTTTCCTCCGCCATTCTTTTCTTCCTGCCTTCTTCCCTCTCTCCCACGCGTGCGAACTTTCGCCAGCGGCGGCGCCGCCTGCAAAGTCGATCATCCTCCCACCGCGCCCCCGCACCGCCCCCCGCCGAGAGCT
>BOPP01000061.1:1754050-1781693 GCA_017312745.1 Gryllus bimaculatus
TTCTGTCGTCCCTACTCCTGCAGCTTCCCTTGCAGTTTCTCAGGCCCCACCGCCATATCCTAGCCTCTGAAGGCTCACCATCGCAGCCTCCCTTGCCACGATAAACCCCCTCATTCTCTGCAGCCTACATATTCCCTTCTGTTCACGCTGCCGACACTACTCTAAGATAATTTGTCTCACTATCTCACAACTCTGTAAATTCATCGTCAGTCTCTATTGAAGCTTCTCCACTGACTTGCTCTGTAGCACCGCCTCACCTTATTTTTCACTGGTTCTTCACTCCAAGTCGAGGCGTTTATCACAGCCTCAATTCAGTCTCCATTTCTGTACTCAAAATCGCTGCCCCATCAACCGGATATCTACGTAATTACTATCACAACCCCTGTTTATGCTACAATTCTCTAACCCAACCACCTTACCCAACAGTGACTTCTCCAGATTAGACTCTTACACTCGAACCCATGCTCTCTCGTATATATTCATGCTTCCCTTTCCACAGTTCACAAACCTGCCGTTTTCCCTCAAGGATGTTTCTTATTCCATTAGTGGCATTTACTTACAATATTTCTTCCAACAATATTTCCGTAATATGTTTTTGGTTGTCTACCGCTGAAAACGCTCTTGAGTGCGCCTTTCCCACATCTTTACAGAATCTATCTCCTCCACCGCTAGACTAGCCTTTACTCCCCCTCACCAACTTTGCCGACGCGCCGTCGTCATCTTCGTCACTTCTATGACCACCATCACCTCAACCAGCACCACTTCCGCCGCCTCCACCATCTCTATCACATCCATCCCCATCTGCTCTACAATCACCGTCACTGGCTACTCCACTTCCATAGTCGCCACTCTCACCACCGCCATCACTTCCACCACCTCCATAGCACCACCGCTCCGACACCGTCACCGCCAGCGCATCACAATCGCTGTCTTACAAACACCACCGTGCTGTATCCATATTCGTGCACCCTCCCAATTTCTTTGTGTGGGCCTCTTCTTCCCGCATCCGTTCCCTTCCTCTGCCCTCCAAGCTCCTCCTTGAGTTCGCCTGCGTGTGCCTTTTTTCCCGCGCCACGCAATGCCCACCCCTGCGATGAGTAAGCGCGTCTGCGAAATACGATGCCCACACGTGCCTGTTCGTGCTTTGAGAGCCCGATCTAAAGCGCACTTGAGCTTGTGGGATATCTACCAGCGGCGCGTATTAGCATACCGCGCCCCTGTCTGGTAGGCGGCGTTTCGCACAATGCCAGTCGATTGTAAGGACATACGTCACAAGCAAATGGAAATCCTAGAAATATATAATGGATGTTGGTATGTATAAGAGTTGTTAACTCTGACACCTTGTGACCGATCACCATGAAAGGTGGCACGTCTACGTGTTTTCTACCCAAAAGGTTTATGTGCTGTTAATTTGGTGTAACAACAATATATAACGCTGTAGAATGAAACTAAAAATTCATTTCAGATGCAATCAGCAACACCTGGTATCGTTTTGGAATCTATATCGTTAAATAACTCCTAAATGAAGCGTTAAAATTAATAGTTTGAGGACAGATACCTCGAAGAAGCGTTTCTCACACCGTAATCTACAGGATGATATCTTCTTGAACTTTCTATTACGTTTTTGCTAGTCCGGCGCTTCTCGATAATACCCCACCTGCTCAGAGCTCTGCAAAATCCGCAACTAAATGAGATGGAGAGAAACGAAGAGAGTGAGGGAGACGAAGAGAGTGAGGGAGACGAAGAGAGTGAGGGAGACGAAGAGAGTGAGGGAGAGAGGAAGAGAGTGAGGGAGAGAGGAAGAGAGTGAGACGGGAAGAGAAAGGAAAAGATGAAGAGCAGAACAACGTTGGCCGGGTTCCGCTATAAATAAAATGGTAATATATTGTCCTGAACAGATTGTAAGAAAATTTTATATGAAAAAACTGTTTTTATTATTATTTTCGCATCTATTTTAAATTACATCATTACCATCAGTCATTGCACCTGTTGACTGATAATTCCGTAAATTAATACCAATACTGACTTGTGGAGGTGTATACGTGATTTCATGACTAGATGATTACGATAGTGATGGGATAAATATTGGATTAAGGAACAGAAGAAACTATAGAATCTCTCCGTCCGCGATCCCGTTTAACCAAATGAAAATTTGCGCAAGCAAAGGTGTCTGAATCACTTTATCTAGAGTATTTCAGACATTTTCGCAGTCTCTTATTTCTTGGTAATGTCTATGAAATATAAGTGGCAAAAAGTATAGAATATTGAATGATCTATGCCAAATTATTTTACTCGTATTTACCTACAAATATAGCAATATACTTATTTGTTAAACGTAATACTGTAGTATGAAATGTTTAACTCTAATCGAGGTAGTAAAAAGTTACTGACGTACATTTATTGGTATTCAATGATTCACCACATTGATCCTATAATAAACCGATTTCTTTGATCATCTCTGAAATGCGCGTGCTCATGTTAAAAAATTGTTACTGCTAGCTCTAAGAGCCTTCATCGCCATATTTCGCGATATTTTATTTGCTTTATGATGCCAATTAATCTTCGTTGCGGACGCTTCTGGGTCCGGGGTCGCGCAGACATCGTCTGCGCGGGGCGGCGAGGGTGGGGCGGGCGTGTGCCCCCTGTCGGTGGCCGTCTGCGTTAAAATTTAATCCGCACCCACCACCTCGCCGGCGGGGACTCCGTAATCCTCCCAAATTGCAGCCCCGCCGCACCCTCTCTTTCTCCCTCGGCGCCCCGCCCCGCCCCGCCCCTCCCCTCCGCCCTGCCGGAAACCTCTATCGATATAATTGCGGCCGCCTGACGATGCCCCAGATTTCGTATCGGTCCGCTGGTAATGCAGCGGAGTCGGGGATGGTAGCCCGCCGGTAGGCCGGTTGGTGGGGTGGCCGGCCGGGTTGGGGTCGGGTCGAGAAATGGGAATGACTGGCGCCGTAGGATCGCGCGAAGGAGCGGGTGCGACGTGGACACTGGCGGAGGTGGTGCTTAGGTAGTTGCGGAGGTCTGGAACGGTCGGGTTCGGGGGGCGGCGGCAGAGGCGAGAAGGATTAGACGGGACGGAACGGGTGGCGCGGGGTTGGTGGCAGGGTAATGGGTGAGAAAAGAGGTTTCAGGGTCGGAGCGTCGGAGACTTCGGGCGTTTGGCCGGGCAGAGCAGAGCAGGGTAGGGCAAAGTGGGACCGAGGTCTCAGATGAGCGTAAAAAGCAATGCATGTGTCGTGAACATCGGAGAGGTCAGCGGTCAATGGAAGTCCTTTGGGACAGCAGCCTTTGATAGCCCAACTTCTCATCACAAATGAGCACAGCATTGATAAGAGCTAAGAAAACAAGAAATTCTCAATTGGCTTCGCGCAGAATTAAATTAGTTGCATAATGTAATATAATATGACGGAGGGTGTTCATAAGCACAATTCGAAGTTTTTAAACAAATTATTCAAAAACAATATTTTCCCAGAACATCTCCATCTAAAAACATATCGCTTCAAAAAATCAAATTGAAATTAATTTTTTGTTTTCCTATAAATCTTCTTGCATATAAGATAGATCGCATTTTGGTATTTGTTATGAAAAATTTAAAAACAGTAGATTTCACCTTTGCACAAAGTACTAGCACATCAAATAAATTACGCATCAAATAAATGGCTACCAGTAAATATAAAATTGAATGAATGTCACCTCAGCTACTGAGATATTAACAACCTATAGTTTCCGTTCACTTGAAGTGAGCATTTATAAATTCATATAAAATTGAATAAAAATTGTGTAATGCATAACTGAGTACTAAATATAACTTTTTCTTTTTCATATTCATAACAAAAATCAATTTAAACTCTTTTTTTTCAAAGAAGAATTTGATTAAATAATCTTTTTTAATAAGTCTTTTGCAAAGATGATTTTGTTAAAATATAGATAAATTGTTTCTATTTTTGAAATTTAATTATTTTATTTGAAAGCTGTTGGACACTTCTGTACAATTTTTAAAACAATGATCAATTAGATTCTCATGTTACTCAATGTAGTTTAGAACAATGTAAGGTAGTAATGAACTGTAATGGTGTCTCTTATCATAAATCTTAACGTTTGAATGACCACGACATGTTACATTAAATTAAAACCCCCAGTTTTGAATTCATGTTCACCACAACCGAGTACAATTTCAAAGAAGCGATAGAACGATTGCGTCAGACTAACTGGCCACCCCTACGACAACGCAAAGCGTCCGTTACCGACGGCCGGGGGGTGGGGGTGGCGGCGTCGGCAATTAGTTGATTGGTACTTAACCGTGCCGCAGCGTAAATTTCACACACGCTTCCTTCCGACCGAGCGACGCTCTGCGGGTTATCTGTTTCGTTTTATATTCCGCCGAGCTGACTTATCCACCCGGAATGGCCGGGCGGGGAGGGATAGCAGCGGGGATAGAATGGGGGCCGGTCGCTGCGTTCCCCTCCCCTTCTCCGCCGGTGTCCCGAATGGGAGCACCGCCACGCTACTCGCCGCCACCACACAAATTTCTGGAATTAGCGATTTAAGGCCACAATAATTATTTTAGAGTGTTTCTAGCCCGCTAATCCATGGCTCCATAAAACAGAAGGGCCTGTTTCAGATATTGATTGTCAATGGATTGCCTTTCTGTCATGTTAAAACGGCCTCGTAAATGTCTCTTCCTCGCGGTGCGTAAACATTCGGGGAGTAATTTATGCAGGAAAGTTCGTAGGCGGGGGCACTTTTCAGAAAATCCTATGGATTTCGCATCCAAGTGCTCTATTATCTCGGTGCTGATGTTGATTGAGTATTTTACAGCGTTACCTCGTCATCTCTTGGGCTTAGTTTCATCCTTCTTTATCGACGTTATCTTCCCGTCACCAAACATTTTGTAACTGTGGGAAGGGAATTATGTCAAGGAAGAAAATTGTTACCCTTTTTGAGAAAACAGTGGTATCTTGCTCTAACATACGTCGTTATAAAATTGTATTAAAGGATTTTATATTTTGAAAAGCGATGTTGAATATAATTAATAGTAATATTTTATGTTCTACAATGGTTAAATGAATCAAGACAAATATACACTAATTGTGCATAATATATAGTCTGTGTATTTATATTTCAAGTTGAAACATTTTTTTTATAAAATTACATTTTAAAACATGTAATCATGATGAACTAGTTATTTAATTAGCAGCAATTATTGCCAATAAGGGGTTACCGAATAGATCCTATTTCTAAAATCTGGTTGTACAATTTTTTCAATGAATCAGTATCACCAAAACTGTTTTTGGGCATAAGCTGTTGATATTGTGCAATTTTTTTCTTTAAATGAACAAGTTAGCAATGATCTTGATTACAAACTCAGCACGTGCCAATTCAGAGCTACCAAACGTAGTGTCAGTGACAAGCGAAGAAGGGGTGGTCCTAACTGCGGAAAGCAAGATTATTCCGTCTCCATATATCTTCCAGCGAGGACCGTTGCGCGCGGACGGGATGCGTGACGTGTGCCACAGAGTAAAGAGGAGTTCTCGTGCAGCGAGGTTTGGAGGGCGACGCCCGGCTCTATGGCCCGCCCGACTTAGATTAACCAGCGTTGCACTCGTGCGCCGGACCCATACGTCAAGCGCCTGCGTCCTCCGTCCGGAATAGGCCCCGCCGCCCCGGCCGATTCCCTCGTCCTTTCCTTCACTCTTCGTCCTTTTTCTTTCCGCGCTCTTTTTCCTTTGCTCTGCTCGCCTCCCCAGTCCCTTTGCCGCCTCCCTACCTCTCCTTTTCATTCGACTCCCCGTCACTTCCCATTCCTCTTTTCCATCTCTCACCTAGTATTTACTTCTCACTTGTGTCTTTTCCTTCCACGCTTTTTCCCATTTGCGCTCTCACCCTTCTTTCCCTTGCTTCCCCGTTTCTTCTCTTCATTTCCATCACTCATCCTGCACTCCTGCATCCTGCTGCTGCCTGCATCCTGCTGCTGCTTCTTTGCACCTAATCACGCTCCTTTCTCGATCTCATTGACTTTCTCCGCTCGTTTCTCCAGTCCCTGCTGTCCCCCTTCCTTTTCATCCTCGCCACAAAAGGGAAAGGAAAAATGAGATGAATGAGGAGTAAAGGATACAAGGAAATACAATCGAACTACTTTGTTCTATCCTTTACTACTCATTCCTCTCATTTTTACTTTCCCATTTCCCCACCCTTCCTGTGCGTCTGACTCATCTCCCTTCTTCGTTCCACTTTTCTGTCCCTCACTCCCCCATAATTATATTGCGCCCACTTTCCTTTTCTCCATCCTTTCTCTACCCTTCCTCCTTCCATCATCTTTCAGTGTTTACTAGAAATGTTTCGTCCCATTCACTTCTACATTCCTTCCAACACCAGTCACACCTCGTCTCGCGTTTATTTTTTCTATTTAAAACCTTACCTCGTGCTTTCCACGCCCATCTCACCGCCCTTCTTGCCATTTCCGCCTCCGGTTCTGGCCTCAAAGTTACTGCAACCTGCTCGCTGCTAAACTTAGATGGGAGATTAACTGGTGTTGATTGAATCTTATGCAAAGATAGCCGACATTGATTCATTCCGGGAAGTATTTCTTTAGTCGAGTACAAATAGGGCCCAAATGTTCGTGAGAGATTGAATTCTTTTCTGGGTTACCAGAATAGTAAAGTGTTGAAGGAAATGGAAGTAAAAAACTTCACATATTCTATTTTTGAGAAAATTTTGTTAATATATTTTGTAAAATATACATTTTAATATATTTTGTAAATATTTTACTCAATTAGCAAAAACTCCTAAAGTTTTGAAATACCTGTACATGGAATGATTTCAGAATCTAATATTATATAATGGATTGTAGTAAGAAATAAATTTCCAGCTTCAGTATTGAAAATGAAGGATAGGATCGAATAACCATTATTTTGCTTTTGACGAAAATTCAAAGCTTCAATGAAAAACGTACTTTTACTGTGTGTTCTTCCTTTAGTCGTGACAAAATTAATTTAAATCTACAGGTTCTACAACATCACATACTTTTTTACATTGTTTCTAATTTGCAACTTTCGAAAATTTAGAGAGTTCATCAAAAATGGGACTCGCGGCATTCTTTGAAGCATTTATTCTTCCATCCATGCAAAAAATAAAGAAAAAGTTTTGAAAAGTGCAATTTTTTAAAAAAATTAAAAAATTGCTTTTAATTCGCGTCACATTACACGAAAACTACTGATATCTTCGAATAATTGAACGTGAAATTACTTAAAGATCCATCTTTAAGAAACAGATTTCATTAAAGAAAAAATATGTATCTTCAATGTTGTATTTGTTGGAAGATGACCAAAAAATGCTCCTTTTGTATTTTTCAAAGTATCTGTTAATTCAACGAACATAGTCATCTGCACCATTCTCTTAATTTAATAGTTCTTTACGCTATTCGAATACAAATTTGATCAAAAAATTTGGTGTCATTTTTAGAACAATTTGAATATATTTTTAAGGTTTTATGTGAACTATCCTCAAAAATCAAAATATCCTATCGAAACTCGTTCATTCCAATCGATAGAGTAATAACAACGTTTGAAGAAATTTGGCTATTATACACTGGAGTTGACAAATGAACAGACGTTTTGCCTTCAAAACTTTTTCGGTATCAATGACTCACACTACATAGATTCTGGTGACACTTCGTGTTAGAGGATTTTTCTTAAAGAAAAGACAGTAAAATTGGAGTCACATTACTAAATATTAATTGGAAAGTGTGTACTCAGATTCTGAAACCTTCTATATGTACATACGTTCCGTACAAACATACGTATTTGTACGATTGTTGATATCTATCAATATACACATCCATCAATACAGACGTCTTCGTAAAATTCACTCCCCCAGCCATAAAAATAACTCAGTGACACACACATTGATTTTATCTAAGAAATTTTATTTCCGTATGTACTATCTACAACCGAAGAGAAACAATGAAGAGGAAGGCGGCAGTAAAACAACTGGATGAATGCATTTCAGTGTACAAATGATTTTAAAAATGTTTTCGTTTAATATTTCTTACACGATGTTTTTAAAGATAGTATTATGAAGAAGATAAAATTTAAGTAAGGGGCATGTACAACCCCTTCAAACGTAGAGAAGAGAGCATAAAGCAATTTCAAATGTATGATACTTGTTCGAATGACGAACAAACGCTAAAGTGTAGGATATGTAAAGAAGAAGTTCAAATGGCATAAAATACGATTCATAAAGATGATCATGTATAGTACTTTTTAGGTTACAAGCAACGTAGGGTAGAATTCCATAGGATAACGTTACGATAACAGAGGATCAACATCCAGGGCTGCACACCCGTCTCTAGTTCACGCTTGCAACAGTTTACACCCGCCAACCAACAGTAAGCAATTGCGCGTATATCGCCACTGCGAATTCTGCTGCGTAATCGCAGGAGGAGCTACTTGGCAGGTGGCGGGCGTCGGGGAGGGGGGAAGCTCCGTGGGCGGGCGGAGCGAGCGAAGCACGGCGGGGAGGCGCGGAATCAATAGACGCTCGCCGCGGGCGCTCATCGCAGCTCACGCGAGAGCTCCGCCACCCCCCCACCCCCATCCCCACCCCGTCTCCTCGCGCTCCTCACTGCTCTCCCAGACCGCTCGACTCTCAACCCTCTTCCTCCACCTTGCCACCGGCGGTGAGGTGACTCGGGGCGTCAATTAATGCCACTGCGATGTCTCTGACCGGGAAGTCCTAGGGTTGTGAGTCTTGACGATAGGGAGGGATTTTCGAAACTAGGAGATAGCTCAATCGAATTCAGCCGCTCTCTGGAGAAGATTCTAGCATCCGGCAGCTCTGATCGGTAGATTATCGTGGTTTCTCCGATGAACGATAGGCGAATGCCGGGGCAGTAACAAACAGACCATGGGCCGCACGCGATCTTTCGTTCCTCTTCTTTGTTCTATCGTCTTACTTGCATTTTCATGCACTACACTGCCGCACATGCAGGGAGCTTCAAGCTTGTCCTGACTAGGGCAGTGCCACGATGGTGGGAGAAACTTGGTTTGGATATGCTCAGCGCCACTTAAATCTTGACAATTTCTCTATTTAAACAGTTGTGAGAACCTTTAGTTTTATTAGCAATCTGTGCAACAAAATGAGTTTTCTCAAATATATTATAATTAATATTTTAAATACAAGTTATCCGAATTTCCCTTGATTTAGTATTCCGTGATACGGATATTCCCTGGTTGACGCAAAAAGTCAAAATTCTACTTGTTATTTTATTGGAGGGTGGAGAGTGAATCAAGAAGTATTCAGTCATTCATTGGAGTTAAATGTTGTTTTACAAAACATTGATAATATTCGCGTTGATAAAGAAAATTAAGTCAATTAATAAAATATAATTAATATCATGTTAATATCAGTTACTGTATTCTTTTGAGTAACACAGTGCAAATTTTGGTGCAATGAACGTGATACAAGTCATTGTGAATAATACGGTATGTGTAGGTATTATATAAATTATTGTAAAGCCAATAATATAATGTGTGAGGACAGAATGATCAACAATGTCAAGTCAGTCATCAAGTTAAGTGTAGGAGATGTAAAAATTAATTGTGTAATAATGTTGTTACCTTCATTATCTATATATGGTTAATTATAGGTTTTTATTAAATTTTATTTTTGTTCGTCTATTTGATTAATTACCAATTCTTAGTCCAATATACCTACTGTTATTGTTCTGATTTGTATTAATAGGATGGATTGAGGATTTAACTTAAGATGGTCGTGAATTTTTCTACAATGTTTATTTTACCATATAGTGTGCTTGCCCATCATGCAGAAATTAACATAAATTGCTCGCAGTAATTTCAGAAATTGGAAATTCTTCTCGCGAATGGGAATGTGATACTCTGAATTTGCTTTCTTAATTTGGACTCAATGATGTGTTTATATATTTTATACAAATTTTCAAATAATTTTTAATCTTCAATAGATGCACACGTATTTCACACAGAAATATTTTGTTGAACATTTACTAATTCTTGTGACGTGTAATTGTGTTAATTTGAAGGAATTTGAAAAGGAATTATTTCCTTATGTGACGAGCAATTATATTAATGATTGTATTGTTGATTATTGTTGTTTAGAAATGAAATACGATTGTTACTGGAAGTTGGGTGGAAATATACATCTGTCGACTACAGCTCATAGCTACGATGAGCGATGGCAGTAGCAACGAATTGTAGCAAACATGGCAAGTCGATGCGGGGCAGGACGAATTGAGCATATCGAAGGGGAGCAGAGTCACAAAGGACAGAGAAACTGGGCAGGTGAGAGGGGGAGAGTGTATAGGGATAGTAACGATTGGCAGGTGAGATGGGGAGAGTAAGATCGGGTGGATGGGAAAGGGACGCGGTCATACAGGTAGAACGGATCAGCAGGGTAGAGCAGAAGTAAACTGCGCACAAAACTGATTCCTTTTTCTGTCTGATAGTTACTCTGAAAATGTACGGTATTTCATCTAGTGTGAAGTACCTTGCATTCTCGCGGTTTTGTTTTTCCGTTTCGTAAATATTTTGATAAAATATACTATGTTGTAACTTGTAAAATATAAGAGATAATTTAATGATAAAGACGAAATATCGAATTTTAAAATGAAATATCTCTTAATGGAAATAATTACACAGGAAATATATAGCATTTCAAGAATTATAGATGCTATTTTCAAAACATTATTAGTCGCCATTACTTTTTTCAAATTTGACCTTATTATCTGAAATGCGAAAAATTAGAAGAAAATCCCATTAAAATTGTTGGTATTAGCTACATACACTATTGCACTTTGCTTCAGAGTGTAATCACATTGAATTAATGCATTTCATATGCATCAATGTTCATCTTTCTTTGTTCAACTCAGAATCAAGTACAATATTGTGGAGAATCAAACTATGCTGTGATCTTTTTAAACTGCTATCATTCAGGATCCTGGTTATTATGTCCTTCATTAAATTGTCCAATTTAGGTTTGTATCAAATCCTCAACTTTCAAAATAGCATTGGTAGCACCAATTATTTCACAACGCATTATTTTTCTCAAATCTTCTAACGCAGTATGTTATATTCAATCATAGCAAACAAAAACAATCGTACTGTTTAAGATAAACGCTTAGGAATTTGAAGAATAAAAGACAGAGGAACACTTAGTTGCCCGTTTTTCTAAGAGAATTGTATTTTTTTACGGAAAGACGTTATATAAGTGTCGAAAAATAATATGTGTGCAAAATGATGAATATTTTAATCATTGTGCAGTGCACACTATGATTATATACGATTATAAAATATATCTGCAGTTTCCAGCGTGCAAAACGTACTGTGATAGCCAACAAGCATACATTCAATTACATAAATAATGCATTCTTTTAAATATTCCATGATATAAAAATATGGTCAAAATGGCCCCATCACCTATTTCGGAACCTCGTACCTACAAGGTCTCTAATAATTCAGGATTGAGTTTAGTTTCCATTGTTATTACTCATGGCGTTGATTTTAAGAAGACTAAGAATATCATATCGATTTTGAACGGTGAGAGTTAAAATCGTCTATTAAACTCAATTTTTAATTCAAATGATCGGCCCATATATGTAAAATACAACACATTGCCATGGACTGCGCTAATTCATATTTCTCTTCCTGATTGCATTTGGATTTTTTTATCTTCACTAAATGCAGCTATGCACTGAAACGCAATTTCCGGTATTATATTATCTGATTCATTGCATAGCTGTAGGCTTCACCACCATTTCGGTATTTGCAGTATCAATCCGTGGAAACTGCGCTTTATTTGACAATTAGTCTCATTTACTGACGTCATGTTTTGGAATATATTTTCCGCTGTCCAAATCTCACCGTGCAAAGTATAAATATTTATGGGTATAATCGGTTTATTGTTGTTCATTGCTTTCTCGTTTTACACGTGCAGTCCCGCTCGTTTGCTTACATAAACAACGAGTATTTTGCCAACTAAATGTTAATATTAATGCCACTATTTCTAGAAGCCGCGTTGTTCTTTCAAACGACTTATTTAGAGTGTCGAAAGTTCCCTCCCTTCAATTTATCCAGAGACGTTACGGGCTTTCGAGAACGAAAACAGAAAGAGACGGAAAAGAGCCGAGCGAGAAGGAGGAATTAATAGAAGAAGGAATAAGTGAGTAGCAAGTAATTTCGTCTCCTTTCAGTCGGTGAGTGCGGAGTCCGCGCGCAAACGCACGAGGAAGTGCAGAGCGGCTGGCGGGAGAACGAGTCGGCAAAGACGAGCATTTGCATTTATACTAGCGCAGAGTAATGCGGACTCGAGGAGTCCCGGATTATACAGGCGGTGTAATTTGCGAAAAGATTTATAAACATAAAAGCACAAATAAGGCGATCAATGGACGGAAAACCGGAGATAAAACCCACATTTACCCTGAGCTGTGCCAACTTCGTCGTCTTGATAAAACTCGAAAACATTACGCTTCTAGCAACTGAATCATTTAGGATATTTTGGAATCGTTTCTACATTTGAAGCAGTGTACTTCATAATTCCGAGTGGGAGAGCTTCGTTCGCGCGTTGGTTCTGATAATGTGTGTTCCAAGTTAATGAAAACAGCATGCGAATTGTGGCTGCCTATTTCGCCAACTCGCAATATATATATATATATATATATATATATAGATAATATATATATATATATATTATATATATATAGTATATATGGAAGTGGTGAGAAGTGTTGACTGGAGCGAGGATTAGAACGGCAATAGAAGTATATATATGTATATATATATATATATATATATATATATATATATATATATATATATATATATATAATATAAAGTTTTAGTAACATTAGAATTTGAAATTGACAGCAGATAAACGATAATAATCAAGAAGTCTTCATAGATATATCTCAAAAAGATGAAAACAAAATTTAAAATATCTGAAATAATGAAAATAAATGATAAGTGAGCAACAGAATTATCTCAAGCGTTGAATCTGAGAAAAATTGTAAAGTGTGGTGGACAGAAGACATCACTCTACTATACTGTGTGAATACTATTTGCAGCGCACGGTTGTTCTGCGTGTTGTCTACATTCGACGAGTAAGGGGTAGTCCTGAAACGGTAGGGAATGGATTTTTATGATGTAGCTTAAAAAAAATTGTGCCTTTAAAGATAAGTTCATAATATCTGTGAATTGTTGAGATATTTAATAAACTAAAAAGTGTTTTGTTTTATAATTCATACCCTGGATATTCTCTTGTCTTGATTTAGAGAAACATATGAAGGTTCTGAATACTAGTTCTATTCAACTGCTATGCTTCTGTTAAAATAGACAATTAATACTTTTGTAAATTTATTTTAATATATTGAAAACTAGTCCATACAGTCATAGAGTAATTAGAAATAATTTTCTTTTTTCTTAACAATCCATTTTACCCGCTGCCTCTAAACAAACTCTCGCCTTGCCAAATTATATCTTCAACTTAAAAAATGATTTGTTAAGAAAAACCATATTCAGGCATAAAATTAAATAAGTCTCCCCAACTCAAAAAAATTATTGAATACCAAAAGTGCCCAATTAATTTCCTATTTAAAGATAATTAAGGTTTAAAAAAATACAGATCCTCTGTCCGTTTATTTCACGATACTTTCTCTAAAACGTGAAACAAGCGTGCAAGCAGCGTGTAAAGAAGAATTATATTGATTATACTAAGACATAATACAAAAACCACCGTTAATTGAACCGCTAACCGTGTCCCTACTCTTCAAAGTCTCTCTACGTACCCTCCTGCCGACGCCATTGCTAACCGCCGTAGCCGCAGCGCTCCGCAGCACCGAGGGCTCTGCCTGTCCATGTTGCGGCGTCACCCACGCGGCGGCAGCAGCTCGAGTTGGTAATTACCAGGAGAATTATGGAAAGCTTTTTATCCCCTCCCCGGCCACCACGCGCTTCTCCACTCTTCACTTTTCACTTGACTTTGGAGAACCGTAACCGCAGCACTTCGCTCTCCGCCACTTCCCGCTGTCTCTCCGCGCCCTAGTTCTCTTCCCGGCTTCACGCTGCCGTCCTCTCGACTGCCTTCCCTCACTCGCTCGCATTGGCAACATAACCGCGCTCTCTTTAGCTTCCATCATACCTTCACACACTGTCCCTCTTCTCCAATCACCTCTACAATCAAAACTTCTATTGCCGTTCTAATCCTCGCTCCAGTCAACACTTCTCACCACTTCAAACTAATATAATCACCATTCTTCTCACCACTCCAATCCCTGCTAAAATCCTCTCTCCAATACCTGCTCCAATCACCACTCCAATGCTCGCTCGATCACCACTCCAATCACCACTCCAATCCTCGCTCCAATCACCACTTCTTTCACCACTCTAATCCCTTCTCCAATCACTACTTTAATTCTCTATCCTATCAAGATTACAAACCTCTCTTCGATTTTATCCCAATCTCTGCCTTAATCTTGTTCCAATAAACGTTTTAATCTCACTTCAAATTCCGACGCAATACCTGCTTCCATCTTCAAACGTATCCTCAAATCAATAAGCCCTGTTTCTCTGAACTATCTTCACTGTCGTGCAATTCTCCTCCTTCAGGCCATTTTCCTCCTTTTATATTTCCCGCCAGATTGCTATTTGTTCCCCCAGTCTCTTACCCCCTTTTTCCATGCCCTCCTGTCTCCACTCCTGTTTCCCTGCTGCCCAATCTTTCCGGGGTTATTCTCACCCACGCGCGTTGTCGCTCGAGGGCACCGTCCCCGCCAAGCAGCGCTGTGACGTAATTACGGAGCGAATAAATCTCCACGAGGGCTTTTCGCGAGGACACTACAGCCATGTGGACGAAGGACAGACAAAATGTTATGCGTTCTATTTTTTACCTTTGTGTGAATGCTTTAGAGCGGTGTGCTATATTTCGTCACTTGATAATACGGTAATTGTTTTGGAACATATATTTTGCCTTTCAGAATTTGAGTATCGAATCTACGTTTGTAGTTCTTTTGTTGCTCTTAAATAATGTAACACTCTTTTTATTTGTACTTTGTTGTTACAACAACAATGGATGATTTTTTGCTGTCGTTAAATTCAACATTACACTAAATGGAGAATCGTAGTTACTGAGAAAACGAATTAGTTTTATGGAATCGTAGTGAATGTGCTTTAATATGAGATGGAATCCTGATTTTATCAATTACGTAAAATTTGAAATTTTCATAATGGAACAATCTGAAACAACTGTATTGGCAAGTTCTTTTAACGTTTTGTTTTGTATTCTTAATCTTAATTTTAATCCCATGTCGTTAGACTTTTTTCTCATGACGGTAATTTCATTTATCTCTACATTCTTCTCCCCCATATAGAACAACATTGTGCTCTTGAACAGTTACGTGCTTTATGAAATATTGCTGAAATTTCGGCAAATTACGAGAGAAGTTGGAAGGGAATTTAACGTCTTTTTGAGTGGATGATAAATAATAATTTGCTTGTAAATTGTAAAGTAGATTCAGCTTCAAGAGTGGACGAAATGGCTTTGCCTAATGGGCGCCGCATCGCACAGTTGAAAAGATTCCCCACCGCTGCGTCCCTGTTTCAGCCGCCCGTTCACCAACCGCGCACCACCCGCATGCCACCCGCGCACCACCCACACGCCACTCGCGCACTACCCACACGCCACCCGCGCACCACCCGCGCACCACCCGCGCGCCACCCGCGCGCCACCCGCACATCCCATTCATCCCCATCGTTTCATCAACCCCTCCTCAACACCCTCATTCCGATCCTACCCATGAGCCACCCCGCGACCCACCATGCTCTGTCCAGCCGCTCTCTGTCTCGCCACGACCCACCATGCTCCGCTCCTTCCCAAGCCAAGTCACATCACGCCTAGTAACGCAACACAGTATCACAACCTGCCGCAACACAATATCACAACTCGCCTCTCCACAACCCGCACCGTCCCGCTACATTATGACTTCGCACTATCCCCCCCCCCAACACGCCACACCACATTGCCCCACATTATCACTCAGCCATCGTGGAACGTCCCATGTTATTGTCACTTCTCACGTCACTCGCCAGCGTCACGTTCACTCCTCACGTCACTCTCAACAGTCACGTCCACTCTCACGCACTCACTCTCACGTCACGTCCACTCTCACGTCACGTCACTCTCACGCACGTCACCGTCACGACACGACCACCGTCACGACACGACACGTCACGGACACGGGACACGTCACGTAACGCTGAGGCCACGCCCATGGCTACGTTCCCTCATACACATCCACCACACACCATCCACTCCAACTCTCACCACCTGACCTCACTCCCTCACCCCTCTACACCCCACCACCTCTACGCCACGCCCCATACACTCCCACCTCATCAGCCCTTTCCCGCCACACCATCCTCTCTAACCTACCCTCCCAACCCATCCCATACCTTACCCCATCTCACCCCGTCTCACCCCACCTCGCATCACCAGGTCCTTCTCTGCCTGCTGTTGCTTCGTATGAACGCAATTTCACACTCTCAGCCATATCCATTCTTCACTTCTTCCCGTTGAGTTGATCTCCTTGGCATGTATTATGTTATTGTTTAAGCCACTAACGCCTACAACGCATTTTATTCGTATGCGAAAGTAAATTTCGCATATTCGTTTGTATTTAGAAGGTTGTATACTTTCTAATGTCTTGCCTTAAATTATTTGTTACATAAAAATTATCCTTCCCTCGTTATTTCATATTTTTTGAATTTTTCTCTCTATTCTTACGCTTTACTCGATCGTGATTTTCTATATTAATTGAATTATTACTTGCTATCTTCTCTTTTTCCCTTTTCACTTCTTACCTGAACACTTTTCTATCTATAATCGGTCAGTCTGGTCAATAATCGGTCCTGATACATTTTGCTTCTTTTCTATCTTCATTGTTACATCAATCACCCAACTTTGTTCAACTTTACTTTTTCCATAAATTCAGATAAAGATACTATAAAATAATCTTAATTTTTTTTCTTCTTCACATTTGCCAAGTTTTTGAATTTTTCACCTTTTTTTATATTTCTTTGATTTTTGTTAATGCATTTGTAATTTACATATTCGGAATGCTATATCTACCATACTCCACAGTCTTTGTTTGCACTTGAATGTAATGCTTACTCCTATACATCTCCTCCTCTGATCCAATTAAACTACAGTTTACGTTGGTTCCATCACATCGCTCGCTTGAAACAGCCCGTGATCAGCCCTTCCCTCCTCTCCCACTTCAGTTCCTGTTCTTCTCAACGCCCGCCCCCTCGTCCTTCATTTTCTCTTCTCTCCCTCTCTCTCTTTAGAGTCTTCCACCCGCCCGCCGCCTCTTTTTCCTCACCCCCTCGGTCTCATCTTAAAAGTTCTTATCTGCCGCTGTTTGAAATGGCGATGAGCAAAATCTGGAGTATAACCATTTAGTCTCGGAGCGCTTTCTCGCTACCAAGACAATGCACCGAGTGAAAGCCGTCTTTTGTAAGCGCGAAATGTCGAATATTACTTCGTGCAAGTTCTGTCACCTTGGAAATAAATAGACGATGCTGCTGTAATGTTCCGCGTGAGAATAAGAGAAGCTCTTTTTTTGTTGAGAAGATTTCTCACCCGATGAAATGTTTTCGGGCTTCCGCTGCAGATTGAGAGTCGAAGTTCGACAACCAAATTGAACGGAGCTCGCGAAAGTAGGGGACAAATTCTTCAATAGGATAGTCATAACAAAAATAGAATACTTGACAACAAAAGTTGAACACCACAATCACCTTCAAAAATTTCCATTTCCAGTTGGAATACTAATGGAAAGTATTTTTGTTTAATCACTGTCTTCACTTTCTTGTGCTCGTCTACAAGTGTATGAATTTTTTTCTTGCAGCCTTTCATTACAACTTCGTACACTTTTCCTACCTTATTGCTTACACATTTAAAAATTGATCTCATTGATCCTGTTGTACATTGTTACCTTTCTGCCTGCCTCTCTGGGACGACTTAAATGTACACGTGCATTCGAATCTTCGCGTTTCTATTTACAGGATACGTTCATGTGAATGGTGGAGAATTCCAATGTATTGTGGCAAGTCTTGATCATAAGTTACTGACTAACATCATGAAACGTCAAATAGATGTGAAAATTAGAATCTACTTCTTGACCTTCTTGTCCTATCCTGAATCTGCGAATACAGAGTTAGATCTTAGGCAAAGTGTTTGGAGCAGGAGTCAAACCTGCAATACTTCGCACAGACTGATCGCAGGTAACTAGATTTCTCTACGACCTCAGGAAGCTATGAAGCTCAGAAAGCTGATCTACACCAGCAACGATCAAATGGGCGTTGCTCACTACAAAGCACCCCGCACCCGCGAACATCGAATGAATGCCATGGCGGCCAGTATCGATCCGTGGGATATGAGCCTCGTTCCACCTGAAGGGCTCCCGTCGCCAGCCCTCCCCTTTCCCCTCCCTTCCACCGCCCCTCTTCCACCCGCCCCCACTTCTCCCCACCGCGCCGGGTTCACGCTTCCGTGCTCGCTCCCCTCCCTTCCCCCCCGCTGGGCCTGTCCTCTGTTGTGCTTAATGAGCGATGAAGTGATTCTGCCTTTAAATTTGTACCACGTTAAAGTAAATGTTGAACCATTTATTTGGGAAATTTATCTTTTTTTGCCCGCGCTGCATTTAAACTGCATTAAATGGTGTGTCATTTGGATAGGGAAAGCCGGGCAGGAGACGTGCTGGAACGGGGAGAGGTGGGGAGAGAATGGGTGCGCCTAAAAGAGTGGCCGCTCAGGAGTCCGCGACTGCAGCACAGTACATTTAACTCCACAGAGCCGGGCCTTTTATTTTATATTTCATTACAGCTGCTGGCTACCACATGTTTTAACAAATATATGATCAAAGAACTCTGCGACTGGAGAGCGAAAATCACAGCCCAGCTGCGTAAAAGGAAAAGAATGCGTTAGTTATTCCGGGACATATTTTGAGCCTAACTTAATTCTGTTTCCAAATTTATGATCGACTCCGTCTGAAAATTGAAAGAGCGTGAAATTTAGCGAGTTTGTAGCTTGTAAAAGGGGCGCGTAAAAGTCTGGCGTAATTCGTGGGAAGAATTTTAATTCCCGCCGCGAGAAACAGTGTTTGTGTTTAAAAAAGGTATTTTTATTCGCTCTCTACCGCGAACAGTTTGGCTCCGGAAAGTGTGAATTCATAACTTCAAACAGATATAATGTGCGTACTTTTTGTCATTTCTGTGAGAGTTATTCATTCATGTGTAATATTTGGGCTAATGTTTTAAATTGTTCCTGAAATGGCGAGTGGAAAAATCCTTATCTTGAGGTATGTGTCGCCTCATCGGACTTGGAAGTTTTACGGATTTTTTTTCATTTTTAATATACCCTTCGTACATGAAACACTTCTCTTTATCGCGTTTCTTTTCTTACTAATTTTCTATCAGGACAATACCTTTATTCTATCGCTAATTATGCACTTTGGTACAAGTTCGTGTGGATTCCATTCAAGTGTTTTGTAGCCATTCATTTTCTGATATATATCTTGAAAAACTCTTAAAGATGACCAATTTAACTAATGAGCACTTTCTATAAAAGAAAAAGTCAGCCCTTTTAGAAATGGAACTACTTTGCTGGTGAAAAAACTCATTCTTTCATTGATATATTAATATTTCTTGCTGAACGTTCATTGTTTTGAAATTTGTGTAGGCACCTTTACCCCTGGTTTCGTGGAAATGTATTTCAGGAATTGCTTAAGACATGCTCAAAATAAACAAGTAATCCTGGAGCAAGGGAGATATGAAACAAGAGAAATAAGATATTTAATAAACATCTCTAGCTGGCGGTGCTGACAGTGCTTCGACATTCGCCTGGTGATCAGAAAAACACAAAATCAGAGTAGTCGGCCGCTAGAATTCTCCTCCAGACAGAGGTTTAAATCGACACATCTCTCTAGCTGGCGTGGAAAATCCTGCCACCATCAGGTCTCAAACCCTCGTGCAACCCGGTCTGAGGCACCGCAGTGACATAAGTTGCCACACCGAGCTACCTCCGATTCGTGATTTTCATTATTTCAAAGCTGTAAATGTAGCGACCTTGTAATGCGTTCAGTTTTATGTGGTAGATAATAGAGGCATATCCCGTGCTACCTCCTTCGCTTTCACCCTCGCGAAGGGCCAGGGCGGCGGCGAGCCGTCGAGCGTGCGAGGACTACAGCGCGGGGAGCGGGGCGGCGGCGGCGGCGGCGGCGGCGGAGTTGGCACAGCCCCTGGAGGGTGCCGAAATGTCAGTGGCAAATGTCAGAAAAGATCAGCGCGCGTGGAGCGTAGCCCCGCGGGTGCCGCCGCCGCCCTCTTCGCTTCCACCGCCGCCCCCATCTCCACCGCCGCTCTCGGCCTCTCGTCCGCCCCCGTCGACGCACAGTGACCCGAAACGTTGGAACGCGCTCCTGTAAAGTGCGCTGCGTGATATTTTTTGTTTGTTTTGATTTCAAATGAAACTTGGCGCCAACAAAAGGGTTTAGATCGATTGTAAGAAGTGTAATTTTAAAACACATTAAATACTAGCAAATATTTGCCTTTGTGGTTGTTATTAATTTTCTCTCGATGAGAGATGTAGCATTGGTGTTTGTGTTGTAGTTACACATTTACTCACAGAATGAGTACATCGTAGAAAATTGTATAACCTCTTTTGCAGGGGCATCTTTGATGTTTCGAGAATAAATCGAGCTTTTCAATTCACAACTTATATTGCGTACATAGTCATTTCAAGAACTGCAATATAAGAAGTTAAAATTACATTATTTCATCAGTACCTTACAAAATTGGTGCAACACATTCGATGTTTCATGCTTAAAATTTAAAAAGTTACCAACATGATGCAATTATCTTCATTTTTAACTTTATTTGATTCTTGTTGTTATTTTTTTGCAGTGAATATTTTAAACGTACTTCGGAGTAGTGTGTATCGCCCCCCTCCTCGCCCTTGCCACCCCCACCACCCTCTGTTCTTCTCTCCTCCACACCCCTGCAGCGCGTGAGAAAGGCTTGCCGGTTTGCTGGAGGAGCGAGCTGGCTGCTTCGCCCCCGACCCCGCCACCGCCCCGCCCCGCCCCGCCGCCCCGCCAGCGCCTCTCGGCCTCCCACCCGCCCGCGGCCGCGCCGGCCAACGCCCGTTGCTGCCCCTCCGGGGACGGCTTTCGTTAGCTCCGCTGCGCCCCCGAGATCCCTCCTCTCAAATGACGCCGACCTCATCCTTTGCTGCGTAGTCCCGCTCCTTTGGCGAATGAATCCGCGAGTTGGGAACCAACCAACGGATCCGAAGGCGCAAGCGAGAGGTGCGAGCGGGGGTGAGAGCGGCGGCGCCGGGTAGGCAGGGCCGGGTTGCAGGGTTGGTTAGATACGCCTCCAGCCCCTTCGCACTCAGCGTGTTGCCAGACGCATGTGCGATGCTCTCCTCCTTTATGCTACCCTCGTAAATTACTGGTAATGTAATGACAAGATCAATCCGCATTGAAATTACTACAAACTAGCTGCACCCGAGCTCACAAAAGTAAGAGTAGGCAAGTTACAACAGAAAAGAACTGCATGTGCACCAGAAGGAAAATTGAAAACCCCGAAGGTATTCTTTCATGTTACTTTGTAATTATTCTTGAAGGCTAATGACTCCCTAGTTTAGGTTTACAAATTCTGGATCAACACAACCACTATAAACTGCAAAAGGAGAATTAAACATGATTCTGAAATTGTAATTGAAGTGTTTGGTCGTCGACATAGGTATTTTGTAGTGGACCATAGTAGACAATTCTGGTATCCCCCTTCATTCAGAAACGTAATGTGTCACAAATAATTATAAACCCTGAACATTTTTTGTAACAGAACATATGCTTTAGACGACTGCTAGATATTGCGTTGGTATACACTCACTAATCTTGGTATTTAAAACCAGTAAATCTTCTAACTCCCTATCTTCGCTTCGTTATTGCATACGCTTCTCCCCGCTACGAAACATCACCTGTTTTTAGGACATCTATAGCAACTTTTACAACGAAATAAAGTTCGTCTTATATGTAGGTTTTGGAAATGACGTAAGCGATGAGCGCACGTTATTTTCATTTTCAATTATAATTAAAATTTTGTGTTCATACGATAAAACCAATTAATACCAATCATCAAAAAATCCAGGGACCACTACCTTTCGTTTAAAGCAAAAATGATGTAATTTAATTGAGTTGAAAACCCGAATTTGTTTCTAAACAAAACTCTTAGTGTTGAATAATTTAGATAATTTCTTCTGTCGTAGTTTTGGTACGGAGAGAACGTATGCTTCGGCCTCGTGCTGAATCACCATGGGAAGTGGTAAGTTTTCTTCACATTTGTGATGTTTTGTTTGATTATTATTCTGATTCAAACGCATATTTGTTTGTTGATGGTTTCTTTTTTTCAATTTTATTCATGATTATTTACATTTGATTGGCGGACATAAAAGTTCATTCAGGTCACTACATGAACACTGAACTAACAGAGAGGTCAATTAAATTTCTTAAGAAAGATTTTCATGCGTTTCTTAGAGTTTTAAAAATGATTTAGATTAAAATCAAACTGTGTAATAGTGACAATCAAATTGAAAGATACATATTACATCAGAGAGCCTGCATTGAAATACTGGTATACATTTCTTTTCTTCATCATCGTGGACAAATTGTAAGTTCACTGAATAATGTTTCTATGCGTTGATAGAGTGGTTTTACACATTTTACTTACAAATAAAACTTTTACTTACAATTCAAAACCTTACTGTGACCAAGAGCATTTTAAGGAACACCACGACAGAAGCACTCGCTTTCCCATTACGTCAGCTTACCTCCCGACTGTGGTAGCGGCCACGGGCAAGTGACATTTTTATTATTCTATGTTGATGTATAATTCTAATAATTACAATTAAAAATTTTGACGACAATCAAATGAACGATACTCACCATATTGTATCATGCATTGAAATACTTGAATGCATTTCGTTTCCTCATCATTGTGGACAAAATGTATATACTCTCTGAATAATGTTTTCATATGCTGATACGAGAGTGTTTTGACAAATCAAAACATGTCTTAGACCACGAGCATTGTAAGGATCACCACAACAGAAGCAGTAGCTTTTACAGCATCTTTCCCATGACATTACCTTACCTCCCGGCCGTCGTTGCGGCCCCGGGGCGGGTGACATTTTTATTATTCCGCGATGATGTATAATTATGATAATTGCGGCATTAGACGCGCAAGCACAATGCGCCATTCAGCTCCCCTCGCCGCCGCCCCCGCCCCCGGGGGCGGAAGCCATGTGTCACCCGCGCGGTCGATGGGCTAATAGGCGCGCCGCCGTGGCACCCTGAGATAACGGCCCGAGTTTGAGCCCCGACGCAGGCGGCCGACGGACGTTGCGCGCGGGCTCTGGCGGCGGCCGCCGGAAACCCAGCGAAGGCCGCTTGGAGAGTTCGAAAACGGCCTTTAATAAGCGCGTGGAGGCGTGAGAATAGGACCCACCTATGCGATACTGCGACATCAACACGCAGGTTGAATCTTTTCTGGAGAAATAAAACTAATACAATCATCCTTCTCTCATAAAATAATAATAATAGTAATAGTAATATCAATAGTAGAAACAAGGTTTCAATGTATTTGTGTGAATTAAATCAAGCGTTGATTCTGGGCTGCGCTTGACTTTAACTGTTTTTGCAGCAGTGCTTAAGAAGCATTGTCTTCAGTAAAAATACACTGTGGATAAAGAATCGGTAAGTGGATCACAGAACCTGATTGTATAGACAAAGGTTGTAAAAATTCTGTAGTAAAGCTTCACAGGGAACGTTGTAAATGTAATAATAATCTCATATCCACAGAATAGACTGCGCCATATGAAGAGACGATCGGTTGCAACTCGCAGAACATATTAAGAAACGAATGACGGAAGATAAGCGTTTTCTCTATTAAATTTGTGATTTTATTAACATTTAGAACTTAAAACATAAACCCGTTGGAAAAGATCAAACACATCCGGGGACGGCTACTTTTCATTTAAAACAAAAATTTCAAAATTTCGTTCAGTAAAATGATCGAATTGATTTTTAAACGGAAATCTTTGTTTTAAATATACAGATTAATATTACTATTATTATTGTTAAGATAACTATTTATGCTTGCACCACTTATATATATGGTGCATATATAAACTGTACATGTTATCTAATCACAGTTCAAATTATGTCAGTAACTTGAAACTAGTTACGTTAATTGATCTCATTGCCAACAAATTTCCTGACGGTTCGAGTTATTCACATCGAGCAAAGCTAATTAATCAGTTTCCATAGGTTTTCGTGAAGATCTGATTCTTTGAGAGTAAATTAAAGTCTTCAGTATGGCTGAAGGAATCGATATTAATATACAATGATTCTCACTTGGACTGCATTCCATTGCTGTTTAATAAAATTCTAGAGTCCCACATACTTAGTCTTCTTTACGTGCATTCACTTAAAGATCTATTTATTCAGATTTGATAATTAATAACATCGATTTTCCTGATTTAAAGGAACCTAACAATATCAGGTCAATTATTAATAATTTTATTTATTTTTGAGGATCATTCTGTTCTAGAATATATATAATCAGAACAATTTATTATTATTATTAACTAATAATAATATTATTATAACTATAATTTTGTTTTTTGCACCACGTCATATACTTAGTGACTCAGTTCTCAGGGGACTCACAGCCGTAGCTTCCGGATCTCCAACGCTTGTGGAATATATTGTCAATGGGATGGGTTATGCTAGGATGGGTGTTTGGTCCATCGCCCGGACCTAAGTATAGGAATTAAAATCACACGCGCTCCAGGTCTCTTATGCTGAAATTATTCTTCAGTATTTATCTTGAATTGATCAAGTAAAATGCGGAAATCACTAATCAGAGGGGACGGCCAACAAATTCGAATTATGCAGACGCCACAAACACGCTGGTGATAAAAGCACCTGGAGGATTCCGAATCGACCCACGACCTCTTGAACACGGACGCACGAGCAGTTAGGTGTTGCCTGTACCCATGTAGGTTTCTCTTGATATTCAGATATACCTTTTTTAATTTCCTTCTTTTTTAGTATTTCGACGCTGTTCTCTTTCATCCCAGCAAACCACAAGCCGACGTGCGGGTTGGCATTGATTCTCTTTTTGTTTCTACGGTGAAGTACTGAAACACTGTGAGCAAGTGAAACACTGTGACCACCTGGAATACAATATGCGTTACACTTACTATTGACATATGAAGTTTTACTGAGAATCACTTTTTCCAATATCTGTAGTGCCGTTGTTAGACTATAAAGGGTATATCATTTGCATTCTCGGAAAGTCTGTTTGCAGTTTCTAAAATTCTGACAAGACATCGAAAGAATTTGATCCCACGCTGATTCAATACAGGGATAGTGTCATTTGCTCCCAAAGTCTATGAATTCGCATAATGTCGGGGGGGGGGGAAGAATGTAAAATCTACCACCATGCGAAATTAATTAAGACACTTTGAACAAAGATTCGGAACCAAAATGAAAATATTTACATGATTGATATGAAAGGAATGTAGATACAACAAAACCAACAAAAATATCTGGTTTGTTTATTCGTTTTATTAATACATATTCTGTGAGCATATTGTTTTAGAAGTCTCGTTCGAAAAATTTAATAAAGTGCCAGCTAATATTGAGCAAGATATAAAATAAAAAGTAATAGAGATGTTCAGTTCTATTGCAATTCTCTGCATCGTAATATTTTTCAATTTTAATTTTTATGAACTATTTATAACCTATTTGAAAGTTATTAAAAAATACGTCTTAAAATAAATATATATCTTACTAACCTGACAATTACTCATTTTTAATTCAAAATATATCCTTTTCAGTACATTTTCCCTCAATTCATGAATAATATTTTTTAATTGTGTAGAATTGTATTGTGTGATACTCCCAAGTTCCTTTTCCTGTATGCATTGTAAAAATTCTCCTTGCATGAAATTATATACTTCAATTTTTCAAGTTGAATATTTCATTTCCTTGAACATCAGAATTTGATAGAATATTCTTTTATTAAAATACCAATCACAGATTATTCTTACAAAGCACTCAAGGAAACATGATTTTCGAGTGATATTCAATGTTCGTAATTCTTGGTAATTGTACATATCATCAGAAATAGAAGTATTTTGTGAAATATTAAATCTTATACCGATCAAAATGATTGTACTTTGTAATAGACGTGAATCGAAGAAGTTAGTTTCCACGTCCGAGAAGCTCCTATACAAAATATGTAAAACATTCGTTTAAGTGCTAATAAAATGTAGAAAAATAAATGTAAAGAAATTTGTAGTTGTCCGTGAACATACGTCCTTAATAACATTTTCAACCTTGACGTACGTTTAAGGATAGAGTGACTTTTGACAGAAAAAGGAATTTTTTGTCGGTAGTTTGTCGATGACACACGGAGCTACCCAAAATCTAATATATTACTAGACCAAATGCGCTCGCAGGAATTGAAAGATAACAATGCAGCTTCCGATCATGTTAAGAAGTGTGTGGTTTTGTTAGAGACCTACAGAAAAATCCCAAATCAATGAAACAATTTTTGTTTTGGCCATTAAGAATAATGTAATCTCTTACTCCTTTCTGTAACAGCAATGATTATTTATGTAATTTTGGTATTAATGTTCAGTATGTTTTTGTATCCATAATCATAGAACTATAATACTGTAAAAATTTAATATAGTAAAATGTAAAATATTGTACTGCTAATAACCTAGATGTTGCGATTTAAAATTCTAAAAAATGTTCTGTTTTGTCTAAAAAAGTAAATATTTGGTAATTTCTTCCGCCTATTTTGATTCTGCGCATGCCGACTGATTATCATACTCATTACGTCTTTGATTCAGACACAGCTGACGTCATATGACGCATTAACTATTTGCTATTTAAGTGCTGCGTTTGTAATAGTGACATTTGTACAGTCTTGGCATGCAAAGAACTGTTGTATAATACGTACATACTATACTTTTATTGTAATATTCGTGAAAAGGTTTTGTTGAAATATGTAATAAGTGTAGTACTACACTTATTACAAAAAGTTTTCCAGAAACATTTATGCTGCTGCGGGCCACTATTGCGTTTTTATTTTCACCCATGAAGTAAAGTGTAACAAATTATTAGTTTATTTGCACTTAAACGATGAAAAACATGGTAATGTATTTAGTTTCTGATAGAAAAATATGGTTCTTGTATATAGTTTCTGCAGATTGATTGCTTATGATCATAAATGTAGTCGCACTGCGATCTTAAAAAAGGTTTTTATAATGCAATACGTATGTCATTTGACATAATAACTAAAATATATTTTGTAATTTAAGATATTTACAAGTATTACCACCTGATAACATTACACTGTTTTAATATATTTGTACTTTTAGTCGCAAGTCGTCCGCCATTTGACGGCATTCCCTCTAAGCGTCTCCAGTACAGGAGCTGTAAGAGAGCAAGAAGGCGGAAGGCGTTAGTGCGGTCCGG
>BOPP01000061.1:1804958-1817422 GCA_017312745.1 Gryllus bimaculatus
CGTTCCGCCCCGCCTCATTCTGCCCCGTTCCGCCCCGTCCCGTCACGTCCCCACTTCCCCTCGCCATGATCCTCCCCGCCATATCCTGCTTCCACCCAACCTCTTGCAGCGTGCCCTCACCATCTGGCAAAATTTGCGAAATACCTTTGTGCTCTTGCTCTCACATCCTTTTGGGTTCTCCCGTGAATGTTACTGTAGCGTGAGGGTGGCTGAGCAAGAGGGACAAAAACGCTTGATTGTTCTCTGCACAAAATGTTTCCATTGCCGCTAAACTGTGCACACGTTCTCGGATAAATAGAATGCAGTATAACCAAATTTTGAACATGAATAACACTTAAATGAAATTTCTTGTTTAAATTGATTTTTTTGATCCTTCTTCGTTCTACATGTTTAAAATATTTTAACAGAAAATGTATGCAGGTTTTCCACGGTATTACTTTACAAACTGTGCAGTGTAGAGGTGAATAATCATTGTATTAAGGGCATGTAAACTAGAAACGCAGATAGTAAGGAGTAAAATAGTTCAAGTAAAGGCGGTTATCTCTAGTATTAAAGTAACAGTGTTTAGGATACTAAATACTCGTTCATGGTAATACTGAATAATAATAAATTGAGAATCCGATTTGAAATATTCCGCGAGGGTCCTTTATTCGTTTAAGAGTTTAATTACTTAAATTCACCCAGTAAATTGAGAAATTATGGCCGGGAGAAGTGTAAGTAATTAGTAATTACAAACGAAAATTAACCCATTACTTTCTTTCATTTCCAGATATTGTAGAACGCGTTCAAGGTACCTTCTCCCTTTTCCAAAACTAATTGCAAAGAGATTATATTGCATTATATGTTAGCAGTGGTAGAAATATTTTTGGACATTGTTTCTCAGTTTTTGTGATCCCCTTTTTACAAGATGAAACTTTAACATGAGTATTTACTAGTAAGTCCTTCATTCTTAAGAATATTGTGTTACACATTTTATTGGTTGTGAAAACTGCGTAGGTTTTTCAGTAACGTAAAGATTGCATGTGCTAATATTTTCATTTTCAGTTGACGTTGCACAGATCATTTAACATTTTATGACAAAAATATGGTTATTATTAAGCCATTTATTTTCCTGAAATGTTTTTATGCCCGGTCATTACTTATACACACACATATGTACACATTCTAAAATGACACAAAACGTCTGGATATTACAAAAATAAAAATTAATATATCTTTAATAACATTCTCGTATGCAATTTGTCAAATCTATTGAGAGAAAAATGTAATTATCGTTTTACTAGAGATCTCATATTTCCATTTCCCGTTCTCTGCATATTTTCGATGTGGTTCATATGAATATTACATTTTTGTACGTATGGTGTTGCGTTTCTGTATTCATATTTTTAACATACTTTTTATTTAGTCATTATACAAATAACCATTATTTTTGTGCTTCGATCATCATTATTATGATTTATTTATAAAGTATTAAGCAATTACAAGTACACGTTCTTGAAACACTGCTGATCGTTGTTCTGTGTATTGTTGTTGACTGGGTCGTGGCCGTAGATAGTGGGCTCTTTAATACAGCAAATATGTAGAAGTAACATTGCAAACAGTTAAAGAGAAGCTAATTTGTACAAAATTATTAATTCAATGCGTCGTACAAGAATGATTACAAATGCTACTTCAATAATTCTAAAGACGAATTTGATTTACAGATGTTTTATAATCGAATATTGAAAATAATTAATTATTAACTCTAGGTTTTATCTTTGGCATCCGTGGTTGAAAATCATCTTTGCTTTCTGCTGAGTTTTCTTATATTTAAATATTCCATTCATGCGATGTGTTGGAACTCATTTTTAAACTCTTCTCAAATGCGAAAAGGACACATAAATAATCTGTATACAAAAAAGATACCGTGAAAAATTTAATGCCGTGATTATGAAAGAATTTACGACATAATATGGTACGAGAATGCATGTTGTTTATTTTTAAACCGTTGTCCCATATTATAATTGCACATCTCAATGTTAGTTTAATGTGCTCAATGCATTGCAGTGCCGAGATAAAACCTTTAGTTCTTCTTAAACCACTAGGATATGCCAGAGATAATGACACTCGTCTCGAATCCTCGCAATTAGAAAGACGTGGCGGTCTATCTAAGTCGGGACGATAGAGGTTTAAAATGTCTGTGGATTAAGTTTCGTTTGCAATGATGGTTGTACACGAAGATAAGGAAGCCTATAAATCATAATTAATTCCAGTTCGGCCTGAAGCTCTCCTTTAGATATGCGAATCTGACTCGCCCGAGGAAAAGGATACGTTGATATATAGTTACGGTGAGATTTTTCCGCAGTTGGTAGCGCTGAAAATGGGGCACACCGTCCCCGTATCTTGACTACTTTAGCGCCAGGGAGTGGTTGGGCGACAGTGCACCCTCTCTTGTGACACGGCTTTACTCGTAATTCATATTAAGCTCCTGAATTTATTTTAAATTTTGCATAAAAGGATTTTTAGTCGTTAATTCTGGTTGGCGAGAGCAACGTCAGGCGGAGTGCTGGGCTCGAGGGGTGGGAAATTTACAGTGTTTGAAGTACTGTCCGGGAGAACTTCCGCTTAAAGTTACATCTCCTTTAAAATCCCCCTCTTGCATCTTTTTCCTCTGATGTAGGTTGTATTATTTTCAAATGAACTCGCCCTTATAGCGCGCGAATACTTTAGAAACGGCGCACATCCAGTGCTTCGTAGGCCCTATTCATCGCTGCGAAAACTGCGGGCGCTTCATTTTCCGAATTTACTACTCCTGTGTGGGCGCGTGCATTCAGCGCTGTTATGAATCCATATCGCAGAACATACGGTCATTACGATTTCTTTTGTCTGGTTCCATTTCATTCGGTTCGATCAATGTTCGTCATTTTTCTAGTAAAGTCTTTCATCATATACGCGTATTTCGTAATTACTAAAGAAATTGGTTATTTCTTGTATTCTAGTTATATGTTTATTACCTAGATTGCCTTATAGTTTCATATTGCAGCACATACGGTGCTTTGCATTTGTTGTGTGTGTTAATACATTGTGATGAAAGTTAATTTCTTTTGTATATTTCTCCATTCAGTCCTTGTTTATAACGTAATTACTCTTTAAACTTAATTACTCTCTAAATGTGTATTAAATTTATAATTTATATTGTTTTATTTTTAATATCCAATACTTATGCACGAATAAAATACGAAGATAGACGACTAAATAAATACATTTGAACCGCATAAAGTTGATTTCATTTTCTCTTTTCTGGCAGAATCTGTTTCTTAATGTGTCCCAATGAGTGATCTTTGTCGTTTTATTTTATGAATAACGACGAAACCGTTTTCCGATATGAAGCGTTAATTCAAAAATTCACAAATGATTGTTTCTGCAATCCGTACAGTAAGACAAATGCCCAGTTCGATTTCCACTATGTTTATACATTTCTAGAAAGACAAAAACTGAAAATACGAAACTGAACAATTATTGTCCGTTAACCCTTCATATTTCCATATTACTTCATTTGTAAATAAATAAACAAATGAGTAAAACGCACGTAAATAAATAAAAATAAACAGTCTTGTAACGAGGCTCAGGCCATAAGGACGCGTGACCACTAACTGCTTTACGCTGACAGTTATAAGAAACTCTTCAAATTAATCAAAAGCGTACTTATTTAATTGGCTGTCCGGGTGACACCGCGTCCATGGCAAAGGTGCTGACGTTTCAGTCACCCGGTCAGCCAATTAAATACTGACTCTGGCCGCGAAAAACCAACGCTCTCATAAGCGTACTTCTTGTACGCACATTTTTTTCTTCTCCAAAAGGGATATAATTTCCAGTCCAACAAACTCAGCCATTAAAACATACTTATTACTTTCGATGTTTCCGTGACTCCGTGGCACACACATCTCACCTGCAACAGAAAACTCTGACCATTCCTTTTCAAAATATGTTATTCATCAATCGTTATTCGTTTCCGCTACGAAAAAAAGGTCCAAACGAATGAATAATTTATACTCGCTTAGATGGACGGCGAAATTAACTCGATTCTGTTCCCCAGGAAACAGTAGCCGTTATAAATCCTGTCAGAGTCTTAAATGATACAATGTGTTTTTCCTCCGGATAGTGTTGCCAAAACAATCTCCATAAATTCCACTTATAAGCGGGGCCTCGAGGTCTTCCCTCGGCCGCGGAGACAAACCTCGCCTATAATTAGGGCCATAATTTACAGCGCACGCGGGCCCACGGCGCGACGCGTCGAGGCGGCACGAGTCGGCGACGGGGGGGAGGGGCGCGAGGACGGTTGAGGACAGCCCTGGCGGTCGGGTACGATAGACTCGTCAGACGTTGTACTCTTCAGACTAGGTTCCACGTGAGGGTGCATGTCGGTAAGCGTGCTTCGTTGTACTCCTGAAACGGTGCTGCGCTCTGATGTTAAAATACCGGGTGCGATTGCATCGTTGACTGAGAGGTCTCAGAGAGCAAGTTACGACGGGGAAGCATTTTCGAACTAGATAACTGGGTCGAGTTTAACTTCTCCAGGAGAATTCTAGCGATAGATTGCTCCGGTCGATAGTTTTTCGTTCCGGTTTCTCCGATCGGTTCCGATCGGTTTCTCCGATCAATGCCGGGCGGATACCGGGGCAGTAGTTTAACAAACGAACCACGCGGACGTACCTTCCTGTTACTGGTCTTCTGCTCTCTCCTTACACATATATACATACATGCATACACGAGATATAAACTCTGTACACACATGAGATATACATTCTGTTCATACACATATACATACTAGACATCATACACATTATGTAACAAATATGTCACATAAATGCAACTTGCAGCAGAGGTACCAGAACAAAACATTCTGGACTGATTGAACGTCTGCTCAGCAGAAATCGTATAGCAAAGAGATATTGATTTCCTAACATAACGCTCAACACTGAATACGATCAGAACCAATAGGGATTTGTCGGAATTTTTCAATGGTGGATAGTTTGTTTTAAGTCCGTAGTCGCCGCTAATTGCGTCATTGTAGTAACAATACTCGAACGAATGCACATTGCATCAAGTATATAATGGGTAGCGGCGGCGAGATATTTACATGAAAACGAGTAGTTGAAGCCGCGCTCGTTTGTATATGGCCATCTTTAGAGAATTTTGATACCGTCTGTACATTATTCTCCGCTTTCTGTTAGCTAAACAAAAAATTGTTTGCTTCTGATGATGCATCCAATGAGCTCTCGGGTGCATTTGGCATTTGTTTTTCTCACATTCTTTTGCAATCACTTCACCACTCAATTTCATTTAATCTTAATAATTACCCCTGCCTGCCATATTTATTTCTCATCTTCTTCCTGTGAGTTGAGGTGGGAGTTTTGTATTGCGTCTTTATTCTACCCTTCAACATTTTAATCCTTTTTGTTACGTTTGCTTCTTCTTTGACTAATTATTCTTTCTAATTTTCTTAGCAGCAATCCTTTCAATTTTCTTCCAATATTTCACTACAATTTCTTGTCCCATTCTTCTTCTTTGTTATTTTATTCTTATTTTACTTGCATTTCTCCTTCCTTGGCATTTTGTTGCGATGAGCCTCTCCCTTTGAGGGCTTCCGAGACCTAGTGAAACCCTGCGTGAGCAATCCGCCACGTCACCCCTTTTGTACTCTCTACTCAGCAGACGAACGACCTTTTCCGTGCTGTGAACATCAAAGATTGCGTGTTTGACCATACGGTTTGGTCGTTGTGAAGCATCGGTTCAGAAGTGATGAATACTAAATTACAGCTTTCATTCGTCCCATTAATAATCTAATAAGTTTGTTAAACCTAATACACTTTGTAGATTAACTTTGCGAGATAGAATACAGCTGTCAAAAATTTGCCAACATAATTATTTTTTTATCGAAAAGCATTCAACATATTTCCAATAGATTTTGACATTTTTCTTTGTGGCTGTCGGGTGTCGTATCATTTCAGGTGACTATTAACTGTTCACGTATGAATACTTTTTAAGAAACAAACGGAGTCGTGTTGATATAACAAACTAATTTTATTTACGACTTGGATCTTTGAAAAATTGAACTACTCACAAGAGAAACGCTTCCCAATTTTTAATTGAAAAACGGTGTTGGGGACTCAAGAACATGGACGTGAAAACTACGTTGTTGAACTTATAAATCCCATGTTTGCTGCATATATGTAAATATTACAGCTTGTTAGAAATAGAAAATTAGGTATAATAACGCTATTTAATTATTGCAATATAAAATGACTATTATTGTGCTACCAAGCGTAAAATTGATCCGGTAATCGAATGTTTGAAAAGAAACACAAATTACTGTTAATTCTATAAAACAATCTTCAAATATGTATTGTAGTGGTTTATAAACGAGGAAGAACGTGAACTACAATTTTAGCCAAATTGCTGAAATTTACACATTTGAAAAAAACTTTCCCAAAACCTTCATTAAAGTTTAGATGTGGTTCTCCTTATCTTTTAAAAGTTAGTAGTATTAGTTTGAATGATTCACTAACTAGTAAAATAACCATAAGCAATTGAATGATTATTCAGAATGAAATAATACATTACTTCAAATGCTATAATACATTATTTCAAATGCTATAATACATTACTTCAAATGCTATAATACATTACTTCAAATGGTATAATACATTACTTCAAATGGTATAATACATTACTTCAAATGCTCCATCTCCTGTGACATTTAAAGTATTCTTTGTATAATATGCACAAGTATGTAAATTGCAACATTCGTCCTTTGACAGTCACCACGTATCTCGCAATCCCGGCTACAACTCGTATTAGTATGCATTATTGAGGCCACTTCTAGCTTCCTTTCATATACTCATATAAAGAGTAATAACCGCTAATGTCTTATGAGAATATTTAATATTCTCCATCTATACATTGTATTTTTCTGTAAACCTTATTCATTTTAGCAGGGCGATAAAATAATTCATATGATATGGATTTCGTATACTTTTCAACTGTACATACTTATTTAGAAAACAAATTAAAATTACTAATTTACAAAAAAATATTAGCTTCAGAAATAAAACAATCTTCCTTTTCACATAATTGGTATCAAAGAGTATAAAACATATTAGAAACATATTAATAACAATTTAGTCATGAATGTATATAAAACACGCCATAGTAAACACGTTCTTCTATCAATACGGATCTAAACTGCGAAATATTTTTCGATACAGAGAAAGAACGAAATTTAAACATACGTAAAATAAGATAAGAAAACAAAATCATTAGAATTTTAAATTCTTGAGATTTTAAATAAGAAAACTAATCTGGAAACGTTCATCGAGAAGGTTTAAAGTGAAAACTTGAACAAAAAATTTCTTTAACATTCATTACCCTTGCACCGCCACAAAACTCATTGCTATTCTGCATTGTCAAATCAAGAACACAAGTTAATTTAAAATATGAAATTAAAAGCAGTATACATACGATTCAAAATGTCCGTCGGGTTTGAGAAAGGAGAATTCTATTATTCAATGCAATGTCATTTCTGTGAAAATCCATTTGGAAATCACTATAGTTTTGAAATTATCAACGACATATTTTGAAAGGAATTTGAAGCGTTCAAAGCTTATGAAGCACTTCTACAGATAGAGTGCATTGTTTGCAGTATTTTTTAAAAATATTTGACTTCCCGTTAGTGTAAGCATAAGGTATAACGCGAGACTCAAAAGATACCAATCGCTCGACGTGTCACTGTCGAATAGCTTAATAAATATTATGATCATATTCGCGCTACAACAGTTGAAGTTGGGCTCATGAGTTTCGCAAAAAATTTAATTGATAAGTTAAAAACTCGTGAAGCTATTAAAATGTATTGATAAAAAGCTATTGATAATACATTGATATGAAGCTAGTAAACAGTATTGATAAAAAAGCAACAGTTGTATTTGGTCCGCTGTTAGTCGTGAATTGTCATTGCCAATGAACAGAAAACATTCGACCCAGTGTTTTACTTTCTCGAAAAAAGTTTCGAAGAAAGTTGCACTCCAAGGCACTACCATTGAACCGCAAATTAACATAATACGAGTACATGCGATTTGTGGGATCATCTTTGTGGCTTCTCGTACCTTCTACAACTTTCAGCGTACGTACTGAACGAAGAAAGAGAACTTACAAAATTGTTTAAAAAATAGACGGTGGGACGAGCGAATAAACTATTTTAAAAAGAATATTGTCTTTAAACGCTAATTTATTATAAACAGTTACATATCTAAATAACGAAAAATGAAAGAAACGATCTGGTTGCTAAATTTTGTGACTAGTTTAAATATCTTTAGAATAAGGAAAATTAATACTAACCAAACAGTAGTAAAAAATAGAAAGTTATAGATTTTGCGGTATGCCGGGAAATGTTTTCCAAAGTGTTTCTGTCCCAATCTTTCCGAAGGTGTTAAAAATGCTAAAGTAATAATTTTGAAAAAGTTATAAACTATTGCTAAATGGTTTAATTGTTTCACAAGTGTTAAAGTTACACTGATATTTGAACACCACCCATACCCTGAATCTGCCCGCTCGAAAAGAACATAACACATTTGCCTTATTCAACGCCTCAAATGGAATAAAACAATGTGTTAGGAAGGTAGCGTCGTATCATGTCAAGTCATGTCAGCATTTCACTTCTCTAGTCGCTGGCGCCGCATAAGAAATTCCACTACAAAAATCAAATAAGTTCGAGAGGATCCATGAGCGAACATGTTTGGAAACCTGTGTGATAGATCGATGAGTTGAATAGAAAACGTCACGTGCCTTTCCTCTGGAGACAAAATAGATCCGCCGATCGCATCACCTACTTCTCAGCCGCGGAACTCAAATAGCACGGCGCGAGTTCCGAGAAGCGCTGCAGTCCTCGGCGCCGACATCGACACCGACGCGGACGCCGACGGGGGCGTCTCCCCCGCGGGGCGACACCTTCGGCCGGGCGCCGGCGTCACAGCCCCCCTCCCAATCCGTCCCCCCTTCTATCACCACCCCTCGCTCATCACCCGCTCCTCAGGGCGCTTTACTTCCCGTTCTCGCCCTCCTGCTCTCCCCACGACCCCCTGTTCTTTCCAAGCTTTCCCATCCACCCTCGTCACCTCCTCGCATATCCCTAACCTGCCCCACCCTCTCCTCGCCAGTTTCATCCCCTACAACCCCTATTCCTTCGTCGTCTCTCCCCTCCTCGTGCCCAACCCTACGTTATCACTGGCACCTCATGCCGTCGCACATCCCCTTCGCGCACTACTCCTCTCCCTTTCTCGTCCTGTTCTTTCCCACCTTCACCTTCCATCCACGCCTATCCTCACAACGTCCCTTTCCTACCTTTTACTCCCGCTCAATCCCTATCCGCTCATTCAGTAATCGTTTCTCTCCTTCCTTTCATCACCTCCTCGCGTATTCTCACCCCACTCTCCTCTCCTCACCAGTTCCAACCCCTCCAACACCTACCCCTTCGTCATCTCTCCCTTCCTCGCCCTATCATACGTCGTCCTCCCCCTGCCCGCTCAGCTCCGTCGCCCCGCGCCGCCCCTGTGTGCGGAGGCAGTCGCCCCGGGGCAAATATTTGCCAGCGCCGCCGCCGTCGCTCGGCAGGTGACGCGTCGCGGCCGCAGCCTCCCTCGCGCCGTCGCCCCCCCCCTCCCGCCTGCGCGTCATCATCGACGTCGCTGGCGCCGCCGAACGCCCCCAGCCTTCGCCGGGAACGCGTCTCTCCCAACGGAACTTTCGTCTAGCTGCTGCCAGGCGGATCGCGATGAGTGGAATGTAATGGAGGAAACTTCACAACTCAAGTGTTTCAATTGTATATTTTAATATTACATGTATTCCTTAGTATAGATTCAAACCACGTGAATTACAATATCTAAAAATTTAGATTCAGGAAAAAACATAGAATTGAAAGAAATCGAAAACGTAAAGTTGTAAGTTATTTGTGATATACATGAATTATTTTTATGTAAATAAAAATTGATCCTGGGATTCGTCTTTTTGTGATGAACAAGATGAATTCAGAAGAATATGTTATTCTACAAGAACTATTTGGTAAAAATATTTTCAGCTTTCATATCATTTCGAAGTAAAATACAACAATCACCTAGGGATTCTATTTATGATTCATCTTCGAGAACACGTTCAGTGATACCTTAAATTGGAATTGAATTCGGTCTGAATTGTTTATGTTAAAGATTGGTTAAATTATGAAAGATATTCAGGTCGTAGTATCGGCAAGAGCCAAATTCGCCAACAAGTATAATAAGACCCAGAAAAAATCTTCCGATGTTTACGACATATGCCAAGTTCCATGTGTTGCGTGTTGCAAGGATTCGCTCCCCCTCGTTCCAAATTACTCAAATTTTAAATTTTACGAAAAACGTACGTGACGTAAAAGTATATTTAACCAAAAACATATTTTCCATGGATATTGGAATATTTCATTTGCACAATTCTTTTACTCTGTCCTGAGCAAACGGGATCTAAAATCGTTTAATTTCTCGTAATAATATCATAATAACTAAAGAAACAAACCTTAAAATGAACAGGTATTGCAAAGTTTGTAGCTTTTATTGCTTCGCATCGAAAAGTGGTAGTCGATCACAAATGAGAGGAGTGACCGTCCACTGACAAGTGACTTGTGTGGAATCACAGCGTGGAACGATTCGGCTTAACCTCAAAACCACAGCGCTGCAGCGGTGCCACGGCCAGCGATCCGCCCGCGCCGATCAGGATGCAACGAGTCCCCTCGAAAAGGTGCGACCGCGCATCACAGGAGCGCACGGTGGCCAGCCCGCAACCCACTCTCTCTGTGACGTTCTTGTTGCAACCGCGGTCCGCGTTGCCTCGTCGCCCGCCGTCCACTGACTGCGGACTCGCTTTCCTCGTCGTTAGCTCTAGTCTCGCGCCCGCAGTTTATGCGGTGGCTGCCACGTAAAGTTGAATAACTAAATAATAAGATGGCTAAATTTGCAGACCTATGCACTGTACTTTTTTCTTCTATGTTACGTTGTGGGATCAAGAAAATTAATATCAGTGCAAAAAACAAAAATTGTGGGAAACAATTAGGAAAAACTACTTAGATTCACATTCCGATAGCTTAGTGTGAAACTGACAAAACTACGTTCACACGAAATATTTTAAAGCAGACAAATGAAACACGCTTTCCGTTTCTTTGCCTCTAAAAATATTTAAAATTTTGAAGATATGTCAAGCACTAACTTCTACACTAATACGCCTAGAGATCTTTTTGATCTGCAGAGAAAGCAGTGCTGAAAAGATACGTATCACATTGGTATAGAAAAGTGTCTTAAACGAATATTACGTTTATTTTGTTTTGTTTATTTAAGTTCGCTTTAACAACGAGGTCATTAGTGATCACTACTGATGTGGCGTTAAGGGTATCTTTATATTGAACGAAGTGATAAGGTGATGATACGTGGTGAAATGAACAAAAATACAACCATCCCCAAGGCGAAACTCGAACCCGCGATCCTTCGGCCCGAGATCACCAAGGCGCTGCTGCCTTGGCGATCCCGTCCGGCCACCCGGATCGGCAACATTAAGTTGAGGTGAAGAATTTGATAGATTTAGTTTTCTTCCCTGCCATGAATTTCCATGAACAGTTTTGTTTATGGTATCTTACATTTCTTTTACTCTGACATAAGTATTCTGTTTTCTTTTTCTTTTATTCTGTATTCGATCCTGTCCAAATCAATCGTTTATCTACTTTTCTATTTTACAATTATTTTCTTATTAATTTCGTACAAGACTTTTTAAAACTCTTCAAAACATGCGATAAAACTTCGCTCTCTCTTTTGCATTGTGCAGCTTTTTTTCTGATGTACCTATTGGTTCACAAAATTATATGACATAATAAACTTCCAAAAATGCGAGATCTATTTAATATTGGAAACAACCTTTAATAACAAACAATATTGTTTGGGGGTATATGCGAGATTTTGTGAAATGTCTATAAGTTATATTTATGGAAACAAAATATCCCTATTTTCAAAGACAGTTTATTTCCAATTTCTTTAAACATAAAATAAATAATTAACACATAATTTTACATTTTCTTCTTGGAACGTACAATATTTCCAAGAGCTTTGTTGTTATCTTGTGGTTCACAACTGTTTTTCTTAATATAATTACAGATTTACACATAGTTGTTCATGAATTTTTGAATTCTAGAAACAAAGATACAGACTTGAGGGTATAGGCTTTTAATCGATGAGTTTATCGCAGGGAGAGCCAGTTCTCAAGTGATCTCATGGAGTGGGCGAGCCTATTTCCATTGGGTAGGGCCCTCTACACCCCTCCAAGGCTCGGGGCCGCCTTGGCACTGGCAACCGCCACCTGGGCGGCCGTGGGCTCGCCCACCTGCGCCCACCCGCCCGCCAGCCACGCATTGCGCCCGCATC
>BOPP01000061.1:1841845-1883473 GCA_017312745.1 Gryllus bimaculatus
CGGACTGTGTATGTGATTTTTAAGAAGTTAGTGATAATTCAGTAATAATTTGTTTTGAAAATTATGAAAATATAAACAATTGAAGTTTTTATACTTTAATCCAATTTTGACGCTACCGCACTGCGGTGACTATTAGCGCCATCTTTTGACAGTTACGCATTGTCTGGTATAAAATCGCTAGATAGATAGTATATCTGTGACAGTTAGGTAGGGTTCACTGCTTGGTACTGTGAATATTGCAGCGTTTCAGAGCTTAAATGGCCAGCATTTTAACGCATGCGCAGAATTCGAATGCTCGTGCTGTGCGTGGTATCAAAGAGAGCATATACCAGAGTCGAGGCCGCAGATGTTGGCGTGCGTGTAAAGAAAAGTCAAAGGCGGTTGTTAATCCCTTTATCACAGTTTTTATCGGTAGATTAAACAAAAATATAATATTTGGAAACGTAATTTTTTTTTTATTACAGGGGTTAATGTGCTGAATTACCAACACGCCTGTACTGGCTCACCTGCCGCTACTGGCTCGTTCTGAAGACGAATAATTTCTTGTTATAATCTTTTGTCATGGATTTCAATCTACCTTAAGTATCTGTAGCGCTTGGTTGGCACAGCAACATTATTAGTGTGGTGTTGGCTTGCCCGAACACAATTCTGATGCGCGTTTCTTGAATTCCAGCCCAATCGAAAACATGGACTGGAAGTTGTGCCACATAGAGTCTATCTGTAAATATTGTTTGAATCATATTTTCGTTCTGACGGGACAATATTTAGAACAGCTGCGCTACTCCAACACTGAATCTAATTGATGTAATTCTTAGTGCACTCAGATAAAAATTCAAGAACACATTGTGTACATTTGCACAGTGATCTGGAAGGCAGCCTTTCTACCCTTACTCTCTGATCTTAAAACGAATCTCGATCACATTAATAAATCAATTAAATGCTAATTCACAGTAGATTTCATGAGGTGCTTCCTGACTCTAGTTTCACCATCACCTCGTCATAGTAATCAGTACTTTCATAATTATTGGAGATTCTTTTTTTTGGAGAGTCTTAATGGCCAAATGTACCGAAAAATACTTGTAAGGAAATACAATAGATCGCAGCACTAACACAGGGGAATTTACTTTACCGACGTCTGTAAATCGCTAACGTCGTAATGGTTCAATTTTCGATCTGTAAAAGTCATTGACGCCTTTTTAAAATGGAATTTACGCTACGAAGCCCATTTTCCATAAAACTAACAAAAACTATAATTTGAAGTTATTGCTCAAACTTTCGAGAACAATTTAAAAAATGTAGGAATATAGCGCGATGGCGGCAAGCTTCCTGAATTCAAAGTCGTATCAATCATGCAAATCGAATGAATAGGTTCGTCGGCTTATTTTGGTGATCAAACGGCACTTCCCTGAGAGTATTAATTACAGATTTTCATGCTTTCAAATTGTGTGGTTCTCAAAATTAATGTATCATGATCAATTGATACTGGATATTAATGAATCGAAAATGTAGTGAAAATAAAGATTATTTTTGTATCCATAAAAATATGTGTTATATTATTGTGGACGGAAATTTGCTCCAGTAGACAAATTAACACGAAATCTCTGATTGCAAAATAAGATATGAAATATGTTCTAGAGTTTCTCGAAGTGAGCTCCTGCTTTCCAAACTTCCAAGCCTATTCTCCAGTGAATGTTTCTGTACTTGAAGTTAACACCCTCCTCATTAAACTGCTTTCAGAACGCACTCCGGGCCTCTGCCAGAGATGATGAAGCGAAGTCCTTGTTTCCGCATCTCCGTTTCACTTTCAAACGCGTATTTGTCATTCTGTCGCATTACTCTCGGAAAGCCGATGTTAATATCCAGTTACTCTCATTTCGCAAACGAGTCGCTTGACACTCTCTCGAACCCAGGGCTCTTCTGGAACTTGTGTTGAGTTACAGTCTCACGGTAATTGTTGGAGAAGTTAATCTCGGGGGCCGTGATATTAAGAAACTTAAATCTTTGGGGAGACTCGGGGCCGACGCTGCTAGCATCCACCTAACTATTCCACGAGTCGATAAATTAGTGCTCCTGTATCCCCCTGCCGGGCTCAAATTCGCTGCTGCGGAACTGATTTCTCCCCCCACTCAGCCCCGCTTCCTGCCCCTCCTCACCGCCTGCTACCTCTCCTCGCCGCCTCTCCAGTGGAAACTCTCGGAGTTGGGCAGTAAACATGTTTGTTGGAAGTTGGTAATCATTTTAATATCAGCGATCCACGGCGGACGATGCGGGAGTTCACGAGTCTGCCACTTGGGGCGCCGCGCTGGCCGAGACCACCAGCATTTTTAAGGCGACTTTAAAAGGAATGGACTCTTCCTTGTGTGGAGCTTTGCGAGAAGTTTACCCTGCAGGGCCATGAAAATTATTGCAGTTTACAAGTTTTCTACAAAGGAAACGGTGGAATATTATGGTTTTTAATGCTTTTTAACACTTTTTGTTTTTCTCGTAATTTTTGTGGTAATGTAGAGTTCAGAGATAGTTTTCAGCTATTTAATATTTCATTGATATACACGTCAACCATTTGCAATTTTATACATTTTTGAAGAATTCTAAAACCGATTAATAAATGAATTATTCACAAAATATCGCAAGAAAATGTTGAGAAATACAGAAACTCCTTTGACGTGTTTGTACTCTGGTATCAAAAAAGTGGGTAAATTGTGCTTCTGAATGCTGTCAAATACTCTCATTACAACACGTTGTGTATTTAGAGTGGGTCTTTGATACCAAAAAATTAGTTTATCTGGTAAAACTGCCTGTTTGTGGTCAACGCTAACACCTAAACCGTTCAGACAATTTTCTCGAAAATTGATAATCAATAATCGATTTGATAGATCTCGAGGTCCTGCGAATTTGAAACATATTTTATTTTGTGGGTTCTTTTGATGAGGCATTAATATTTCCTTTTTTTTTAAAAAATACTCCAAACGTTTGTATTTCTTTGTTACTTAGAGCAAAGAATGCTTTAAAATTTGCGCAGGTTTCATTTTAATTAAATTCTCTGAATTATCAAATATTGTAAAAATTTCAATTAAAGCGATAAAGTTTGTACTGGTAAATAATCACTAGTTTTTCATTTTTGCAATTTGCTTTATCTTCCCGTTACTAATATTTTATTCTTTTCTTTTGAAATTCCTTTTAATTCACTTAATCAAGTACTGTTAGAACTTCATCTTTTCATTCTATATGCTGGAAACCTGTGGACAATAAGTCTATCATTCTTTATTTTTATATAAAAATTAAAAGGCTTGAAATACGAACCTCTATCTTCGGTTAACAAAGCCCTGCCATTACTTGCATCACATCATTGATATAATTAGTACGTAATTTAAAAACTCCCACGTGCGACATTTGTGATACGTTTTTCATGTGCTGAGCCACAGTGAAGAACATAGTGAGGCGGCGTAGCAGGCACACTCTACCTTCATTACGTAACTCTTCGCACATACCGTCAAAGCCAATGCAGCTCTCCGAGTGCTCTACCAGTAGTTGGGATACAGTGCTGGGATGCGGACAGCTAGCACAGCAGTGCGCATCCTTCCTTTCCGTATACTTACAGGAGCACCAGAGCTCAAATTGGGGTATTTCCATGTACAATTGCTCTTCGCTCTCAATATTTAGGTTTGTAGTCTGTTCCATCTTCACTCCCGCCATATGTTTCTCTATGTATGTCGACGCACTGAATTCGAATCTGAAGACAAAATTACGCCATCACACTCCAGAGTTTTTTTTTATTCACGACAAACTGGAAGATGGTGGTTCAATTCTGGCTTCGGATTCAAATTCAGCGCGTCGACATACTTAGAAAAACATTTATCAAGTGTTTGGGTCTGACAACTTTTGGATTCTATAAAGTATAATGCTACTAGACACCAGAATCTAGTATTCACTTGTGTTTTTCGCGATTTAAAAAATTGGGAAGTAGTGGCCCAATTCTGGTTTCGAATTCGAATTAAGTGCGTCGACATACATAGAGAAACATGTGTCAAGTATTTCGGTCTGAGAGCTCTCTTTATATGTGCGTGTCTTACCTATTCCCAGTATATAAATATCTGTGTGTTGTTTGAATGTGTGGCTTGCCTCAAGTAAATGATAGGAAAAGAGAAATTTACAGGTGTTGGGTTTCAAAGCGCGTATATGTTCTGCAATGCTAGTGTTAAATGCTTTTGTTTGACCAATTATTTGGCTTCGCAGTCGTGGCAATGTAGGGCACAGTTGCGATTTTTTCTAAAAGATCTGTGTGTTTTGGTGGTATAGGATTTTGCTAAGAGAGTTCTGACATTTGAAAAAAAATTGATTCCGGCCTTTTGTATATTGTGCCCGAAATTTTTTGAAAGGGTTCCAAACTAAGGTAAGCAGATGCACTTATCTGGTTTTGTGTTACTGAAGAGAGTGCGGTGTACATTTTCTGTTTATGTATTTTGCGGTGCAATATGTTGTTAACAGGATTTGGGGTGTGACCATTTGAAATAGTAATGTGTATGTAATACAAATAGTATGGTGTTTAGTTCTTCCAGAAAAGGGCGTTTTATGGCCACAGCAAATTTGTTAATCTGTGTATCACGTAGTGGAAAACGGCGTGTTTGTGTTGAATAGGATTTTGTAAAGAGCTGTGGATGGCAGTGTCAGTGTACGTCGATTTTTTTAAGTATTGAAAGTATTTTTTTGTTTCCAGATAAGTGGATTATCAGGTCAAGAAAATTGTTAGATTTACCTTCGTTCTGTAGTAAACTGTAAGCAGGATACAATACAATTCATTACAACATGTGTGGTGTCACTCTCATTACTATATGTTCTTGAAAAAGTCGGTAAACAGGTCAATTTCAGTCATATCAGTTCAGAGAACAAGAATGCTATCTACCTAACGGTGCAAATGTGTAATATTTTTCAGATGTGGTTGATATGAGAGGGAGGTAGTATTATATGTTCGAAAGAGTCCATAAATATAGCTTCAAGGAGATGAGATAAGGGCGAGCGCATAGAAATTATTTGATTGTGTGAAAAATGTTTCAAAAGTGAAGTAATTCTGTGCATATATTGAAGCGATTTTGGAGTTCATCACGAATGGGTATAGAAAATGATAATTTGCCCAGCAAATTACGTTGAATTAATTTACAATCTGAGGAAAGACTTCAGTAAATGATAGGAACGATTCTTGTATGAAATGAGACTAGTTTTACATGGATTGAAACGGGAATCGGGTGGTTCTTTTCTTCTAGATCTAGACTGTTTTTTACAGTTCACGAATGTTTGAACTTGAAGTGTTTCTGGGATAGTTTACGCGTTAAAGTGTTTGTGTAAGAGAATATGGGTGTGAAGGGGACATTATCTTTGTGCAGTTTAGGAAGGCCATAGTGTCTAAGAGGAGAAGGGTAAGAACGTATATATTGTTTGAGGTAGGAAAACGGGGCTTGTGAATTATGAAGTTCTTATTTTAAGATGGCAAAGATACTACTTAGCGGGGACACTGGGAAGTTATTCGACTTTGTTGGGTGTTCAGAACTTTATAGATTGTCATTGTATTTTTTGTCGAGAATCACAACTGTGTTGCCTTGATCTGCTTTAGATACGATTAAGTATTTTTCTGTGACTTTTTTTGGCAAGTTGATGTGCGTGGTAAAAATCAGAATTTACTGGAAAAAGCATAGTTTACTACGCAGTACCCATTCACTACCCAGAACACCATCTCAAAACGTCACATGCACCGACGACACCACCATGGTCACAATTACAGCCTTAGCCACCCCCATCACCACCCCCGACGCCACCGCTATCGAAACCGCTACCGCCATCGTCACCGCAAACGTTAACGCTACCACATACGACAACGCCACCGCTTTACCACCATCACCACAACCACTACGACCGTCGCCATCACCACCACTACCCGTCGCCATCATCACCACTACCTGTCACCATTAACCACCGCTGCCATCACCACCACTATCACTGCCACCACCACTATCACTGCCACCATCACTATCACTGCCACCATCACTATCACCATCACTATCATCACCACTATCATCACCACTATCATCACCGCTATCATCACCACTATCACCATCACTATCACTATCGATGTCACTCTCACTATCACTGTCACTCACCGTCACTATCATTATCACCATTACTATCACCATCGTCGTCATTATCATTATTACCTCGCCCAGCAGCTGCTGCCATCACTGATGCTGACTCCGCCACTAGGCCGCCAATACCGCCCTTGCCGCCCTCACCGCCGCTGGGCTGTGGCGCGTTAATCTTGATTCCCGTGATTGAGCCGCGCGCTCATTCGGCCGCCGCGCGGCGCCCTCCTGCTGGACGGCTGGTTCCGCCCGGTGAACAAATCGAGGCTCGCGAGCGGACAGGGGCGGGGGCGGATTAGGCGTCACACAAGAGACACGTGGCACAGGATGTGCGACGACAATTTGAAAATTCGAATTTTTTCTCTCTCAACTTTTCCTTTACTACATCAAAAAACTAGTTGGAATCGAGCAAATACTCGTATTCTGATCTGGGTAAATAATGTTTTTGAAGCCCGAAAATCGTTTCATAACTGACGCAATTTTTGAACGACGAGGCCCTAAACCGAAGACGTCTAAACTAAACTGCATTACATCATATGTTGTAGGTATATTATAGACTCTGTACTGTGGGCGGATACACTTTTTAATATTGCTAAGCGTTTAATGGTTATCAGGAAGGCGTAAACCAGGAAGATTATACTACAAAGAAAGACCAAGCACCTTCAGGATCAGCGTAACGCAAAACTTAACGGCGTAATGTGCGTTGCGGGTTGCATATTCACAATCTTAACTTCACACTGGATTTCAGTATTCCGTGAAAAACAGCCGACCGCCGCGCCTCTCGGGGTTTTATCTGGCGAGCGCAAGGAGTAAATCTGAGAAGGAACTTGCAGCGCCAGGCTCCATTGTGAATCACGGAAGTCTCTATTGTTAAGCGAGCCACTGGCCAACCGACATACGATCGTCCTCGATTGTCTTGCTTGTTCTTATCGAAGAGGAGTCTGAGGGATAGCCACAAGAATTGGTTGAAATGGAAATATAAACAAAAAATGTTTTCTGTTGTTTTTTACGTACGAACACTACCAAGAAGTCTATTCTGTAGGTCACGAATGACAAAATTTGTTGTATTTTAAACAGTCGCGTTAAACAGCAGAAGATACCAGAAAAATCTCGAAAACCACCTAAATGACCTCGTAGTAAATATTCCGGACAATAGTGTAGACATCAGAAGATTAAAACGACCTCACCCCCTAGATCTCGTAGATTCAAGATTTCATAAATCATGTAATCCCTGGATTAAGTTAGAAAATTCAATTTGTGTCTGATAAATGTAACACTTCACTCAAGTTAATTTATAAATAATTCACCGAGAAGCAAACTGTTGGGAGATTACAAGAATCGATGTTTCAGCGAGGTAATATTAATACGAATTTAATCGTGGGGATTTTGTGACGTGTACCCTAGATTTGAGAGTTTAAAGAGGATTCTCCATTATCTTAAGATTTTTTTCTACTCTTCACTATTTTGTTTGCTTCGATAATTCTAAGTTCTGTATCGCCATTAGTCTAAGTTTCTGTTCTTTCAATTTTTAACGTCTGGAGTTAGCTGAAGAAATATGCGGTTTTTTTGTGAGTATATGCGTGATTATTGGTCAATTTGAATCCACTAATACAAAACTAGCTAGCCATATGTTTATTATGAGAATTATAATTGGAAAAAAATAAGTTACCTAATGTTTTTCTGTCGAAGAAGAAATATTTTATGTCCTTTTATGTAAGTGTGTAGTGCGTTTGTGTACTTCAGAAATACATTTAAAGAAATAATAAATAATTTCAGTTTGATTTGTATTATGTCGATCACCTGTGTCGTACACAGGTTCGAAAATCATTTTATATTAGTCAATTAAGGGAAAGCATATGAGCACACTTACGAACATGTCAAACATGCTGTAGTACTTAGCTTATCTGATTCGCACTTCCCGCACTGCATTCTCTATGCCTATCCACGTGTTCTGCTTACCCTCGCATGTAAAAACGCAATTTTCCCACAATTCCCAGTTCCATCGAGCCGGAAACTTCACGGCGGCGGAGGAAATTTTCCGACCGAGCCCCGGCTGCACCTGGGAACAAAGTTTCGAGCGACCAAAAACAACAGCACAGCGGCGCCGGGCCGCACATTCCAGTACAGGTGCGGCTATAAATATTGCCGACGATCCCCCGCAGGCCACGACCCGAATGCAGAATTACGATGTTGCAATTACGCGCTAAAATATTTGTACCGACATGCATTTATACACGCGCGGCTTCCTCTCCCCTCCCGCCCACGCCGCCACGGTTCCTGCAACAGGCGACCCCCGACGCGACCCACAGGTTAGCCATCTACAGTGCTCTATATTTCACGGACGGGCAATTCAAAGTTGGTAACACTGTTATTCGGGGGGCACCGCCACCCGCCAGTCCTCGCCCCTGTTAGCCAGCAAGGGCAGTCCGAACCCACGCACTCATGCCCACCCGGCTCCTGCCCCCCAACACCGAGCCCCGACCCCGTTCCGCCACCGCCCCGTTTCACCGTTTCCGCGCCCGCCCTCACGCTCGCCCGCGGCCGCGGCCCTGCCAACTATTTCCAAGTTCCTCTTGAATAACGCACGATTGTTTTGCTTATGGATAACAATGCCCTTTATCCCGACACAGCAGCATTCCAGAGGCAGAGGTGGAGGCAGCGGCGGCGGTAGCGGTGGGGCTGCGGGGTGGTGGTCGGCGACGAGGGGGTTGTGGCGGGAGTGTTTACAGACCTGCGGAAAGGCGTGGTGAGTGAATAGGGTGGGCGCAGAAAGGGTGTGGGGGGCGTTGTGTGGCGGAGCGGGGCGGCGGTACGTGGGTTGAGTACGGCAGGGATGGTGGAGACGGAAAAGGAGAAGGTGGAGACAGAAAGTGAGGCGGCGGCAGCGGCGGAAGCGAAGGGAAAAAAGAAAGCAGCAGCGGCGGATGCGGTGACTATGGTGGTGGCGGTGGTGTAGGTGGTTGTGTAGACGGTGAGTAAATGGTAGGGTTGGCGGTGTAAAGGCGGGGACAGGGGATAGAGCAGTTCGTGTCAAATTCGCGTTGGAAAGGGCCCAAGCGGCGTTGGAGATTTGGTGTGGAAATGCATTTCAGAAAATGCAAACCAATATTAATATTAAAGTAACCTTATTATAGCAAATATATAACAAAGTTTAGATATCTTTTGTTGAATTTGTATTCGTGCAATCATTCTTCAAATGACGCATTTTCTCATATCGAACATAGCGTTATTAGTAGAAGAACATTTATATAAATTGGCTTATAATGAATTTCACTCTTCACTGTCTCTATAATACCTTGAAGACCAAGTAATGCAATAAAAACAGTCAGCAATAACCATTCCTATGGGAACAAGATCATTTTGTTTGGATTGTAAAATTAGGCTGCAAGTTATCATAAAAATGTATACATGGTTCATCAAAACGTTTTTCCTGTTTAACATAATTTTGTGACAAAATATTTTTAATACATTAGCTTGTTATTTTTAAGTGTTTTTGTATAAACGTCACACACATTATAGGTAACTAATTAAACGCATTTATTACTTCGTATTTCAGTAACTTTGAAATTTTTTAAATCTTTTAATTCTTCTGAATTTTCTTATATCTTCACCCAAGTCTTCTTCTTTCCGTAAAGTCGTAATCATTCGCCATCCTCTTCTCCATCGTGTTTTGCGTGTACAAAGGGCGCAATAATTAAGTCTACAAGAACCAACACTGGCAGCGCGCGTATGTCGAGATCTATTAAGATTGCGCGTCGCCAGTAATCCATCAAGAAGCAAAAATCGCTTATAAAGTTAAAGCGCCGCGCTCGGAGTCGAGAGTCTGCGTCGTCAGAAAAACAGGAGACAAAGGACAGCGCGCGAGGGATGGAGGAGGAGAGCGGGAGGGAGAGGGCGAAGCGCGAGCAGGGAACGCGAGGATGATAAAGCAGCCACCGCCTCGGTGTTATCTTAAGTGCGCGAGTTCTAGATATAATTTAATCAAGCCTGCGAGCGGTGAACGCAAACAAGTCGCAGCCTATCTATCAAATGAGAAGGACGGAGAGGAGGAAGAGCGAGATGTCGAAGAAGGTGAGGAGAGGAGAACAAGTTGAGCTCGAGAAATTGGAGTGTGTGGGATGCGATGAATTGAGAGCAAATTGTAGTACCAAATGAGAGTAAAATACCTTCTGGTTTCGCTTTCTATTTATTATCGTGGCATTTAAGTGTTAATGTATTGAGAGCTTTGCTATCGTATGCTTTCTTGAGTGGCTGCAGAGATGCCTGCAAGATCAATCGAATTAAGATTACTATAATCCTCCCCACATTTTAATAAATATTTCTTTATTTGATCTATTTAATTACGTCTTATTTTCGAAGTATAGTTTTATAAGTTCGTTATGTTCACTGAAAAATCACAATTCATAGTGTTTTGGCGAATAACGTTATCTAATATGAAAATCAATGTTTCCCGCTCCTGTTTTGTCCTTCTTATTCACCGCCTTTCTTTGTCACTGAACTAGTTTCTTGCGCCCTCCCCCTCACCCTCCACTTCCACCGACCACCTCTCCAACGAAAGTTAGAATTCTGAAGTTACTTCACCGTTTCACAGGTTGGTAGTTATTTTTACAAGTCCCAAAAGCAGGAAAGGGTGAAAAATTGCCGCGGATTTCTTTGGTAAAAATAAGAAAAATGATACGTGTGGAAGTTTACAAAGAATCAAGTTCCAAATCATCGGATTCAATTTCGATACTTAGTTTTCAATCAGATAGACCACACTTTTCACGCAAACGTTGCCCTTTTTCCTACGCCTGATGTATTCGTTGAAAATTCACAGAACTTTCAGATAGGTTGAGTCAGTTACATGACGCTGATGTCACGTGAAGAATTAAATTAGTTACATAAAGCTTTTAGAGTTCGAAAACACTTGTGATTGTGAATTTGTTTAAAGCGCTTTAACTTGTACGTATAATTTCCGTTTTAGTCATTATTCATTCTCAATGATTCGACGTCCTATATTTTCACTTACTGGTATACATACGTTGGATCTGCATTTTTACTGTTTAGTGCCAAATTTTATTTTAGTTTCTGATATTTGTAACTCAATTAATCTTAGAATTATTAAGCTTTATTTACCAATGGTCAAAATTATTTAACATTTCCTGAAAACTATTTTAAGAAGCGTTCAAAAATTCCAGCGTTCCTCCTTTGTTCTGATCAATAGGGAAATTAGAAAACTCAACAAGTTTGGTTTAAGAAAATATGTTGGAATAAAATACTATTATTTACAAACGCTATTTCTTATATGATGTAGATTTACTTGTAATTTTCATTTTCTGAAATATATCAGTATTTTTAATGCGTGATGAAGTATATTATAAACGTTTATAAATAATAAAGTTGAAATATTTATCAAAATAAAGCTCTTAGTTCATTGATGTCTACTTCTTCGGATGTTAAAAATATCACTTATCTTATAAAAATTCTGTGTTCCAGTTTGATAGGTGAAGTTTTGATATTTAATATTGCACAGCAACATTATAGGTATCTACTCTTTTAGGTAATAAACCGAGATCTGAAATAAAAATTACGAGGGAATGTGTGCGTTGGGGAACGTGAGAGAGATCGTAGTAAATAAGTAAGGTTGCTTTGCATATAGAAAGATCCCGCCATTGCAAATGGAAGGAGCCCTACGCGGTGTTCATTAGAGAAATGGTTTAAAGCTTTAAGCACATCATAAAACGGCAAGAAAAGGAAGACACGTTTTATCACAGAGTTTACAGCGCGTGGAAGCGGCGACGCGAAGACGCTCAGTGGTGGATGTAGAGATGCTCCATGATCAAAAGCGAAAAGAAGGCGTTGATTCTGACTAGCTCTTATTAATATTTGCTTTAATGTAGGTTTTTACACGTGAGAAATTTAGTACTAACTAACTTTGGTAGTTTTAGATATGAGTGCTTCAACGAAAATGACATGTAAATTTAATGTGACCGCGACAGACCAAATATGCATAAACTCAAAGATAAAACATAATTTGTTTTAAAGTGATCATACTACCAAAATCATCACTTTCTTCTTTGATATATTTTCTTTGTTTTCTAATTAAATTATTGTTTTATGATACGGTAGATCTTTGATATATGCTCAAAGTGTTTCAACATGATCAAGAATACATTTTATTTTAAACTGAAATGAATCATAAAGGTAATACTTTTGAATTTGAACCTCCACGTTTAAAACATATTCTACAGAAATTACCATGTTAAAATTGAAAGTGTTTTAAGTACTATATTTAGAATGCCCTAACGAGAGCGTGCATGCGAGAAAACGATTCAATCACTGAAGTACTCTTCAAAGATAGATAGAAATGTGCGATTGAGTCTTTCACAATTAATCGCTGATCGATTTCGATCGCCATACTTGGAATCTGAAGAAACATGATGCACGACATAGAGATCCAATGCGAGTATGCGTTGACCGGCGTTAGAGTACGTTACGGTAAAGTTAAATTACGGTCGAAGCAATTGAAATAAAGCGTATTTCTCTGATTTCACTTGATAACTGCCATGTTTGCGGACAGTTTTTGTTCGTCTTTGAAGGAGACAATTGAACATCTTCCACCGATTGAGATGGCTCACGGCATCATTTTATGTCACCGCAGAGTCTCTATCTATGATGTCTAAGATTTCCAAAAGATGGCAGGATTTATGACACTAACTAGATAAGTAAGTCGAATTAAGCAGCTGCCTGGAGGAGAATTTTAGAGGGCGGTTTCTAAAAGTGGTAATTTTCTGTGGTTTCTTCAATCAACATCAGGCGAATGCCAGAGTAGTACCCTAATAAACGGATAAACGGACCGCGCGCGATTTCTCTTATTCTCGAACCTTTCTTACACACGCACATTGGATTGCACTAAATTTCCACACATATCGGAAGAGCTGTCGGTAGTTTAGAGTTTGGCGCGGATGGGGCGCTGCTCGCTTGGGGGAAGATACCTGGTTGGGGAAACTCCGTAAGGCAACGTTTAGAACGGTTTACGATCTCACCATTCTGCCGGGGGAGAATATCCTCAACTCCCCTGACAGAAACAAGCAATACATTTACGGAACTAATAACCATAGCAGTTGATGCCTCCAGAAGCACGATATAATCACCCAATCACTCAGAACAACAATCTACTTATCTTTGGAACACTTCAAATTTTAAGAGGTTTTGTAATTTATCAGTTTCAAAAAATATGTACATGCTATTTTATTTGAATATGAAAGCAGAGTGTTAGTTCTGAATCGTGAGGATGATATAAAACCAATAAACCCCCCACAATCTATTTACTGTGAGAAAAATATTCAAAATATTATGAGAAAAAAATAATTCATCAAGTAAACATAAAATGAATTATCTATATTACTAATTTCCAATGCATGCAACTGAAGACTATGAAATTATGAAAATTATGCAGTCACTGGTGATGTGATGTCTATGTTTTCGTTAGATACCCAAGAGCTCGACAAAAATCCAAAAATATTTAAACTTTCTCTATTTTGACTGCAAAAATGCAGATATTGATTGTACTGGTCCATATATTCTCATACTGCGCATATCGAGCGAACTATCACACACGGTGTGTCACTGCGTACAAAACAGCTGATTTCATACAACAGCAAGCTTCCAAGAAAGAGGTCGCGCGCCGATAAATAATTGCTATTTGCGTAAGTAATTAGAGACCAATAACTTTTTAAATATTCTTGGCATATAAAGAATTGTTTTATTGTATTTAAACTATACTATGGTATTGAAGTATTCGTGAGGTGTTTTGTTAAAATGTTTCATTTTGCGAGAGAGTTTTGTCACCCTTGAGTAGTGTGCGTGCTAAGGTTGCGTAGGCTTCCGCGACCGGAGGTTATGTTGTCTGCCATGTCAGTGAAGCGGCTCGTCCTGGATAGCCTAGACAACAGTGTGCGTGCTTATTTTTGGAAAACCATTTTCCGTGGTTTGGTTCAGCAGCATTTTGCTGCAGCATGCTACCAGCTATGTATATTTCTGCAATTAATTAACAATTTAAGAATCCACTTAACTCTTCTTTAACCTCGTCTAACCTTTTCCCTTACAAGAAAATGCATCACACATTTGTGGAATTTATCATTTTCTTCCACATTCATTAACTTGAAAGTGTGCGTAAACTTCGGTTCAAAATACTTTTTGCCAACCCAATGTTTTCTTCTTGTCCACTGTAAGAAGTTTAGTAATTGTGTAAAATTTTGTACGAGAAGTCAGCCATGAAAAGAAGGCTCGCAAACGAACAGTGAATAACGTACAAAAGTTAAAGTAATATCGAGGGAAGGGCGTCCAGTAAAAGACAGAAATTTTCTTTTAACTGAAAAGATAAAACAAAAGGAAAGAGTTTTTATAAACTAAGAGATAAGATGAGGATGCCCAAAATGTAAGCAAATAAGTAATGTCAGCTTGAAAAGCAAAACGCATTGCGATTAAAGAGATGTGATTTCATTAGCGGTTAGAAAATTATCCTGTATGTTTTGAAGTTATTTTCATGAACAAAATTTCATTTACAAAATCCAAAATACTTTCATATTGTGTATAATGTGAATCAAGAAGTATATCATTTTACCCTAGGAAAGCTAAATAGAATTTGAACAAATAAAAACAAAAAATTGTTACTTATTAAGTTATATGATCATAACAATTATTTTAAAAAAGACGAAACATATTTGTTGAAACGTAAAAATGGTGTAATAGAAAAAATATAAAAATAATTATTTAACTGTCATTAAATATAAAGAGATAAGTGATAATTCTATATATCAAATCTATATATTTCAATCTTAAGTTAATTTGCGTGCCTGAATACGTATTTCGAATCGTCATTAGGTCGAGTTGTATACCTGTTGTGTTCATACCATTCCACAATATCCGACTATTAACGGTATCAAATACTTAGCTGTAGTCAATAAACACAATGTCTTTCTGTTATATTACTGCCTCTTTTCAACCATTTGCTTGAGGGAAAACACATTGTTTGAGCAGGACCTTCTTTTTCAAAATCCTGATTTTACTTCTCATAATATGCTGTCTACAATTTTTCTTTGTCTATTTGCAAGTATTTTTGCATATATTTTATGTGTCATGTTTAACTTAAAATTAAACATTTTAATTACTTTTAATTAATCATTATGTTTCAAGATGACAATATCTCATTTGCACATACGACATCGCATTTCAGTATAATTGTTCACAAGCACCCTGACATGCTCCTAATGATTTAGCGCAGTTTGGTCGTCGAGAAAGCCTTTTTTAACTTATCCAGGATATAATTTCTTTGTCATTAAACTCTTCAGACTTTGTGATATTTTTTGAAACCCCCACAAAATTCCACAATTTAAATTCAATTTCCTATATAGTGCACGATTATACAGACTTTCCAAGACGATATGGGAAGGGAATTGACACCTGTGACTTTCTCTCTAACATCTAACTCCACCACTGCAGGGAGATTGTATTTGGAGAATTTTTGGCGAAAATCTATTGGGATACAAATAAATGTCGAAGCCGTGATGGTTCTATTTTTATGCCAAGTCATTAAATCAATATAAGCAACATTCAATCAATCTATAAGTAATATGAGCTCAACATTTGCAAACTTGGGTAAACCTTTGGAAAAGTGCATAAATAAAATCAATACCTTCACCGCAGAACCAAATTCAATAAAGAGCGTAAGAAACCAGGCTAAAGAGAATGTTCGCTCAAAGCGTGTTGGTTAAATTGTACAATTCTTTTTATAAGTGCAGATCAATCTATTTTATGGAAATCACAACTAAAACAAATTATGAAAATTAAATCTACCTTTCCGTATGCGCTGTCTTCTACTTAACACTTCAATAAATGTACTGCATCTATATTTAAATTTCAGTATGAGAGCGTGAAAAATGAGAACATGTTTTTCTTTGGGCTTGCTTTGGGCTGCTGAGAGGTTTTGCAACGCAAAGTCACAAGAGAGGCAGCGGCAGAGGTAGCCATATCGAGACATCCCGAAAATTACTCTTCGGCGCCGCGACTCAAGGCCTACGCCATCTCGCGCGACGTTTATTATCCATAAATACATATTTTATTTATAGAGGTTCGTTTGCGCCGAATTCTGCAGGAAGTTACTTTCGGGGGGGGGGTATTGTGAGTAATGAAATATGAATTACGAACGGGGCCTTGCGAAACATTGGACGTGGCAACAGCTTACTCCTTGGCGACGAGTAACAAAAGCACCACCAGCACGCCGCAGGGCAAGAGCTGGACGAGGCGCTGGGGAGGGAAAGCGAGGTCGGGTGCAGTGGGGGGAAGGGGCCGAGGGGTGGATACAGGAGGCGGAGGAGGGGAGGGAGATCCTCATTACGGGCCGTGACGCGGGGTCGCCGGGACCCGCCGGAAATGAAAGAAGCAAAGCCACTCCCAAGAAATGGAGTGCATTAAAGTAACGAAGGCGAGGCGTACAAGGTGAGGAAGGAGGACGGCGGCGCGGAGAAAAAGGGAAGGGAGAAGGAGGGGATGAGCAAGAGGGTGCAAAAGAGGCGACGACAGACTGGCCCCGCGGACGAAAATGGCTGGGAGTTGCTGCCAACCTAAGACTTTTTTTACTGTAATAGTGTTGCGTATGTTTGCGGTATGTTGCGATGTATAGTAGATCAAGAAGGCGTACATTTTTGACTTTATTCAGGATTATACGTACTAAGCAATATTAATCTTATACCTCGTGGCGTAACAATAATTACTCTTGAAAATAATTCGTCATATTGATAATAATCTGACATCTATCTTTAATTAGTTTTAGTATCTTACAATGCTAATTAAAATCCTACAAAATACACACCAGTCGCCTAAAACATCAGTATTTTGTAAAATTTGTCGACTTTTCTTTTTCTCTTCTTTTCAATTCTCATTAAATGTTTCGAGAATTCAAACAATGGTGAAACTGCTTTCCAAACTTAACTCGTGTTTTTTCGTAACTTCGCCGGTGTATATGGTATTATACGGTTTATATTTTGGTTATTTAATACAATTATATTTCATAAGAAAATATTCGAGAATAATTTTTAAATGGTTATTCAAATCCCTCGATTTGAAGTTCAGTTTAGTACTTCATAATCTTTTCGCATTATGCTTCACGATAATTTCGTAGTAGTAACATATTTTCGAAGAATACAGTATTTAGAGATATCAATGATCATTTTAAGAATTACAAAAACAAGAAATTAGAAGTCTACTTTGGAAACGATCACTACGTGTAGTGAACTAATCAAATAGTTAACATTGCGTTAATATCCAAGAAATCTGATCACGTAAAGAAAGGATGGAAACATCACGGCATTTCAACGCGCATGCATTTGTGCCACAGACTTCACGAGACATGCTGTATCTGGTGTGATTTAACATAACACTGTTCGTCCAACTTTCACCGGCGTGTGTTGGTAGCGCCGTCTCGCGTCGCAGTCCCAAGCGGCAGCAAGTAGGAGGGCGCGCGGGTGTGCAACTAAGCACGTGTCAATCAGCGTGCATCTGCCTTATAATTCCTGTAATTTCTCTTCGCCCGATTGCCTGAGATCTGCTGGGGATCCCTTCTCTTTTTTTTCACTCCTTTTCTTCCTCTGCCTTCTGCCCGCGCCCCTCGCCTCCCCCTTCCCCTCCCCCCCCCGACAGCGTCTAATGCTGCCTCATCAATCTGCTTCCAGACGCGATGACGGAAGGGTGGCGAGGGTGCTGCTTCCTATTGGCGCTATCGCGAGTTAAACGCCCCGCTTCGGCAGTTCCTCTCGCGCCACAACACGTCGTCGATCAAGCTGATGTGAACCACTTAGACTGGCGATACCGCTGCATTTACAATTGGAGATGAGGATCGAATGCTGATTCCGATAATGATGGGTTGGCTTCGTGATGGATTCGTGGAGGAATGGAATGGCGAGAGCTTTCCGGAGATTTCGCGCATTCGGTAAGCAGTTTGGCACTATTTTCTGGTCTAACAGACGCCGGTACGAATTCAACAGGAACTTTTTTTATAAATGAAATGAAATGGTAAAACGAATTTTGACTTCCACATGTTTCAACAAAGGAACAGTAAGTCATTTGAAAGACGACAAAGGTTCCAGCACAAAATATTCTCTTTGTCTTTATTTTAAAATTAGAAATTTCTCGATTGAGGTGTTGTATTTTTTAGTACAAAAACCTTATTACAGAGATAAATACTTGGTTTATTAAATGAAGTAATGCAATAGCTACAGTGAGAAGAGTTTTTGAAAATTGTTCTGTTACAAATCGAGCTATTTTTCACTACAAATAGAGCAATTTTCCCCTACAAATCGAGCAATTTTCCCAATGTTCGACACATGTGTTTGTTTTTTCTCAGAATGGCATGGGCAAGTTCACAATCTATGGTATTTGACTTCCGTGGACTAGTATGGATAATTACATTTATATGACAGGTTATATTATTGTTTGCTGCTGCCTTTCGTGACATCCTTATCCGATATTCGAAAATTTAAACCTTGGCTCCTTGTAGTGCAACTACCGCGTCAGTTAGCTGGAACATATGAATCAGTCAATGACAAAATTCAAATTATTAATTTCATTGATATTTAATACTCTTCGAGCTCAACTCTTACTTTCAATCATTTTATTTGTTTACACTTCATCTTTCTAATATATTACAACGAATTCAAGTGCTTTATCTCTCCAATGAATAGACTGTGCCGCGCAACTATGTATTCAATTTGATTCGCAAGATTCGACATTGACAACACAATCGGCTTTGCCGGCTTTTATTTTAAAAACTCATGCGTCATTACTTTTGAAGAATAGCTTGACCGAAAAAATAAATTAAAAGAAAAATTGTTTGGTGATTTTACGAGCTTATAGCAATTTGCGCGCTATTACTTCATAACTTTCGGACATTGGAGCACTCCATTTTGCAGCTCTGTGAGCATTACTTACTACCAATATATTTGACTTAGTTCAAAGTGCCGCTCTGTAGAAAAAATATCGTCAGCTCTCTGCCAAACTACGTTCTCCTTGAAAAGAAACCGTAATAAAATAATCCTGAAACCGACCCAAGTAGACGAAGTCGTTAAGAATGAACACTGCAACTACTTTGATCCTTGAACGGTCGTGCCTTTGAATTTTATCTTCAGCATAAATGTTAGTGTTTTACATGTGTGCTCTAAGATTAACAGACTCTCGTTTGAAAACATGTCTATGAAATAAAGTTACCCGTCTTTCCTTTTCGATGGCAACTTGAAAATTGACATTGGGACACTTGCTATTCTCCTCGGTTGCATAACCTAGTTTTTGGGAGACCCCAGGGCGGAATGACTGACAAACGTGAAACTGGAGTTTCGGTTTTAATGTACGTAGCTACGCAATATATAAATTAGATTAAACACTTTAAATTGCGAAGAATGTATTTTTCATCACACTCTGCTAAGAATTTCCATTGCTGGGATCGTACTATGAAAATGAATCATAAAATTTTGAGTCGTACACTTATTGATGTTGAACAAGCAATTACGCTGTATCATGTGAAAACAAATAATTGAAGTTCTTGGTTTATTTCTTTTGTCCTATCAGTTTTACAACGCTGAGTTCACCAACGATTCGTTTGCTCATTTATTTTCATCCGTGTTGTGATCGGCCAAGTGGTTCAGCTGACTGCTCATAATGTAAACATACAGAACCTCTATGAATTCCTCTCACTCTACCTCTGGCCCGCCATTATATACTTCGTTTGTTTTTTTGAAATAATTCTCTTACGCGCAAATGAATCAGTAGCGAGTAATCTTAACTAAATATACAGTTATTTGTTACGGGTATTTTTTTCTCTCAAATACATTAAAAATCATTTTAAGCAGATACTCAATATTGAGAGGCCTTATTTTTGACCTCTGATATCGGGTGTCCTTGTGTGGTGCACAGATTACACCAGCATAGCTACGCCTCTGATTGAAGTAGCCAAAAGCAGATTAATATAACTTTGCGCATGTGATTCTATGTAGGAGTGTTCCATGTATAAAACACAGATAAATTTCCATTGGAAACTTGAATTAAACACGTAGTATTTCTGTGTGTTTTAAAATGGAATTAGGAAGTTAGACTAAATAAGAAAATTCTAATTACGCTGTATTGTAGTTTACTTTATATATGCATTACATTATTAAGAACTGTAAAATAAACTGAAAATATTTAGAACAAAATAAATTAAGCAGGGAACCAGTGTCTGAGAAAGACAGTGTTACGAGAATTCGCATCCACTCAAAAGAAAGGCGGAAGATTACAAGATCTAATACCTAAAACATTTTAGTTTAAAATAATTGATCATTGTTTTTAATAAGTAATATGCTTTCTTAAAATATGAAACATGTTGGGAGCGAATGGAATATTGATCATTCTGCACATCAAAATTGGTTCCCATGAAAATGATATTGAAACACCGACCGTATATTTCGTCATAAAAGGATAAAACATGCATACTTAAACATTTAGCTTCCTTACTACTGAACTACTGAAAAATCAGATCCTCACGTTTGAAAAGGATATACATTTCACCGTTTATATTAAAACTTCATTACTATTATTAAGAACTCAACCCTGTCATTTGGATCCGTAGTTTCAGCAAACACTCTACAGAGCGAACTTGTTCAAAAAGAATAAATTCTTGTTGTTGAGCAAAGTGGATCGCACTTCTCCCACATTTCGACCCCTCTACCATGCTCTCATCTCCCCTTCGTCCACTCTCCATCCTGGGCTATTCCCAATTCCCTCTCCGCTCCGCCTAGCCGCTCGCCCGCACGCTTTGTCTCTGTCGCGGTAACGGCTTGGTTAAAGCAGTCATCTGTTTTATTAGACTGCCGCGTCACGCTGCGACCGGATGATGGATCACGCCCGTAATATTATGTTGGCAACACTTGCTCCCCACGCGGGAGAGAGGGCGGTTTGGAACCCAGGACAACAGCCTGGGAGAGCCCTCCCCAACTAGTGCCCCCTCCGCCCCTCTCTTACTCCCTCAGTCGCTCGGGAAGTAGGTTCTCTTGCCCGCACGTGGACGCCCCAGCTGTTGCCGGCCAGTGGTTGATAGGAGAAACGCGGTATAGTAATAGTTCGAGAGAAAACGTATTTGCGTGTTATATTTCATTAATGTTTTATCCAAAAATTTAAAACTTTTTGTTCTATTTCAAAGAAGTATTACTATTATGAATACACATTTTTTTATTTCAAACATTTTTCGTTAATTCAAAATTATTAATGCCGGAGGGTGAGAGCCACAAGCATCAACTCTAGTTGGCCCCTCACTAAAATACTTTGTGAATCTGCTCCTGGTTTGATCATAAATCGACTTCAGTCGTGATGACTGGCTGAGAATACAAAAGTAATGATTCATGAAATTTGACGTGGGGAATTAACCTAATGGACATAAACTTGTTTCCTAATCTTTAGTCTGGTAAGATAGGTGGTCGCTGTAAAGATAAGGACATTCCATGAAGTTCTACTCTAATTGTGTTTCATCTGGTAATTCTATTTAAGACGAAATAAAAAATTTAAAGAGTAATTGTAAAATAAATAAAACTTCACATCTATAGGAAGTGCGTCCATCTAGCTACTGTGATGCATTTTTGTTATTTCTAGCGTGTTCGGTTTATAATGCTTTAAAACTTCATGTCTTATCAGCAACTTATACATTTCTTATGAGTTCAACGGTTACCGGTTTTTGAACTTACTCATTTTTTCTACGTAATTTCACCCTCATCCATGGATTTACTTCTGTTTGGGAGAGAGTGAGGATACGTCCAGGCTCATGCACGCGTTCACCGGAGCGGACAAAAGGTTTTTTGATTTTCCTCGTGTTTATTGGTGGGAGGCGCCGTGTACGTGAGATATGGTCTCCGGAAAGATCGGCCAGGCAGTTTTTTATTAAGCTAAACAATAACATTCACTACCGTTCCCATTTATTATTGCGCAGAATACAAAAACAAACTTGCTGTCACCCATTGTTTTTACATTTAAATTAAAACGCTGCGGTGTTCGACTTTTCACCTTCATAACTTCTAGTACGCTGAATGGGAACAGTTTGTGAAAAATAGGTGCAGTAAAATTTATGAAATTAATAAATTCCTCACTCTAGCGTACTTCGGATAAACGAAAGTAAATTATGGATTAAAATATTTTTCCAAATATTTTTTGTATTCATATTTAGTGATTTTCGATTCTCGAAAAGAATAGAATAAATATTTCTGGTAATAAAATTCAAAAAACCCGAAAAAAAGATGAAGCAAGAAGATATATATTTAGTAAAGATTCTTTGCGAAATATGTTTTCAGACATTTGAAAATATAACTTCGATGAAACCAGAAATGAAGCTTTGGAAGGAAGTCCCTGTGTTCGCGACATGGTTCAGACGTTTGGATAATTTATTTTTCAGGTGAACATTGATAACATAAGTGTTGTTGAGATATTCATTATTAATACAAAAAGTGAATTTGAATTCAAATAAGTGAAAATCAAAGTAATAGAGTAGGTTATTTTTACACAACCATTCAGCCGCATGTGGCTTTGTGCCATCCTGTTTTCCAAAGGGGAACAGAGTATTTTTCCCCATCTGCCTATTACTTTTTCCATACGGAGTGGAGAGAAAGTTATGTATTGCTCCACGAAGAAACGATGAATGTTTACCAGAAAAACTCTTATTGCGGGGCTCTAGTAACGGAAAAATGGATAAATCCGGTTGTTGAATTTAGAAAAATATACTCTATCACGTGGGGTAGCCAGAATCCATGTTTTGTAGGTCCTCGATACCAAAAAGCCAAAAGACTGTCTGTCCGTTTTTCTGCCTGTCCGTCTGTGAACAACACTTCAGCCGAACTTCTTTAAAATTGATGTTCCCCAATCGATCAGATTGATGTAGCGATATTTCACTTTTGGAGGGGGTTCTTTATTCGAAGCTCCTGGGTCATTTGTCAAATTAACAAAAAAAAAGGGTTCCATAGTTTTCGATAGTGTAAAAAAAACGTTTAAGAGAATGGTGGAGGTCTCATGTTCGTTAAAAGTACTAATTTTTTGAAAATTTCAAAAGTTCAAAACTTTATGGGAGACTTTCTACAACTAAAATTTTGAAGATATTTTTTTCTGAATAAAATGTGTTCCTTAAAGATATATTTTGAAATAAGTTCATGTACAATCTTTTTTTTTTTGAGTACTTTACGCATAGTTTTGCGTGAAAATACAGGGAAGAAACTACGTGCACTAACTAGTTTTAAAGTAAGATTTGGCATAGGTCGTTTAGTTCTAACATCTAGTAGAACCTGATGGCTTAAATGCCTGGAGTAGGAACATTCGTGACAAAATGTTTGCGAGATTGCTACCTTGTGAAAGAGCGATATTTCATTCAATAAACAATAATTATATGGCTAAGTTACGTTTGTGGTAATACTAATATGAACCAAACGCGATGAAGTTACATTAATTTCCCACCTCTCGAAACGAACCACCAAACAGTCTTATTTCGGGAGCTGGCTCGTATCGCATAGTATTTAGTAAGATCTAGTGCATTTCAATGTTATCTACCAATACTAAGAGTTCATCTGAGCTCTCTCAGCTCGCGAACAAATTTCTCGGATAAACAATGGTAGTGGAAACATCACGGTAACCTGAATAAAATGCCAGCTGATAGATGAGTAGGCAGCCGATGGAAACTCTTTTTCTTAATGTTGAATAAATACGTATTTTACTTCGTGGGAAAGGGTTTATTAAAAACAATGATGAAACCAAATGGGTGGACAACAATGTACTTTATAATTAATTTATTTCGCCCTCTTGTGTTAATTTCACTCAACGAGTCATTTAAAAATTCTTAATTTTTTAATAATGATAATCGCCATTTGGCGATGCTCTTCCACTTCTCTGGCAAAATAGATGTGGGAAGACCTAAGAAAAAGTGGCAATAATAATGATAATAATAAGATAATTATAAAGCATTTTTAATGTATTAGCAAATTCCAAGAGTGAATCTTCACACCATTTGTAAGATTTTGTTCCTCGAAAGTGTAAGGAAATAATTTTGTTTTATAATAATTTATTTATTATTATTATTATTATTATTATTATTATTATTATTATTATTATTATTATTATTATAATTTTATTTTATTTTTTATTGCCCTTCGACGCTGCAAACGACTTTCCTGTCACCTCTTTCGGCGTCATCGGTTTCAATAAGGAGTTAGTCATTTCGATAAGCTAAGTTGATGTTTGTGTGTGTGTGTGTGTGTGTGTGCGAGCATGAATGGGTGCGTGCCTGTAGTTTTAGCGTCGGTGCGTGAGCCTGCCACAGGCTACGAACGAACTTCAAGTTTCCCAACAGGCCAGCCTTCGGCTGACTGGCTGACTGTAGTTACAGCATAATCTGCGTTTTGCGATCACATGTACTGCACGTGCGTTCGAGGCTTTGAACTCCATTGCCTTCGCCCTATGATGTGAAAGTTTGCGGGAAAGCAGGAACTCGAAGACTCAAAACACTGAAAGTAGATGTGAAACATAGTTATTGTGAATTGAAACATTTTCAATAAACATATTGTAAAGCAATGAAAACAGTTTTTCATTCAGTGATTGAGTGGTCTCCGCCTTGCAGCCTAAGAGGTAGTACTCGTAGCTATGCCACTGCTAAATTCACTCAAAATCTTACGCGATAAATAAGTACGAGAAGTCATGCTTCCTTGAATAGCAGAAGCCACATGGGACTTCGCTCTAACGCGATTTACTACATTTCTCAGTCATTGAACAAAATTCTTATATAAATTCTTCGGCAAAAATCAGAAGGCTCGGATAACTATCGATACGTTTTCGCATTGAGCTGAGATTTTTTTTTCCTCCTTGGTGAGGACGTTCTGATTAGAAGGCAGATCAATATCAACGACTCGCGATTTTTCTCCGAATCTCAAATAGTAATATCCTGTTTGTTCGCTGTTTTATTATTCCTCTACATCACCACTAAAGATGCTGTGTCGCCTGACTATAAAATCTACTTCAGGTTGTAAGCAGCTGCCTAAGGAGCAGATCTCGGGATTGTCGGTGCTTCTGCAATACTTTGCACAAAATGTGGGCTGTTCCAAATAAAGCAATTTATTGCACTTTCCAATCTTTTGAATGTTGTGGGAGAATATCCCAGTTCTTACATAAAGTTTATGAAACAAATCTCACAGTACCAATGACTATCAGTATGACCTGTGCCTTTACGCTCCATATTCAGCTATCTCGATTTTCAAACTATTGTATATAAGACATTTCTCTGCCTACTTGGTTTCGACGTTTTGATCGAATCACTGCCAAATCTACAAGTATTCATGATTGTCTCTCTAAACTCCGGACCGTTTTCCGCTAATATCCGGCTTGTTTGCCTCTATCGTGCGATCCGTTTGAATTTATTGTTCGTACCATGTTATAAAGAGTTCAACAGATGTCACAGGTTTTGGTGAGTGTTCTTGGGGCACGTGTTTCGAACTTCGAGGGTGGTACTGATCTGCCTACTGGAGGTAACTACATACACTGTCGCGTCTTTTCAAGTATTCGGTCTTTGCTAGAATTGGACAAGATGAAACGATATGATCAATGATTTCTACTTGTTCCTGGAAAATGCATTTATCTTCTTGAAAAATTCGAGAATCGCTTTATCATTATGTCGTGTTCTCAACGCCTTATTTTGGGAAACTATTAGAACTGCTTCCAATTCTGACATCATTATCCCCCTTTTAAAGCTATGTAAATAATTGATCTTTCTTCATCTGCACCTTGTCCATTCTTTTTAGATACTGCTCATAAAGCTGTTAGTCTTACCATGATTTCTTTAACGTTTTTTTGTGTCTCACAATTCGTGTTTAGTAGCATCAGAAGTTCAGGATCTGTTATATTCTGCATAACTTGCATAGTTTTATTTTCAATTCTTCTTTCTTTGCAAGTCTTCAATACTTCTTCGTCTAACTCCTCACCTTCAACCTATTCAGCAAGGACGGTCCTACCAGTAGCTAGGCTACCGCTGTCGTAGCTCTCAGGTTCATGGGGGTACTCAAGCACCACCAACAACTACAAAGTCATGTATATCTTAGGTGGAGTTAATATTAATAATAATAATAATAATAATATGATTATTATTATTTTTGTTGTTGATTTTGTGTCTACAATTGTTTTATTCTGTGCGACGATGCCAGGATCCGTAACGAAGCATTGTAACCCTTCATCGTCGACTCACGACTGAAGAAACTGATGATAAAGTTCGACTATTTCGCAATGCATTTTCAGTTCCGGGCTGCATTGCACCCGCGGCTCGTGTGTCAGCACGCTTTCGTCGCCGTCGCGTCGCTTCTCGCGCGGAACAAATCCGGGCGGAAACGACGGCGGTGGCGGTAATGGTGGTGTTGGAAGCGGAAATGGTGAAGGCAAAGGCGAAGGCGGAGGGGAGTAGGAGGCGGAGGCGAAGGTCGAGATAGATGCGGTGGCGGTGGCGAGGTGATGGTGGAGGTGGAGGCGAAGGCGATGACGAAAATGGTGTCGAAATGGGGACGAAAATGGGTGACGAAATAGGGGAAGAAGGCGGAGGTGTTGGCGGAGGCGGTGGCAGCAGCGCCACGCCGGCCTAAGCGGATTATCTCGCGAGCGTTCTTGAGGGCGCCGCCCGCGGGCGCGCGGCGTCTTATAAGTGGCGTGTAAGCTGCTTTCGCGCGGAGAAGTGAGCGCGCCGCCACTGCGTTGGAGGAGGACGAGACGACGACGGCAGCCGCAATGACGACAAGCAATGGCTTCGACGGTGGCAACGGTTTCGATGATACGATGGAAACATCCACTGCCTCTGTAGTGTCGATGACCGGGGAGATTCTAAATAACAAGACCAGAAGATGGCGGATGGTTGATACTTGCTTCAGTGTTGGGACGAATTCAATCAGTGACTGGAGATGAATTTCTCATCTGAAGGAGCTGCTCTGATTGGTAGATTTCCGTGATTTCTCTGATCAATACTAGGCAAATTGAAAATTATAAAGTTCAGTGCAATGGTACTCTTTTGTAAAAGTTATTTGATTGATAAAAAATACGTTGAATTTACTTTTTGTCTGATATGTATTATGTTTACTTGAAAACCGAGTCTTGAATGTCAGATGCATACTTGTGCACGTGTTTGCTGCTCTTATGCGTAAAGGTGGCGAGCTGTGATCAAAAACGTTCCGTGTTTCCGTGCTTTGCGTCTCATCACCTTATTTTTTATATAATTACACGTTTGTGCACCATGACAAGCTACGCTGTTTTAACGGGAACCATGTACAAACATAAACTTTTTACAATGAGGCGTGGTTGAACTGTCATGGCGCGGCTGAATACTTCTCTGAATTACATGTGATGTTAACTTGTTTAGCGGACGATCATTTTGGCCCATTGTTAGACTGATTCTTCGATTTGATTGTGGTTAGTGCGGTACTTACGTTTTCTTTTGTTACAAGCTGTTACCAACATAATTTTTGGTTGCAAGAACCAAGATGCCTCTGCAGAGAGACATTCCTGACGCGCTGTATAACACAAGTGTGTTTCTACAAGTTTCAAAATGAGTCACATTAATATGCAGGGGCCCCCAAAGGAGGGTGGCAGCTAGGGCAACTTGTCCGAGTTATGTACTTAAATTCGGTCCCCAAAATACATTATTAACAATTATTTTTTTAAATATAAGTTAAAATTGTAATAATTATTTTTATCAATAATTATTTTTTTCAATAAATAAAAAAATAATTATTTATTATGAAAATTAACCGTTATAAGTTATTTCTGTTGCATGGGGAATTTTATATTTTTCAGGAACGGGGGAGGCGAACTTTTGTTTGAAATAGGGCCTCCATGGATCTCCTGACTAGGGTCTCTTCGTTTTCTCTCAGTGACCCTATTCGTATTTTAATAAAGTAATAAGCATAAAAACGGTCAGCAGCAAAGCTATTTAACATATCTTCTGGGAGGAAGGCGAATAAAAAAATCAATCAAATTCGAGGATTCCATTGAAGCTTCAGTGCATCTATATAGCAGAATGAAGGGAAGAGCAACGAAATGAGGGGAGACGTCAGAAGCGGCAGCAATGCAGCCGGATGCGCTCGCGACAGTAGTGAGAGCTCGTATGTGGCGGAGTGATACCACGAAATCTTACGCGGCGCACCAGGTTTTTAGGGCGCCTCCATGCGACGGACGCCGACGCCGACGCGACGCGCGACGCCGATCGCCGAGCCGCCGACGCCGACGCCGACGCCGACGCCGACGCCGACCGACGCCGACCCGACCGACGCCCAAACGCGCCGCCCGCCCCGCTCGCCGCCGGCCGCCGCCGTCTCTTATCTGGCGCGCTTCGCTGCTCCCCTCCCCGCGGTCTCGCACGCCACCGAGAGCTCTCAAAAACCCTCCGCTCGGCTCAATCTCCCACTCCGCCCCCACCCCTCGCCTCCACCCTCGCCCCACACTCGCCCCACACTCACCCCCAGCTCACCCCACACTCGCCCCACCTTGCCCCACCATCGCCTCACCCTCGCCCACCCACGCCCACACCCTCGCCCGCGCCAACGCACCGGGGATCGCCGGCTTTGCCCAACACTGGCCATCCCTTGCCCAACACCCTCTTCCACATATTTTTAAACCTATCATTTCTTAATCGCCTTCTTGCCGGCTACCGACCTTTTTCTTCCCGCTCTGCCATATCTTTACCCTCTTGTCATTGCTCGTTTGTTTCGCTTTCTCTTCAGTCGTATCAAAGAAAATTTTAGCCGACCGCTCTTTAGGTGATTTCTCAGATAAATACCAGGTGAATAGCGAAGCAGTGCCTTAACCAATGTGCAATGGATCGCCTGAGATCTTCCCCTCTTTCTTCTTCCCCTCCACTGCCCTTGCACACAAACACACACGCAGATACACACACGCGCACTTGCTTGCTCCAAACACACATGTCAGAAGAGCAGTCACGTCTTAAATCTAATCCAGGCTGAGGCGATACCTTGTTGGCGGAGATACCTGGAGAGGAGGATGTAATAAGGCGACGTAGTACAGATCGGCGCCGAATCTTGTATTCTAGCGGAAGAATTATCACCACCTATAGGGGTATAACTAGCCCAACACCCTCGGGTTTAAAGACCAAAAGTTGATGCGAGTCGAAACACAAAATAATTAATCAAGCCCCCTCACTTGATGTTGCTCTTCCTCTGTTTTTGCGAATTTTCGAGAAAGATCCTCTTATTGCTTATCCCTAGTAACAAAATCGTGGATAAATATCATGTCTATTGTAAATTACTTTCTCTAACACGTTCTGTAGTCAGCAACCATGTTTTGTAGGTCCTTGAGAACGAAAAATTGATTGATGGTAAAACGCCTGTACTGTGTCTGTCTGCTGTCAACGCTAGCGTCAAAATCGTTCAGCCAATTTTCCCCGAAATTGATATATCTCGATCATGCACTCAAAGCCATACACAGAGTTTGAAACAGATTTTTTTAATTTTTGGTGGTACTTCACTCGTATATGATAATTCTATAACATTTTCAAACTTTTCTAAAAAATGGTTCCAAATTTTTTAATTGAACTTTGTTCTCGGATACCGTAAAGGTTCTTAAGAGAATGAAACATGCCTGATTTTCTTTGAAATACATAATATTTGAAAAATTGCAATAGTATTATATTTGGAGTCTGCTTACAACTACAATATTGAAGATGGATCTATTTCTTAATAATATCAGTTTTTAGTGACACATCTTGTAATAAAGTAAGGTACAATATTTAAAAAATTTGAGTAGTTTCCGCGTAATTATTTTATTAAATACAATCAATTAAAAAACCTTTTCCCAAAAACCACTATAATTATTTTTCCTTCAAATGTTTTACTAGTATCAAAGGCCGGTAAAAATATGATGCTAGCCCCGTTTTCGGCAAACTCTCCCCATTTTCGAAAATGTAACATCCCAAATCTACTGGATTGAAGGTAAAGATTTTTTCCTTAAAATATGATATAAAAAGTCATGTTTAATTCTGGAGCACTATTGGTTTCCACATCCAATTGTTGCCCCTCTCTGCACTTCTTACTGCCGCCTTTGTATATATTATTCTTTGACCGTCTCGTGTCTAAATAACCACTTTGTCTCCAACTTTTCCATTATTTAAAAACCGCTTAGCCCAAGTCGTTGGAATTTGAAGTGAAATGAACAATTATCAATACATAAACCATTGGCAGAATATTCATCACGATCATCTATTTAACAGCCTCATGCATCACTCACCCTCCAGCGTGCTCTGATCGCCCCATTACACCCATCGTTCTGTTCTGCACGTTTCGCCCCATTTGTGCTCACCAACTACAGGTTGATTGACGAGTTGCATAATTTCTAATAACATTGAGTGGATTGAGGGACAGATTGAGTACTTCGCCTTTCCGGGCGCAGATTGAGTATTTTGCCATGGGCTGTAGTACTGTGTTTGTTATTCAAGTATTTTTTTTTATCACGAGAGACGGCAGTGTTTTTCTGTTGCTGGATGGTAAGATTTATCGCCTACCATCACGCCCCACCCAAGTATCTCCCACTAATGGTACGCTTCCCCGGCCAGATTGACCTCTGAACTTCTGACTTCTCTCTCATCATTTCTGGCAGTGTTGGGCGTGTACGTTTACGTGTAAGTGCGGGTTGAGCTTAGGACACGGAAGGGAAAGGAAAGATCGTGCGCAGCTCGTGGCTAGTTCCTAGAGTTATGCTCCGGCCGCTCGAACTTTTCTCCAGACAGCGACTGCCTTCGACCTAAATGGGAAGCTTGTGTCGAGAATCCGGCCACCGTTGGCACTCGATCCCTAGAACAACTCGACCAGAGGCATTGCAGTGATAGAAGTTGATTCCCTGAGCCACCTCAGCTGGTATATAATTTTGTGGAATAAGCAAATTTGGGGTGATATTGCTAGTCCTTGAAAACCACCGCACCACAAAATAGACTTTTTTTTTGTTTTTCAAAGTGTGTAAAATTTTAAAGAAATCCCACCAGTTGTTCAAATATTTTATGAATCTCTCTGACATACACATACACCACTAAACAAGTTTTCATGTAGGAATGCAATGAAAGACGGGATAATTATGCTGTGTTTTTAATAGCTTCATTCGAGTTGTTCACATGACTAGTTGATACTCTTGTAAGAATAGTGAGGTTAACCATTTATAAATAAGAAAACCTGGGGATCATGATAAGCCATTTACATTGGAAGCAATAACTTTATTTCCATAAACTTAGACACATATAACAATAACTTTAACTGTCTGTGATTAGTTTAAAAATTACTACGTTTCATTAAATGCGAAACTCATTTGAAAGCTTACATGAGAAAGATAAGTGAAATGAACTAAGAGTTCTAAATAATAAAACCAAACGAATTTTTGAAAACCATCTTATTCTACCATATATATAGTAGGTACCGTGCTAGTAACTAAATGTTATTTAGTTTATTTGCACAATACACAAAAATAAGAGTCTGCCGCCCACAACCAAGATAATACGAAATACCAATATTCCTTATTAAACCCAACCCAACCCACACATTTTGTACTCAGTAGTACCCTTAAATTAGGAGTTTCAGACTTAAAAAATGACAGGATAAATTGTTAGGTTTTTATTGTGCATTATGATTAGTTTCAAAATCAAAATATCAGTTCTAATAATGAATAAAGAACATTATAGCAAAACAAATGAAAAATATTAATATTTCACTTCAGATCATTTAAGAAAGTGTTCCTTATCTTTTAAATCTCGGCAATCTAAATGAACTCTTATTACATTGACAATTATATATTAGTAACTACAGCTCAATAATTATGATGAGTATGTTTCTTAGTAGAATCCTCTTGATGCTAGGTAACACGGGCTGCTACTCAGCCCGACTGAAGATCTAATGGAACTGTTTTCCCATTCCTTCCCTTCCCCACATCTGTTCAAGCAGGAACGCCACTGTGGCGAGAACTAGCCCTACAACAAAGATAATAAAAGGCCCCGACAGCTGACTCAGCGTTAGCTTCTCTTGCTCCTCTCCCCCTTCGATCTGAGAGGTCATCTCGTCCAACAACCGATTGTATCTCTGTACGTCACACCAGTGGTCGTATAGACCCCCTTGCAAAACGCGAAGAAGTAGCGTGTTAAAGATATTTGCAACCCAGTGGTTTTTATAGATTGGGTAAGCCAAAAAAGTTGGTGTACTTATGGGCTCTTGTACTTTGTGTAACATTACACGACCTCTCTCTTTATATTTCCAAAAGCGAGAAATAAGAAAATATAAATGCTCACTAAGAAAAGTAGCAGCTTTTCCTGTTTGAATAATGTCTTTAATGGCTTCATCCCTTTCGTATGTCCTATTTATAACTATTATATTTTTTACTATTTTTTGAAGATCAGTCCTCTGTTCAAGCATATCTTTGTAGGTTGAAACAATGTATAAGCGGTCAATTGCACCTCTAGCTTCTTCTATGGTATTAAGATCACTGAAGTATTGAGGGACTGTCAAAAATCCAAGCAAAAGACCCGTGTAAGCATTGCCTCCTATGATATTTAACAAAATTCCACAGAGAACGACGATACGTTGTGATGCACATTGTAGTGTCCTTGATAAACCTCCTGTTAATACTATCTCCTGGATCTCGATGACAGCAACAATAACGCTTAATATTTGAAGACGAACTATTTGCACCGTCATCCAAGCCAACACCAATAAAAATATGACAGCACACAGAGCCAACCAGGTTGCCGTCTTGAAGGGCAAAAGCAGCACCAGTCCAAAGGGTACACGCCCAGCTCTCCGCACCACCAGATAATTATCGGACTAGGAACACGAAAAGAGGCCATCAGTCTCACAGCCAATAGAGTATTAAAAAGAAGCATAATTGCGAGAATGTTTATGCAGCACTTCTGTGTTTGCGAGAGTAACTTGAAGTACGTAACTGCAAGTAAATATTTATAATGCAGTTATTGTATTGATACATCTGAAAATATATAAGTATTTGAACAATAATGTGAAATATGGTAATAATTTTATCATCCAAAAGAAGGCTTTTATTGAAACTTATTGTCCGTAAATCATCTGCTCACACAGTTACTAGGCTACCTCAATTTGTTGCTGAATTTTCGCATTCAATCGTGTACGTGGTTCCTTTGAAACCGGATAATTCAAAGAAAGATAAAAAATAATGCATGTTACCATTTTACAAGTAAATCACTACGTGCGTTTAACCCCTACGTTCAGAGAAAGCTCTGTAAAGCTACAAAAAATAGTTGTCCATTCATTGAGATAAGAAGTACATGCTAATTTGTGACTCTGATACCCAAACACGTATATTACTTTATCGTGCATGTAATATAAGAACAAATATGTGATGCAAAACAATTAGTATTGAGTTTTTGTCGGTAATAGTAGTTTTGAAGGTGCTTAAAGCCGAAAAACTTTTTTCAAAAGGCCCTCTGCCCTCCCATGAACGACACTAGCGTCTAAACTGTTCGTGGCATTTGTACTGAAATTTATATTTCTTCATTACTCTGCCTGATCTAGCAGCTCCTCGAATTTGAAATGGATATTTTTAATGGTAGGTACTTCACATGAAGAAATTGAGGTATTTTCATTTTTTCTCAAAAAGGCTGCAATTTTCAAAATTGTTGGTGTAAAACCAAACACGCTTACAAAAATTTTATGTGGTCAATGTCAAATTTCTTGTGGTTAAATCTTAATTTTTAAAATTGCAAAGGTGGTAATTTTATGCACCTATTATTAACTAAAAAATTTTTTAAAATCTTATGTCAAGTAAGAGAGGACAATGTATGCCAGTTTCTGACTTCCTGAAGGAACTTGTCGAGTTGTCAGTCAACGGGCAAGACCGCTGTTTACGGAACCTAGGTGCCTTGATTCGATGCCCAGTGCTATCAAATATGTGTGGGTGTTGGAAACACTTTTGCAGGTTCAACTAGTTTTTCCCTTTAACCTTTAATAGAGCACAAGTCACAAGATTCATTTTCAGTTACAAACAAAAATACACATATGCACTCCTGACATGAGCGAAATTGCTGGGTATTTTCTATTTTACTTGTACTCACAGCGTAACCGCTAAATTTTGACTTCCCTGTTAGTCACAAGTGTCCCAGTAAATTTTATTATTATTTTTAGTTAGAGGCATTTCATGGTGATGCAAATATGTTCGAACGTTCGGAGGATTGAATTTTCCGCGCATTTAAGTTGGATGCGCGCGAGCGAGCTATACGGCCATCGGGGGCTTTGCGCTCTTGGAAATCCACGTGTCTCAACTAGGATCAACCCCGGGCTCTGGTGGCCGACAAAAAAAGGATCTAGCGATCGGTAAGTTAACCACTTCCACATCGAGATAGGCCGTACCTGTGAAATCACAACAGAAAATTCTCTTGATTTGATCCATTCTGCTTTCCAACAGGAAGCGATGGCAACAGGGTGCAATGAAACATCCTCGTGGCGATTCACACCAGATATTGGAGGATTTACGTTTTTAGGTGATATCCAATGAGATCCAAACTTGCTTATCTCACGCAGTATCTCAATGTCAGCTCCATCGAAACGTATTTTTCCCTTCTTATTAAACCACGAGTTCTCCTCCGTTGCATACAAGGCTACTCTGTATCCCTTCATGTCCAATGCCGTTGGTAAAATTCCATACTTCATACCAATCTTCTTGGAGCAAAATTCGGACAAAAGTAGGGTTTCAAAATTGAATTCATGTGTAAAGGGGTTATACGTTTTTCTTACGTACACTTTAGAGTCTTTCGTGGTATAAAGATGTATTACCCGAATTGCTCCCATTTCTAGAAAAAATGCATTGCTCACTTCTAGTACTGTATTGCTAGTCAAATCTGAATCACTAATGTATAATATTATAAAAATTCCAAGGGATGCTGTTGTCTGTTGTTTCGATATTAAGTACGCTAGAGTCCTTGGATCGAAAGATTTTGTTGCCAAGATAGTCACAACGTGCGCGAATCCTCGCAAATTCCTGAGTTCACCCGGAGGGTTGAGTAGCAACGCCAGATTGTTGTCGTGTACAGCTTTTGTTAGGCTCCAAGGGGACGGCACATCCGCTAAATTGTGAAACGTCACCTACGGGAAACAGAAATCATTAGATAAGATATATCGATTTTTAAACTTACATTAATCAGTGTTTTTTTTAAGATCTTAGAATTCGATTTTTAGATCGCCATATTCGTATAAAGAAAGTTAAGCTGTTGAATATCGATGTCTAAATTTTAACAGTAATAAATATTTTTCCCGGAACCGAAAAAGTTCTTTTTAGTCTGCCCTTTCGTTTGCGAACAACATAAGCCTCAAAACATTAACAAAATTTTTGCAAAATAGGTATCCCCCCCATTGGTCTAGGTTCTACTTGATACCACAGGAATTTGAAACGAATCATTTAGTTTTGGGAGCTACTTCACCCAAATCCTCTGGGAAGTTTTAATTATTATAGCAAAAATCGCTTCATAATTTTAAAAATATTTGCTAGTAGATTCCTAAAGAATAGCAGCTAATAGCTCTTATAAAAATGGCATCTGTGTTACTAACATTCCATCCATGCAGATACTGAAACAAAAACCATACAGCTTTCAGCATTTTGAGAGTGCCTGTAATTTCGTAAAATACTAGGATATTAAAAGAATAAATGAGTTTCAATTTTTACGGAAAATGCGATAATTTGGTTGTGTTATTCCGCCTAATCGCACTCAAAGCATCGCTATTTACAACTCAACGGGCGTCTTGAAACAGCACAACGTCAAATAAGAGTCCGCCCGACATTAAATATTTGCTATTTGCATGTTGCACAATAGCTGCTTGCTGTTTCTTCGATAGTCGAAAGTAAAAGATTACGTAATTTGTGTGTGAAAGTTAAGTAATAAGATTAGTAATAAATATAGTATTAAAAAATTACAGAATGTTGTGGAAATATGTTGGGTGAATTTGAAACAGTTCAAATGAAAAATAAAATATGATAACAAACGTGTGTTATTTGTAAATAATTGAAAGTGTCAATTGTTTGTTTAGCAATTCTGTGTATGATTTTCTAATTTTAATGGGTTTAGCATAGATAAACCTACTTTAATGCGGTAATATTAAAAAATCTTTTATATACATTACTAGTTTTTTTACTACTTAATCCCTACTACTTTTACACTACTTAATCTCTAACTCACTTGCCCTCTCCAATTGCTCTTTACGCGAAATGAGTAAATATAAAAAATATATACATTTATGTATGGAAATTTTCTTGATTCTAGGTCAATAAACATTAGTCATGATTAACTGACTTTTTTGAGTCTTATTTTAAAGAAAATGTGTTAAACAAATTCATTCTATTTTCAGTTCTTCCCATTTATTTTCTTACGGGTTTGCAAGAGTATCATTTACAGTTTTACTGTTTGTTGCAAAATGTGGAAGAAACTTTAAAAATGAAGTGCAGGAACGTGTACGTTTGGAATTAAATTATAGTAAAGCTTTACTTTTAAACTTCAAAACGTAATCACCTGTCGTGGTCCAGGAGCATTGACACACATCAGGATGCTTTTCAAAGCGTCTGTGTGGTAAGTGACAATTTCCTTTATTGCAACTAAATCTGATAAGAAGCTCTGGCGATTTGCCGCATGCGGTTGAAAATGCGAGAATATCACTAAAACAAATGCGCTGAGAGTTTTAGAATACAATCTGAAATGTGATAAGCTTGTGTTAATAAAATACCGCTAAATAAATTCACTTTGTGGTTGGCAGTTGTTCTTTTGCCAAGGCAACATAGCTTGTCTTCCCGTCATTTCAGCTTCCATCTATGTTGATTATTAAAATTTTACTTTTATTATTTCTATATTCCCTTTCTCTTAACAACAGTAAAGGAATTGTAATGATTTTAATAATGTACTTAACAATGTTTCTGTTTCAACTATAAATGAAATCTAATGAAAAACTGACAATTTAAATTTGATGTCTTGATTTGAATATAATACTGAATACTTTAGTATAGTTTACATACATATTTTGAATAAATATTAGCATTATTTTAAGTTAGTTACAATGTTGTAATGTTACTATTCTAAATAAGAAACTACTTTATGAATTCCAAAGAGCTCCTTACCTCATTTTCGAAATATGTTGTGTTGTTCAAAGCAATGCCTTCTTTGTCAGAACAAGGGTAGGGACTCTCTGCGAGGTAGCTCTTCCACGTTATGGCTTTCACGTCTTGTGAAACAATTCGCTTGCTCCATTTATTGTTATGCTATGATATCTGTGATCGATGCACTACCTGCGAATGAGCACTTAACAAAATGAAAAAAAAATTCCTCTTGAAAATACTATGTATATGCCATTGTTTAATACAGTAACTCAGCAATCATTTCCTGGCGGCTTTATTGACTTATTCAAAGTAATATTTTTATCATTTCAACCGCATAATATTTTCGATAATTGTCTTGCCACATAATGTTCAAGATTTCATGCAAAGAGGATTGAGTAGGGCCGTAGGTTTCATTAAAATCCATGTAATTCGTGGTACCAGAATATTCTGTTTTGAGAAATCTCTGTTGGGCAGTCCATGAATTATTTGATGTTCAAATGTCAAATTCCTCATGGTATCTGATTGTGCCTCAAATCAAAAGTAACATGACAAATTCCCCAATGATGTGACATTAGCTTTATGACCTTGGATGTTGGTCTCTTCACTTTTTGTTATGAGAGGGGACGTAGTGGATGTCACTTGCTTTATTTGGAATGATGCATGATAAGTAAAGTTTGTACGCATTCGTTGTATAGGGAATTGCAATTGTATTCCTCTCAAATCGGCAATAGAAAAGCGATATAAATTACACGATACTTTAGAGAGTAATTTCCATAGCAATTGACACGGCCGAAAACTGAAAATAAATAATCAATCATTCTATTCGTAGGAGTTCCCTTACCGAGTGTTTAGAACGCTACTATACCTTAGGAAATATTCACATTTTAAGTTACCGAAAATGAGGAAGAAAGGAAGGGAATTAACACTGCGTTCGGGAAAGGAATCGTCCTCCACCAATTGCGTTCAGACATATTACTGTGGACGACAGTGTTTAAGTTGATTAACATCACTAAACGGCATTATAAAGTTTTTCAATTTTTTGATTTCCATACTATATTTTCATCTAATTTTGTATGCAGTTACGAATATTTAACATTTAACGAAGTCAATTAAATATTTTTGAAGCCCATAATATTGTCTACCAAATTCATTCAGATAGTTCAATTACTATCTGGGTAATTGAGTGACCACATTATTCTTTTAAATTTACCAGGAGTATGCAACAACCATCTGTTTACAGATACCTATGACTCGGGCTTTTGGTTCAAAAAATGGAAAATAATATTTTTTATCTGGAAGGCTCTGACGATTTGTGGTTGTTTTCTAAATTTGTTTCTGAGCGCAATCTTTAATTTCTTTTTTTCCCAATTTTGATCATTGAAAATTTGAACCATTTCTAAGGTGTGGAAATTTTTCATTTTGTTAAGTGCTGATTTACACGTGGCGCACCGCTCACAAATATTCGTAGCATGATGTCACATTGAGCAACCGAATTGTTTTGCAAGACGCCCAGGAAACCAAAACGTGTAAGAGCTACCAAGCAGATAGTAGTTTCCCTCGTCTAGTGAAGGACGTGTATCTTTTAACATCAAACCATTAACACATTTAAAAATGAGGTAAGGCCCCATTGCTATACTTCTGTAGAATTTCTCATAGATTCTTGCTTCGAATATTAGAATTAAATTATTGCAACTAACTTAATAGAATATTAATATTTATACAAAATATATTCGTACATAATTTCGAAGTGTCTTACTATATGTTTTCAAATAAAGGCATCAAATCGACTTTTTTCATTCAATGTATGACTGAAATTGAATGAAGCTGTTTCAGTACTAATATTCATACCAAACATTTAATTTGTATCTAATCAAACATTTTAAGAAATGCTCCAACGTAATTTTCTAAAACAAGCAGCTCCAAATTATTAACTGAAAATGTGTGTTTATATATAATTATATGCCATTCTTATATAGAAGAATATGTTTCACTCTTCTATGATATTCTGAAAGAGATATCTCTATCGTACCATTTGGGCACAGGAAAAAATGAGTAAATGTGAACAAATTAACGTTTTTTAAAAAATAAAATAATTTTTCTTCCAACATGAGTTTAACATGAAAGTAAATGAAGCTTCTAAGTTAACTGATACATACAATACACATTATTTTCTACAAATTAATTTGCAGAGTTCGTTAATTTTGCTAAAATTGTTTTTTAATGATTGCTGCATTGGTTATACTCACATTATTCGCGTTGTGGCTGTGGAAACAAACGGTGAAGTAATCAAACTAGTGGTCCTACAGAACGGAGCGGATTTTGAGAACTAGTTAATTTTCTAATCTCATTAGTTAAGGCTAACATATCGGTTTTGCCTTCCCTCTTCGCAGCTGCCATCTATTAGGAACCATTTTTCACATTATCTCAATGTTTCGGTCCTGTAGTGGTAGAACTTAAATATGAATTCCAGAATATTGAAGAAGGAAAAGACTGGCTCTTAATGGAAATTTTCGCTTCAAACCTTGAAGCCAATTTTGAATAAATATAATTTGTGAGCATTTTTGAGCTTACTTTAACAAAAAGCTTTTCAGTTTTTGTGGTAAAATTCATTGAAAATATTTGACGTACTTTTACCCAGAAATGCAATAATATAAAAAAGTCAGTAATACAAACATTAACGACGATAAATATACTTCAAAAGTTACGTTTGTGTAATCTTTAACGATTTAAAGATTAATGAAATTGGTGTTAACGTCATGTTATCAAATACATTTTTCTCTATCCGCCTGCCCACCCGCGGGGAAAAATCAGGGACTTTATAAAAATTATTTCCACACCATTCTGTTCACCGTCTTTTACACTCTCAGAGGACAAACATTGATATACTTTTTTACTGTATTGTACTTTAATGATTAATACTTAATTGCTTTAATTCTAATACTGCAGCAGTTAAATTTTTATTCCTGTTTTTTTCGTTTGTAAAATTAAAAAATGATTACTGTTCCTGACTATCGGAATGAATGCAGATATGCACCATAGGCACTTGTTTGCATTTGTTGAAATGGACGATTTCGAGTAATAAGTAAGGTTTTAGTAGCGCAGAAATTGCAATATTTCAATATTACGTGATTATAACAATACAAGAAAGAATATGTTCATGTAGTATTACCAATTTAAAAATGCTGAAAAGGTCCCATGTGTAAATAAACCCCTAACATTAAAATATGTTTGAAATCTGAAGGTACGCAACATCAAACAGATCTGTTGGGGAATAATATATACATTTTGGAGAAAATCTTACCTACGGTTTGACACGGATGGACAGACGAGGAGTCGAACAGACGTATTGCCGAAAATCGATTTTTTGGTATCAAGGACCCAAAAAACATTGCTTCTAACAACACAACGTGTTATAGGAAGTGATTTATTGCATACAGCACAAAGATTTATACACATTCGTTACCAGAATCGGCATTAAGAATCTTTCTACCAAAAATGCATTAAGTGCCACAATTAGATACTTTATTGAGCAGTGTACGTTTTATTAGCATACGCTTTACACATTTCAGGTTGTATTCTAGAACTCTGAGCGCCTTTGTTTTGGTGATATTCACACATTCTCAACAGCATGTAGCAAAACGCCGGAGCTTCTTATCGGATTTAGAGAAGATTAATGATTTCGTCTCAGACCGCATTGACGCCCTGAAAAGCATCCTCATGTGCGTCGATGCTCCTGGACCACGACAGGTGATTACGTTCTCAAATTTATATGTAAAGCGTTACTATGATTTTCATGCAAACTGAAAAGTTCCCCTGATACATTGCATTTTCACAAGTTTGACCACACATTTTGCAACAAATACTAAAATGTATAATGAAAAATGCTAACCTATAAGAATATAATTGATAAGAACTGAAAATAGAATTAATTTGTTTCTTACGAACATTTGCGTGGCATTGAACTCAGAGAAATGTGTGCGTTAATTTACGTAATAAATGCAAGAGTTATTAATAACTCAGAATTTCCATATTTTGTGATGATAATCATTATCCAACAGAATTCAGATTGTTTTTTTCATGTAACACTTTTTATTTTGCGGCGGAGGTTGCCTCGGAATTTCTTATAGTCGCATGTTAGACAAAACTGAATGACTTATATGCACTGGAAATAATTTTAATTCCACTCTCATCGATCCCGCTGCGCTCCGTTCCACTTCGATCTACTCTGTCCTAGCTCGACCCCGCTCCACCTGCTCCACACCGCACACCCTCGCTCCACCCCGCTCCACCCCGCTCCACACCGTTCCTCCCCTTTCCATCCCGTTGCACCCCGCTGCCCCCGCTCAAC
>BOPP01000061.1:1898061-1947893 GCA_017312745.1 Gryllus bimaculatus
ATGATTTAATCGTTATTCTTTAAAGAATTTAATCTTCAACAAGGACTGGTTTTTGAAAATACGGTTTAGAGTCAGACTTCCAGGATATTGTTTTTGATTGTTGCTTTTAAGAGAATGTTAAATTTTAAAATTAAACTCGTTGAATACCCACATCAACTATGTATATTACCCGTTTCGCCTCATGAACGAATGATTTCGTCGACTTGCAGGGTTTTCCCTCAACCAAGTATCTCCCATCAGTGGACACCGCTCCAGGCGGAAGAAGGTTTATGCTCACGATTGGTCTCCCGACAGGTATGATAGTTCAATTCATGTACGTAAGGGGTAAAGATGGGACAAGGAAGAGAGAGAGGAAAGATCATGTGCGGTCCGTGGCCCGTTTGTTAGGCTCCGGAATTCGCATGGTGTTGACCGGAGAAACCACGGAAAACTACCGATCGCCAAAAACTACCGATCTCCTCCAGATAGCAACTCAGTTCACCAGCTATCAAGCAAGTGTCGAAAATCCTTCGCCGTCGGGACTCGAACCGTAGTCAAAAGGCAGTGCAGTGACATCGGTTGATGCCCTGAGCCACCCAAGCGACGGAAAGGAAAAGGGGAGCGTGCGGCAGTGGTAGTAGGGGGGGGTGAGAGTGGGAGGCGGCGAGGAACGCAGCGAGCAAGATTTATACCCCCGCCCGGCCGAATTCAGGCCATTTGTTCCCGCCCGGCGGTGGCACATTCCTGGCCCGCTCCTTGGCGAGCGGCGTCTAATTGTAGCGCGCAATATTGCATTGGAGGAATCGCGCGGCCGGCGCGCCCGCTGCCTTGTTCGCGCGGGGCGAGGGCGACCTCGGAGGGAGCGGCGTGGGGGCGGCGTCGCACGACAGAGGTTCGAGGATCAGCTGTGGGACTGGTTTTGGATCTCGGCGTAACATGGAAAGTAAAAACTGTTATGACATTTTTGTACTTGGTATGTAAATGTATTGTAATCGATTGATGATTCCTCGGAAGGTCGTTAGTCTCGTAAGTGTAGTGCATGTTTTTAACGCGGGAGGTGGTGGTTATCTTTCTCCAATGACTGGAGAGAACCGACCCCAAGCTACGTCGTAATTATTATTTTGTTATTATTAATTGACTTGATCTGCTTAACTCTGTAGCTAACTGGAGATCGTATTATGAAAAATAAATTTGTTTCGTTCTGTTTGTTTTTCTCATTTAATAATCGTATTCATTAAGAAACAAAGAAAATACTAAGGATCTTTGTTGAATAATTTCCATTTGTGTTATTTTTCAAAACATTTCGGGTAAAAGAGTCAATTCGCATTAGACATATCTGTTAGATGCCGCCCTCATTTTGAGGTATGGCATCGATAACTTTTCTGTTAGGTTTTTTCACTATTTTATGCAAGTTTTCCGGTGCAATCTCTTTCCAAAATTTTAACCAGTTTATTATTAACCAGCTGCTTCGGATTAATGTTTTGTGCAGTGGATTGTGAATTATTTTCAGTGCCAGCTAACTGATTATGTTTTACTCCTGTAGAATCGATATCAGACTGGATTAGTATTTTGTTGTATTATGGTTTCCTTTTATTGTTTTTACACAATTATGTTCTAAAATATAATTGACATACATTAAGAAAAGGTCCTTAAGTAATTGAGTTAAAGAAGGTTATGGTTAACACATTTCAATAGGTTGAAAGCTGTAATTAAATAAGATGTCATTATTATCCCCCTTTTTTGTGTTTAAAGGTTTATTTTATAAATTTTTCTTCGCACTCAACGTTCAAAGAAGCTCGTCAAGGTGTGATAATTGCGCGAATTGATTCACAATATACTGAATCGTCAAAAGAAATATAAATAAATTTATTTTCATTGTAACATAGATACCTATATTATGAAACTCATGATGCTACATGATTATTTAACAATAAGTAAACAATAAAATTATACAGCTTTCTGTGAGTATATTTGTTTGGGTTGAAAAATAAGGAAATAACCATTGAATTTTAATCTTCATTTAGCAACACAACTGATGTATTTACTCAGCAACTCTAATTCCCCAGATTTGTGCAGTACTCAACTAGAGAGGATTTATTCAATTGAAAATTTATTCCGACAAAACGTATTTTCTCCCATTTGAAACTCACGTCGATAATTTCATTCCAATTGCTGGTTGTTTGATAATAAAGTAGTCTTTTCCTGAAAATCTATTAAAAATGAACTTTTGTTATTCAACGGAAAATACGTGCGTCACATTCTTTAAATCAATCGCCGGAATAGCCACTCAGTCAAAGATAAGTTACCGTGCGAAGAACGTGTTTGTATGGGATCTGAATGTATTCAATTTTCCTTTATGGTCTTTCATTTCTATTCGTGAGACTCTTTTTTGTATTGTTATATATTCATACTCTTGACTAGTTGACGACAATCTCATCAACATAAGTTGAAGAAATTCACCTTTTAGGAAAAGGGTACCCACCGAGTCCAATATACAGTTCCCTGGGGTTCGATGAAATTTTGTTCAGGGTCATTGAAGATTAAGAAGTCGACTGGAGGTCAGTAGCCAAATATGAACTCGCGACTAATCGGAACAATAAACGTAAAGATCTGGACAATTATTACAAAAATATTATTGACGTTATTAAATAATTATTTTAAAGCTACAAAACATTTAATAAATTACAGTCCCTCCTCTTCTTTTGCGTTTATCTTTAGAATTTTAGAAAACTTAAGAAATTATTACTATCACATCATTATTCTATTGCACAATATAATATTTCCTCCATGCACTTTGGAAAAATGTAATGGCCAGTTCTTAACACTCTCTCAGCGTGGACTGCATTTAGTAACCATTGCTCAACAATTGAAATTAGAAACTAAGCTAATAAAAAGCGGAATTGCCTCCGATTATTGGAAATCCAGATATGTACGAAAATAATGGAAGGTGGAATTGTTGTATTTGAACTGTTATATTGTTTACATGTAATTGTTTGCTAAGATGATAATGTCGCAAACCACATAATTTTATTATAGAGAATTATGGAAAGGAGTCAATAAAACAAACAATTATTTCAACAGGAGTCTATGCAGAGGTTAGGATTCTCTAGTGTATAATAAAGACAATCAAATCTTGATAGTGCACAATTCACGTATTTCGTGTTTTCTTTTTTTTATTTTCAGGATACAGTATTCTAAAAACTTCTAATATAACATTTTTTTTTCTTTTAATTTACCATTTTTATCTTAGAAATGTTTGATGTTTCGCCCAACTTTGGATTTGGCACTATTTTTCGAAGCAAATTCAAAAGGGGCTAAAATGGGACTCTTGTTTGTTATTCTTTTGTTTTCGCCTTATCCAATGTAAACCCGAAATATATCAATGAAAAATGTATTATGAATCATTTTTAATTCATACATCACACTCGAGTTAAGGCAAGATGTTCCATCCCCACCCCACCTCAAAAAAATCCTCTATTCTCTATAAAATTATTACGAACTGAACATTCTCTGCAAATGTATCAGCAATGCCCACTGAAACGTTATATAAATGAAAATCTGCAAAAATGATTGAAAGTCGTCTGGCCTTCATTTAAAAAATTTTTAGATATACGGCAACTTTGATATAAAAGGATCCATTGGACACAACGATTACATTACCTCAACTACTAACTGAAAGGATATTTTGAGTGCAAAAGAATGTACATTGTTTTACCATCTACGATATTCCTGTTCGTCATTTTCCTTCTTAAAGAAAATGTAATAAGGACGCGTATTGTTTGCTGTTGAAAACGCCAGACTGGTAGAGGAGACGAAGGGTGAGATCGACGCCGGGGGGGGGGTGAGAGGAAGCAGCAGGGAGCACCGGGAGGATCGAAATTTCGAAATTTCATGCCGCGTCACGGAGCAGCTCCGAGACGTGCTGAGGCGGCTTCTCGTTGTATTTACATTCGTCGATGTAGGTCATCGCTCGGGGCCGGGGCGTCGACACGAGCAGCCTTCCATCCTTCGCATTCGATTGACACGTCTCACCACGTCTTCCAGCGCCCTCGACGAGTAGCAAGCAGCTCCTGTCTGCACATGACAACCTGTTTACTCTCTCGCCGTACGTCGTAAGAGGAGAAAGTATTGTAATCGTGATGCGGAAAACGGTGTTTTTTCCAGATAAAGATTTTTTTCCAGGCCTTAGTAACGAATAATGGATTAATCTTGTTCCTGTATCAGTAAATTACTTCGTCTAATACTTTGTGTAGTCAGAATTCCTATTTTGTGAGTTTGTGATGGCGAAAAATTGATTAAAACAAAACGTCTGTCTTGCTAGACGAAGCTAGAGCCTGAACTGTTCTGACAATTTTCTCCAAAATTATATTCCCCGATCGATCTGACTTACATCACTGCCCCTTGAATGTAAAAACTATCTAGTAATCCTTCTTGCGGGTACTTTTCATTAAGTTCTGTTCATATATTCAAAATTTTCTCAAAAATTGTTCCAAGTTTTTGTTTAGTGTTAGGTTTACGTAGTGTGTAATACCAACAATGTGCATTAAATGTCCTAAAATTTCGAAAATTTCCACAAAAATACAGTTTTGATAAGACATGAGCTGCACTTGGTCAGGTGGATAATGGATAATATAACGGAACGCGAATGCGGATAGATAATACGACTTTTTGTAAAGTCTGTGTGCCTCAGTGCGAATCATATTCAGAGCAAATATTTCGGTCTGTTCACTGGTTTCAAAATACTATATAAGCGTTACAAATAATACAGAAACGTGTGTGTACTGTTAACGTTGTGTGTACCACTAGCTGAAAGTTTGTCTCGAGCGCTGCTTTGAAAAAAAGGCTCCTAGCTGGCCGAACAGTTCACTAGACTCTTCATGTTCAAAGAGTTGGAATCGTGAAAGCGAGCGAGAAAGCAGGGCAATAAATTAAGATGCCTAGATATCCAAAGGTTTTCGGCTATAAAACACCTCAGAACAGAAGAACAGGAATTTACATTTAAGCAGAAGAATACAATCCCCAAAAGAACCGTGAAAGCGTATTGACAAGTTGTCCGACTATCGATTTGACGGAGGGGGCCCTAGCAATTCACAGGTTCTCGGTTTAACAGATATTCTCCTCTGATAGAAGCACTTCAATTACAAGGCATTCAGTACAATATGCACATAGGCTCCCCGTCCCCCAGTTCCCCGACGTTCGCGAGGCCCACCGAAGCAATTTTCCGCGCGCTTATTTTCGGCTCGCGCTATCTCCTCGGCCCCACGCGATCTCCGCGGCTCTGTTGCGGTAATCTATCCCCGCAGCCGTGATGTGTTTTTAACCGCAATTACACAATGAAGTGATGGCCATTAGAACAGCAATTGGGCCTCTCTGAAAGGGGTCGTTCGCCGTGCACGCCCGGGCCCGGTCGTTATCCGCGCCCCCTGCCACGCGGTGGTAGTAGTAGTAGTGCGCAACGCACGGGCTGCAGGTGCGAATGAGGTTTCCGCACGCATTGCACGCGTGCGTGGCTGCCGGCTCCGCGAGTCGGGAACCCGCGCGAGAGACTCCCGGCATTCGCCGGCACGTGTTTGGGCGGGAATAGTTAAAGAGGAGCGGCTAATTTCAGTCTTATGCGCAAATGGAAGTTGAATGTCTGCTGCTATACGAAATGTACTCACGCATCTACGTTGCTAACGCATCTCTTGAAGAAACAAACTAACTGATATTTCCAACAAACAGTGATTTCAGAGTATGAGTTTCAACATATCCACGTTATGTGGGCTCATATGCGATATTTGATTACTCGTGAAATGAAAATTTAATAATTCGAAATAAAATAAATTCTTTCGTTTCTTCTAATAATTCTAAATTTAATTCCAGTGAAAATATGACAAACGATATATAGACAGTGCTTTCTAAAGCATTCCATTCCTGTCATAATATCCCAAAATGATTCGTTCCGGGTTCAGAATAAATGTTATATTTTCTTTTCTTACAGATGATACAGTTAAACGCTTTCTAGAACTAAAGCCTTTATAAGTGAAGTTTAAATAAAAAAATATGTGATATCGCATATTAAGACATTCTCAAAACGTCATGGTTCTATTTATTTTAAAATAACTTATTCGGGACAAAGTTCCGATGTCGGCGGAATCCCGATTGTGATGTATTTTAGCTACCATCTAAGTAACTGTCTGGAGGTGAAATCTAGCGCACGGTTATTGAGGCCGGTAGATTACGGTGGTTTATTCTGTCAATATCCGAAGAATACCGGGGCAGTACCGTAACAAATGGGTCACAGATAGCTCGCAATCCCTCCTACATTGCGGCCACATCCGCTTCTGATACACACTCTTGTACTTACATGAACTTCGCACACTACTACGCATATAAGAAGACCAGTCGAGAGTTTGGCGCTTAACCCGTCACAGGTTGTGACACCCCTGAGAAGTCACCTGGAAGGGGCAAAATCGCAGAATAACGTGTAGGAAAGCGCCGGATTTCACTTCTATTGAAGAAGGTACACCACCACCTTCAAGAGTATAATATACACTAAATTTCGAGATGCAATATCATAAGTTGTTGACGAGTCAGGAATTAATAGACACTGACTATCGCCACAGTTGCCATTTTGTCATGTGGGATTGTCTACGAGGACCCGTCTTCCCCTTACCCCGAGAGGTCCAAACTTGAAACAGCAGCTCGTAATGAAATGTTAAGTAAACACGAATATATGCCCTGGCATGTACGCTTCGTTGAGCTAGCTGAGAAGTGCTTGCGTTTCAGTTGTTTTGAATTAATTATCCTCACGGTTTGGCACGCCCTTATTCACCATCTTCTCGTAGGAAGGCAACTGAAAAACACGGCGTGCCAACCGCATTCGAAACACAAACATTCAAAGCCAACCACGTTCAATATTTTCTTGCTTATGGGGTAGAAACAAACCACCATAGGAGACTAGCGATTCGTGTTAAATTGCTTGAATGTTTACTCAAATTTCTGTTTCTGCAAACTCTAGGTTCAGTTCGTGTTTAGTTATGTCCCGTCCGTCAGCACTTAGAAAAGGTGCTATATTATTATACATTGCGTGCTTCAATATATTTCTTTCGATGCCGAGTTCATTGCAGCCAATTACCTAACGCAGAATATTCAATTTACAAACCTAACAACGTTAAGCTGAACACAACTGCATCGCTACTTCTCGTAGATTTCGTACAAATAAATTATAGTAAATTTATACTACTAAATTTCATCATGAAAAAATTTAATTGAAATATTACCACAAAAAATAATATTTATATTTCTTGTGCAATGAATTATATATTTCAATGTAATCGCTCAGAAAAAATAAATATTATTTTTTGTGATCTATATGATATATTTACACGTTAAACTGATATAAAAGACCTATACACTATAATAGAAATATTAATATTAACAGAACCTATTATAATCGTCTAAAAGCTAAAACTGGAAATATTTAGTAATAAAAAAGATAATCAATTCCTATTTATTAACCAAAGCCTGAATTACGTAGTTATCTTTCATCAATGTTGTATTATTTTCTTCATTAAAAATATTTAACATTCTTGAGCATGAAGTCAATTATCCAGATCCCAGTATTCGTGTAATTACCTGCCAACCCATTCGCCCTGTGATATCTTGCTCTCTCACTAAACCCTTGCAATGGAGCATCCACCGCTAAATTTTATATCCCTTCTGGGCAACAATAATTACGTTGATTCCACTCGGGGCGTCTGTTGGCTGCATCCAAAACAGTAAACAGATGTTGGAAAGTAATTAATGACCTGATTAATACGTAATCCGTGGCAATAGCCGGACGTTTTGCGCGCCGATGATGAATCGTCGCCCGTAACTTCGTCACGTGTATCTGGCTGACACGTGACACGCGCGTATCTGCGGCTGGCGGGCGACGCCGCCGTGCTAAATCACGCTCCGGCACGCGCACGCCCCCGTACCGCGCCGAGTTCTTCGGCAGCGGCCGCGCGTGTATTTATGGCCGTCAGGTGCACGCGCGCGTGTATGCCGTGGGATTCTTTGGCGCCTCGCGCTCGCCGCCCCGGGTCGGGCCGCTTGCGGTCGCCGCGCGCCCGTGTCGCGTGCGTTCAACCGCGTGTCGGAATCTTCTGGTGGTGAAGGACGGGTGGTCATGTCGGATAACAAATGCGCTGTGGCCTCCATGGATGTAGCAATTTTGCTTTCGTTTCGAAAGTGGGAAATGATTTGTATAATCATAAGAAAGTAGGTTATTGAAATTTTGATTAGATATTTCGATTGATAGATTTTCTATTTGTTGGTTCCGGTTCTGAAGTTATTAGTCCTGTAAGCGTACTGCATGTTAAATCTCTAACGGTGGAGATGTTCCTCTCCCACGGGATGATGAAATCTGGCGTTGGCGTACACGTCGACCTATGGGGAATTTTCGGCTTAGGTGCCTCTTCCTGTGGGCGCCGAAGGCGAGACAAGCTCTAGGCGTCCGACGTGTGGTAGTGTGATGTATGGGAAAGTGTTTGTATGTAAGAGAAGAAGAGGTGTCAAGTTTGATGAAGAAAATATGGCACGTGGCCCGTGGTCCTTTTGTTAAGGTAATGCTCCGGTATTCGGTAGGCAGTGATCGGAAATAACACGAAAAACTGCCGATCACAACAGCTAGCCTAAGAACGATTGAAACTTCGTTCAGATTCTTTCGATACTTTTTACGATTTTTTGTTGTTATAGGATCTTTTTGCATCAAGTTATCTGTACCTCCACATAATTTGTCACGCTAATTCAAATGTGCGCTACCTCAACCGGGAAATACTTCCAAGCAAATTGACCCGCGGTTTTGCTCCTGCCCTATTTCGCGCCTCTTTTCGCGAGAAACCATTCTTATCCCCTTACTAAGCGGACGCAATGGCGTGAAGAAGCAGTAGCTTGCACCAATTGCTCACGTCTCTTCGAACCTTTCTCAAACACGCCTTCTCAGCTCCTGTATCGTAGCTCTCCGGCTCAGCTGCCATCCACCTCAGTTTAAAAATATTACTCTAACACTATCATTCTTATTCGTTAGATATCCTTTCTCTGTCCTCCCCGTCACTCCTACCCGCCCTTTCCCAACTCGCCTATTTCCCCTCCCTCCTCTCATTCACTCATCCTCACACACCCTCCAGCCCTCACCCACTCACCCACCCCACCCACCCACCCACCCAACTCCTACCCACCCACTAACTCACCAATCACGAACTAAACCAAACAATTTCCCCACTCACAGCCGTACACCCTTCTTCCCGCCGGACCCTCCATCTACCACCTGCCGCTACTTTCCATTCTTCCTCAAAAAACCCATCTGCCCCTTCATTACCAACCTGCTTCCTTTGCCCTTTTTTCACTACCCACCTACTTCCACCATTCAACCCGCTTCATTGCCTGCCCACCTCCCACTCCCACTCCTCTCCACAGGACCACTAAAACTCAATCGCTCGCTCCTTCGCCCCCGGATCAGCCCTTCTCTCCGACCCCCTCTCTCTTCCACCCTTTCCTCCCTTCGCCCCGGTTCAACCCACTCCTCCTAAATCCCCGTTGCCCGCCCATCGTTCAGCAGCGCCATCGTCGCTGTCCGTCGCTCCACTCCAGCCCATCTAGACCAGGACGCCCGCCCCCCGCCCGCCCGCCGCCGCCCGCCCGCCCGCCGCCCGCCCTGCCCGCCCGCCCGCCCGCGCCGCCCGCGCGGCAGATCCGAGGGAGAAATCGACAAATGCAGTCCCGTTGTGCGGGGGCGGCGATGGCGTTCGCCGGAATGAGATCAATCAGGCTGCCCGTCTCCCGCCATCGACTTTCGGAACGCTCCTCCCCTCCCCTCCCCTCCCCTCCCCTCCGCCTGCCGCACGCCGCCGCCAATTCGGGGCGGCGAAATTAAGACGCGCGGTGTGTATCTTGCCGTTCTCCTCGAAACGACGCCGCTCCCCCAGAGGGCGTTGGTTAGCAGTCGCGTTATCAGTGTCATTCGCAAATAACATTTGAGGTTTCTGAACGTCTGTGACGAAAAGGCCCATGTTTCCCTCCATTGTTCTTGTCAGTAAAAGGATTTGCGGCGTATTTTAATTTGTTGGTGTCATGTTGATTGGAACTTACACTTCAATTAGCAGGAAGTAGTGGGGTGGGATATGTAAAATTCGCTTCCAATGAAGTCGACATAATTCAAATATATTATTTTAAATTTCCATAAATAAAATTTATATTTTCCATAAATAAAATAATGGATGAAGAAATAATTCTCGTTGGTTAAAATTTTGAATTATGTGAATTTTATTTCATAAGATGAAAAATATATTGATTTCATAAGTGGTATACTAATTGAAATCGAATGTTACAATTCGAACATACTAAATTCTTTTTTTTAACGCATTCAGACTAAAAATTCGTTATTAACGTAATCAGAGTAATTCTGCCTTAAGTTTTCATATTTAAAATAATTATTTTTAATAATATGTTATTAAAGTATACTTAAAATATCAATGCAGAAATAAATTATTAACCTTGCGCACATAATCTAGTTAATTGTTCTCTTTTAATCGAATATTGAAGATGGATAACCTTCATTACGTTATTTGTCTCCTAGAATAAATCTCCCCGTAATACACTACACGTATGCCTATAGTACACCAGAGAAGACATGATTTTTAACTGTTTTTGACGTTAAATAAATACTTTTTATTGTCATTAATAAGAGCCATTTTAAACGGAGTAGATTTAAAATTCAACTATCTAACCACGTGTGTACTAGCACTTGCAGTACTCCCAAAGTTATCTTAGTAATATAACATTACTGCTGATCAAAACTTATTTTAATAGTGCTTTAGTTTCATATGTAATAAATAATCTCTCATCACAAGAAATACTATAATTCTCCATTTATGTGTGATTCCTCTGCAACTAAATGTAGCGCAAAGGGCCTTGGGCACAAAAGTAAGGGTGCACCACGACTTCTTTGCTATACACCTTAGTAATGTGACCGCAAATAGCACTCGTTCAACTTTTCAATGAATTCTTTACCCGATGGGCATGAATAATTATTACCGCACGCAATTTATGAGCGCGTTGAAAAGTTTTTCTCGTAAACCATCTCGTTGCCGTGCTTTATGTTACGACGACAAACTACCAAACTATTATTATTACCTTGCAATTATTAATGGTGGCTACTTCAGCCTTCTAACTTTTGTTGCCAACTTTACGGCCGTCGAGTAGAATTTAGCCCGCAAAGGGAGAGTCCCCCCTCTACAAAGATGATACTCATACCAAGCTTGATGAAACCTGGTGCTAAATGGAAATACTGTTCAGTATTTTGAATATTTATCAAACACCATGTCGTCAATCTGGTATTCTGCCTTTCAAATAAATATTTATTTTCAGAACTACTTTTAATGAAAATATGATTTTTAAGTAAGACAGTCTCACTCTGACATGTTTTTAAAAATATTTGCTTTGCCGTAACTGAAAAAAACGCACATATTGAATATCTACTTTTATTCAAGATAAATGAAATGTAATTGAATAAAATATCTTTTAAAAGTTGAATAACGCTAAGTGTATGATGTGTCAATGGGATCTTCACTACCCAAACTGAACTCTTTTTGCATTAACTACGCTGACTCTAAGCCCTTATATTTAAGCAAGTTTACGTGGAAAAGCCTACCGAACTCAATGGAAGACCGAAATCGTAGTCTGAGAGGAAAGTTTGAATATACCATCGTAATGAACAGAAGAACAAAGATTTGAGAAGTTGTACTGGAGAGTTCTTGAAGACGCCGATGGGTTGGTACTGTGATTAAAAGATAATCAAGAAGTCAAATTGAAATTACATCAACGAATAAGTGTAGTGACTCAATAAGTATGTCTTTCGAATGTATGGTACAATTACAAGTATGTAAGTATATGTTACTCGCAAGGTACGCAAGAACGCATTTCCTTTATGAATCATAAGTATTTAAGGTAATGTCTATGAAAAGTAAGTCTCTGTTCTACAATATTTGGGTTATGAAAGGGGGACAATTTCCATATTCAGTAATATATTTTTATTTTCCAAAAGTTATTTTTATCCTTCTATCTTTCTGCGTAAGGAATCGATAACTCTAATTTTATATTTTTATAAATTATTTGTATAAGTAATTTAATTTTATATCTAATACAGGTTTTTTATTAAATATGGACTCAAAAATGAAAACTAGCATATTATATCTGTAAACATTTTGCTAAAATTCATTATAAATTGTGCACTCTTAAATTGCAAAAGACACCACATATTTTTTCAAGCAGTTCATGTTCACTTGCATGCTATTAGATATAAAGACATTAGTGTTGTGTAGGTATAAATAATTCAGTATGTGGGGGAATTTAAGCCGAAGTGAAATTTATTTATTTTTATGTAAACTTTATAAACTTTTTAATATGTCGCAATTGAATTATGCCTTCTTTGAAACGACTACTGGAAGCACTGAGGGTGCAAATAGCAATTGAATACTAAGTAGGGAAGATTTGTGGAACAAAACGTGCCTGTATGTATAAAATAATACAAAATGAGTATATTTCCTTTACTAGGAAATTTTACTAAAATCGTGAGACAAACAACGCTTCTAGGGTTATATTGTAAATGAAACAAAGCAACCAAGAAGAAAATATGACCTTTTTGATTCATTTTCCGTGTGTTCGTGCTTCAATATCAACACTAGACCTCTAGTTTTTAACAGTGTTGGGTTCCGTTGAAAAAGGCAATCTCACGTGCCACTTCCTCTTTTCAGTTTCAGACTTTTCTTTCCAGAGGATCCGTGCCGCAGCGTTCGTATCTCCAACTCCAGTGAATTCGCAGTCCAGTTTCCGAACGTTTGAAAACGCAATAAAACTGCGTGCTGGCTTTTTTTCGTCCAATCACATTCCTTTTCCGTTCGCACGGCAGTGCACGGGAGCGAGGGAGGAGCCGGAATAGGGCGGGGCGGGGCCGGGCGGGGCCGGGCGGTCGGTCGATTCGTTGCTGTCTGTTCCGCTCGATGCTTAATTGAAAACGGCTTTAATCAGTTATGCTTGTCTCCCCCGTGCTCGCGCCGCCGCGTACGGCCAAAGAGCAGGATAAAAAGAGAAACCATCGGCATTTCATTTGTTACTGCGCTTCGTCGGCGTAATGAACTCTTCAGAGGGCGCGTGCACCTCCCAGACGAGACCCGGTCGCGGTGGCGCCGTCTGGCGGCTGACGGAGGAGATACTTGTGGTTCGGAGAAATTGTCGCCTGCAATTCTAAACGCTGTACCGTCCTTTTTTCTCTCGATCGTGTGCTGCGTTTTTTATTCCGAGCGGAAACTTCTTTTCTACTCTGATCTTCTAGGAAATAAAAAGTAAATATCCTCGGGAATTAGACAATATTCCGCATCTGTACGTTCGAGTCGAGGTAATTTTAATGATTACACACTTAATTATAACTGTAAAGTTCTGTAAATGAGTAATTTAGCAAATTAAATGGGTGGGTGAGCTCTTGCGTAGCGATCTGTGTAACATTGTTAATTATTTCCTTTCACGATGATTGCCTAGGGAGTAAGCGCCCGGTTGTGCATTGTGTTGTGTAGGGGCAATTTCATAGAATGAGATTCAAACCAGTTTTAAGTGATTCTGTGAAAAGAATCGTAGAAAGGTCACAAACAAATGACCCACTTTAAAGCGATATTGTCTAAATGTCTATATGGACGCCGGGGTGGTTGTACAAACATGCAAGCCAATTGAGGGAAACAAATACCTCTGACAAAGGCAGATAGATTTGTTGCATTCAAAACTGAATTGTATCACGCATACATGTTTTTAATAAAGAAGCACCTTTTAACGTGATTAACACTTCATACTGCATTATGATCGATGATCTAGGGAAATGTAAGTTTCAAATTATTTTATTATTACTGTTCATAGTAATGTTTGACACAGCTGCGGGCATGCGTCAGCAAAGCTCCAAATAAGTTACCGCCTGCCATTAAATAGTTGTTATTCACGTGTTGCGTTATGTAACATATTTCTTTATATTCTCTGTATTGAAAGAATTTGTTTTTTGTTGTTGGTATTTGGATCTGTTTGTATTCTATACTATGTTATTGCAGCAGGTATTCGTGAAGACGAACGTTTCTGATAAAATATTTAATTTATTATTGCAGGAGAGTATTTTATTTCATATTCTTAAGCGGTGTGCGTGGAAAATTTTTGGAAAACCATTTTTTGTGGTTTTGTCCCAAATCTATTCCTTTGAGTAACGTTTCCCCCTTGTGATACCAAATTGATGCAAAGTGCTCTATTGCTCTAAAATCTTTGTTTGCTCTAAAGCTCTCCAAGCCGAATTAACATCAATAATATCTCTTGCTGCTATTTCTTCCTTCAATGTTAATTATCTACATGCTGCGCCAATCAGTGTCTTCTTAGAATCCGTTGGAAATATGTTTTAAATTATCTGTGGAAATATTAATTAATTAATTAAATTAATACAATACTGAGAAAAAGTTCTGTAGACTCCCAATTGTGCCTTTGAAACAAACCGACAACGTTAGCACATTTTTCCCAACCATCTCATTTACCTTCTTTCTATAATGAAAAGTTCTGCCTCATATGATGATCCTATATGATTTCCATCGTATAATAATGTTTCTTATTCATACTCGAACTGATTTATGGCCCAATAGCCCAAATGTCACCAGGTTCGGGATCATTTATTTGTGAATAAATAAATGAATGATTAAATGAATGAATGACTACATGGATGAATGAATTACTAAATAAATGAATAAATGAATCAATCGATTAAAAATCAATAGTCTTTATTGGTGGATAAGATCAAGCCATTTAGCCTGCTCTTTCACCTGATCACTTTCAAAAATATTTTAATACAATAGTTCATGAAAAGAAGTTCATTAAAAGAGAAATACGTACGCAATTTGGGTGAGGGGTTTCTCAAATTAAACATAGGAATGAAAACGAGGATACTCTCATTTGTGAGATGAAATTTATTCATTTCACGTTAGGGATGTATTAAAATTATTCATAAATATATAAAATTCAACGCTAAGAGATATTACTCAAATTTAAGGAAATTATATTTTGTGACTCAGAAAGATAGGTACAGAAGAGGATTGGAAGGAGCTTGTTGAGGAAGTCAGTGAAAGGTTAATAAGTACTAGTAATTATTTCAAAGAGGTTTTGAAGGAGCTAAGATTGCGTACATATTTTTGAATAACCCCTAATAAAGTCTAGAAAGGGAGGGAATATCGTGTGCATACGAGCGAAAACACATCGAGTCAGAGTTCAAGCCTTGAGAGAAGTGAAAACATTGGAAAATAATGTATTTTGTAATGATAATACTTATATTTCGTAAAAACAATAACAGTATTAGTAATATAAGAATGAATTATAAAACTATTTGGTTATTAAGTAAAAAAATAATTAAAGATGTGGATACCATCAATTCAATTTTAGGAAAGGTTTTCAATTTAAACCCTGAACTAGAAAAGTAGAAATTAAGAAAATTTAGGAACTGTTCCCTAATTAGAATATTTCCAAGACTTGAAAACCCGGCCCAACATCTACCACCCGTAACGATGTAAACTACATTTATCTATTATTAATTTGTTTTTATAATCCAGTACCCGATTCAATGTCAATTCACTATTCCCGAAGACAATGATTTCTTGCTACCTTGATTTCTTTCATCGTGATCAACCGTTTCTTTTATTACTGTTCAACATAATTTTTGTCTCACAAATACCAATTAATTCAGTTTTTATCTGGTTTTCAAAATTGTATTCAAAATGTCTCCGTCACCCATAGATGTTTTATTAATTTTTTTAATATTTTCATTTATTTTAGCATGTCGTTTGTTGCAAAATATCTATATTTTGTTTGAATCATCCAAATAATATTAGTTATGTAAGTAATGATGTGGTCACAGATTCCTCTAAGGGTAGTTTAAAAGCCGTACTTCTGCATAATGGCAATAAACACCTGTCACCACCTGTGGCGCACATTCTAGTGTGAAAGAAACATGAATACTTTACATTTATATTGGAAATTCTTCAATGTGCATTGTGTAAATGGAATATTTGTGGTCTTGTTAGCAAGCGGGTCTGTAACTTGATTAAACAAACTACTGTTGAATTTTGTGTGAATAAGACAACAGGAAAAGAAAAAAACATTACATTGCCAAAGAACCAAAGAATTGCCTAAACGCGAATCATTCATTCCTGAACAGACAATGTGAAACATGACACCTTATGTAATTCTTAGAAGCTGTCTCCGTTACATATAAAACTAGGATTAATGAAGAACTTCGACAAAACCATGGATAATACACATAGTTTGTGTACTTAAAACAGAAGTTTCGTAAAATTAGTGCTGCAAAATTTAAAGAAGAAATATTTGTGAATACACAAATATGATCATCAATGCAACATGAAAAATTCGAGTAACTATTATATTCACAGGAGAAAGCAGATTGGCAAGCATTAAAAAACGTCACAGGTTTTGAGGAATTTGAAAGACAGAAAATTACCGATATATTTACAACTCTCTTATATAACATCTTTTGAACATATAGATTATAATATGTCCTTAAAAGTTCAGTTCCTTCACGCGCACCTAGGTTCTTCCCAAAAAATCTGGACACAGTGAGTGATGAGTTAGGAGAACTCTTTAGTCAGGAGATTTCAAGTTCGGAAAAGATATAACAAACGGAATTCTTCAATTCCGGCTAATTATTCTTGGACCATTGAGAGGGATATTCCACAAGCTAAAAAGGTAGTAGAAAATCGTCATTTCTTACTTTGTATGTAAATCAGAATGTTGGAATATTGTACAGTTAAGAATGTAAAAAAATATATTTGAATTCAGGTGAAAAATACTATCAGAATCACAATTTTTTTCTTTCTGAGATAAAAAAGATTATTCTGTGATCCCTAGCGTTATTGATTCTTACATTTTCTTCAGAGAAAGAAAGTGGTGTGGATATGAAAACCCCATCGCCTCCCCCCTCGCCTCCTTACTCATACTCCTTACTTTTCCTTCTCACTGGTTCTAATGCGCACGTTCTGTGCAAATTCGCCACGCTACGTCCCGGCCGTGTCCTCCCCCTCCATCGTATGGCGTCCTTCCTCAACCAGATCCATCCAATAACATTCCATCTTCCAACTACATCAAGACCCTCTTCATTATCATTTCACTCTACCACCTTTCAGCCAATATCCGTTTCACCCAAGACTATTTCATACGAACATTGCGAGCTACTACCTTCGCCTCATTTACCTGAACTTCCTCTGTTCTCTTGAGCCTTCCTGTCAGCCAATTCTTCAACAAATGTGTTTTATTTTTTTACAATCTCGACGAATTATTATTATTATTATTATTATTATTATTATTATTACTATTATTATAATTATTACCATTATTATTCGTCATATTCAATACCTTTCCTTACTACTATCTAATTTTTACACTTAACATATCATTACACTTCTCTTTTTTCCTATTTTCCTTTTGCAGTTTGCAGTTGATTGTCGATATATTTTTTATTTAATTTTAGCATTCGGGGTACCCCTTACTTTATCGTTTCATGCTCTCATCAAATTATCCTTTTCTGTTTCATTCCTTTCGCCTTCATTAATGCATTAGAGTGGAAATTTCCTCCACCCTGCCATCACCCTTCGCATCTTCCGCATTATATTTCTTCGTTTGCTTCGTCGCTGCTCCCCCTCCACTTTTCGAGACATTTCCCCCCCGGCGCTGACGGCGCCCAACGCCGCCTTCTTCTCCGCCGCCCTCTCGCTGCCTGATTACATTGATTGTATAGTTAACGCATTCCGCTAGCGGGGCGCGACATTCGACACGGAGGCGATGGCGGAGGTGGATGGGAGGCGGCGGGGGCGTCGACAGTCAACACACTTAGCGACCGATTTCTTCCCTCCGCCCGCGACCCAGGGACCGAAGGGGTCGATAAATAAAACAAAGCAATCGGCACGCGTTGACGCTTGTTGTTCCGCGCCGGGCGGTGATACCCTGCTCGAACCATTGGACATTCCGGGCAGAGGGGGTCTGACAAGTGCTGCGTTGCAGATAAGCTTTGTTTTTCTCTTTAATGAATTGAAAACTCGAGAAAGGTCTTGAATGTCAATTTATATCAACTTTCCCTCCTGTTCGCAAACTCATTTCACTTTTTTGGTGTTTTCTGCAGTTATGACGAGAAGAAATTTTGCTAAATAAATAAGTAGTAGCTATTCATAAGTACCATTAAAACAATTTTAAATCATGATTTTTTTGGGTGATTCAATTAAATAGAATATGCATATAGTTTTTGAAATTCGGTCACAATAATTGTAAGTTAAAGGTATTTTTGCCAATTTAAAAACAATTCAGCTTTGATTTTTTGTTTCGAAAGTTTAAATGAAGAGGAAAGTTAACAAATTGTCGCGGAACTTGGTATGCCTTCGTGCGATACACGATTTTCTACATATCTTGAAATATAATCAAGTATGATTGTTTCAAAACAGCATATTCCAAAAATTAACGATAAATCCTTTTTTGGGAGCGATTTATAAAATAGTCTGTGAGTGTACTTATCATGCCTCCGCAAAAATACATATCTACATTATAACTAGGAGCAAAGACTGCAAAACTACTGCGAAATGAGAGCAGTCTTTTTTCCTTCCTTGTTTAACACAAACATATTATATTTTTAAGACTTTTAATCCACTACGCTTCAGAAATGTCATAGCAAATAATATATTCGAAGTAACCAAAGCATGAGAAAACAGCTTTAGAAAATTTCGACTTACGTAACATTTCTAGAACATAAACATTCTAACGTATTCTTCCAATGGAATCAGTAAGTTATAAATCTCCAAACAGATAAATGTGAAATGTTTCATGATTTGATTTCCTCCTTCAATCACAGACTGCGCGGGAAGAGACGGTTCCGGAAACGAAGTCCATGGACACGTAAGTGGGCCATAAATTCCCAGAAGAATGCCGCACGGAACATAAAGACGATGGGAAAATGTATATCAAGCATTTTTCGACGACAGTGACACATTTTACCGCATACCGATCTCCTCAGAAAGATAATTTGGGGAAGACTTTTGTATTCGAATTCCTTCCTTTCGGGGACGCAGTCTGCTCGGATATAGGACATAAAACCAACCCTTAATCTCGCAGCCGGCCTGCGGAATGCGAGCGCATTCCACGGCCTTCTAACCTGTGCGGCCTCACGCGAGCGCGGCGAGGCGAGGCGGGGCGGGGAAGAGGCGGGGAGCAGGGAGAGCGAGGGAGGGAGGGTGCTGCAGGGTGAGCAAGCTATACGTTTCGCTGGTTTCTCCTTAAGGCGGAAGGTGTTCTTTTCCGGATCCTCTACATTGTATTCTGATTATTCCCTTTTGCGTGAACTGTATTAATTGTTTATTATCTCTTATTTATAGTGCTGTGTTGCGGGCTGGAAGAAAGACGAGATCGGAGAATGTGCAGGGAGTTGCAAGGTGAGCAAACTTCATATTTCCCGTATGTTTTGGATATCTGCAAGAAAAAACCCTCCTATGTCCACATGTAGATCAGCCGAATCTGACGTTCAAGATGGGGGGACACCACCATTTCTCGATCGAATATTTTGCTTGCGGGACGAATGATTATAGTTTTTGACGTGCTCGTATACACTAAATAATTAATCAGTGAATTTCACCACTAGCAAGATGTGACTACACATTGTTAGTTTTCTTCACGAATTTTATATTGTGTTTTAAAATATTTATGCGCCAAGGGCATTATAAGGGTTTTAATGTTCGAAGGGCAAACAAAAACTCCAGGGCGCTTCCGCAAGGGAGTTTTGTCGCCCGAGATCATTAGAAGCATTTAACGAACGTGCTACATACAATATTTTATTTTTCTCCTGATTTTAATGATTCGTATTTATTTTTTTACTAATGAACTAGTTGTTAACTCGACTCCTTTTTGTCTTTTCATATTTCCCTTTCCATTTTCATATATATAATTCTCTGTTACAATTTCCTCCGTAAGTGAGCATGTAGCATCCTTCGACTGATCCATTTTTCACATATCTCTCGTAACCATGATCATCTCCATTCAGAGTGCAGTGTATATCGAGCTCCGTGTTGAGGACATTATCAGTAAAGAATGAAATATTTTGCGGGAACACTATCTCAACGTGTAAGTAGTGGTAATGGTTTTAAGACAATGTTACACAGCCCCAATGATCTTGGGCATTGAAGGCCCTTTAAAGCTTATTCATCATCACCATCCCGACGCCAACTCCGCGTGCGCGCGGCGCCGGGGCGGGCAGCGGTGGGGCGAGCAGCAGCTGCTCGGCCGCTCGCCCCCCGAGGGCGCCGGGGTCGCCCGGGGCGATGGGCGAGGGGCGAGGGCGCGCAGGCCCCGAGCACCCCCGCCGAAGGGGGCGGGCGGCCGATTTATGGGGCGGAGGCCGACCCGCAGGTGTGTGTAGCCTGGAATCGAACCCGGACTGGCGGCCGCGCGACATGCTGGCAATTACAGCGGGCTTGTCGGCGGTCGGCGAGCGGCCGGGCAGGCGGTGGCGGCGCGCAAGGAGTCGCCCACTCCCCCGACGACTCGACGGGCCACTCGCGCGACAATTGGACCGCGGTCCCGCCCGCTGCCCAACTGTTGGCAGGCGCGTGCGCCGTTGATCTCGCCTGTTTGTGTGCTAGCCTTTCTGGCGCAATTTTACGTTCCTGTGGATTAAAACGTTATAATAATAATAATAATAATAATAATAATAATAATAATAATAATAACAATGCGAAGAATTGGAGAAAGTCTCACTTGACTAGTTCATTGCAATTTATCAAACATTTTCTGAGTATTTTACATGTTTCTTATAGTGAGCTTTGAAGTTACTGCAAAAGTTAAGTTCTCATCGCTTCAAAAGAAAAACTAAACAAAACGCACTAGCAGTTGAAATATCTAAAATTATTCAAAAGAATTCAATTGAATCGTACCGTATAAATGTCTATACAAGTATGTAACTACTGGTAAAATGTCGTTTGATATCTGCAACTGGCAGAACGACGTCTCATCCCACCTCTGCATCTCAACGGCAGCCACACACACCTATTTGCATTTCAGGTTGACTCGAAAATTAAGTGCGATGTGTGATCTCTCTCAATAGTTTTGAATAATGTGTGAATTTTTTAAACTATATTGACTAAATACACGTATTTCAGTTGACAGTAACTGTGTATTTCGTATGTATTAACGACGCGTAACATGCAAAGACAAGAGGAGCTAGGTTAGAGTCAGCGATGGTAAAGAATTCTCAATACAAGAATAGAGAGATCGAAGTCGTCTAGGTGAAAAATGTTGGTACCAATTGCTCTGAAGGGTCGCCTCCGAAATTTGTTCCCATTATTTTCAGATAGGTGCCAAAATAATGCCTTAAACTGCGGGTTACGAACTGCGCGGAATGCATTCCCAAAAATACGGCGAATAACTGATCTCCATCCCCGTTTGATACATTCATCACAACCCGGAGAGAGTTTGGTTATACTGTTCATACGCGTGTACGGCGAGAGGTCGAATAGTATTAACTTAGCAGAATTAAAGCAATGTCTCCAGGAGAGTTCTAGCTGCCGACTCCTCTTGGTAGTTTTCCGTGGTTTCACCGGTCTGTTGACCCAAGCGAAGGCCAGAGCAATACCGCAACAACCGAGTCGCGGAGAGAGTGCAGTCATTCCTTTCTCGTCCTCCTTCTTCCCCTTCACCTCACTTTACGCAATACGCTACTAGTCATATTGGAAGATTAGAACTTGGCTGGGGACGTACACCTTTGGAGGAGATACTTGGAGAAGAAAATTTCGCATGGCATCGTACGGGATGGCACTGTATCTCACGTTCCAGTGGGAGAGAAACACCGCCGCCTCCAAAGACATACATTGCACTACACTTACGGACCTCAATAGTTGACGCGCTCGGGTCAAATTCTCACTCTGAACTGTAGTGTTTTAATATTTATTTTTTATGTTGTCATCCCTTCAGAAGCATAACTATACCAAACACATTAACGGTTGTAATAAAAAAATGTATTCAAAATAATTCTATTGAATCGTGCAGTATAAATGCCTATACAAATAACTGCTGGGAAAATGTCGTCTGATATCCTCAACTGTCAGAAAAACGACTCCTCAAATATTCTCTCAATGTTCTCTTTTTGTACCTTCATTTTAATATAAATATAGGATAACCTTAGAAAAGAAAGGTTACACGACGCGTTGCTCTCATACGGAATTGTATTTCTTTGCTGTGTAGGGATTCCACTGCTGTGTAGGGAAAAGATTGCTGAAGCGAGCGAGGGGTCACGGACATTAATAGAGTTCCGACCTTCGTTGGGGTGACAGTTTAAGAGGTGACAAAATGGTAGACAGGATTGACAAAACACGTTCAGGAAAATGGCGATTATGTTAAAAAATTATGTAATGTACTACTTTCCCTGTAAGTTAATTTAAATATATGCTATTATGTGTGTGAAAAAATAATGTAACCTTACTTTCCGGAGATCCCTCATAGTTCGCAATTCTTCTGCACTAGAGAAAAATCTTCGGTAATTACTTACTACCTGAATGAAGCGAAAACCAAGTTTGATGGAAGTTTGCGGTGTAAACCTGGCGTAATAGACGTTCGCCCCCGCGGGTGTCGCATTGAATCTCGAAGCCCCACCCGTGGCGCCCTCATTCCGGGCGCGGGCAACTGGAAACCTTAAATAACTCGAGAGCAGGTGTCGCGAGTGAGAAATGAGTTGTGTAATGGGAACTGACCTACCAACCGCCCTCGCACCGGGCAACACGTTTGCGAGTCGGGGCAACATGTGATTGAATAACGTGAGCAGAGCGCCACACGTTCATTAGTGGCTTGTCCTTCAGGCTTGTGTCTTTTATTGACTCACTGTTGTGGCTTCCTTTTACAGTTTTGTTTACTTTGTAATTTGTTTTTATTTTATGGAGTTACACAAATTACGATATTTTTTTGTGAATTTAAAACACAATTCTGAAATACATTGTAGATGTCTTTGTTTTCGTATAAAATAGCCTGTTTTGTTGGTTTATAACGAAGTGTTTAATTTTATAAAGTAAGTTTATCTAAAGGGAATTTCTAAAATGTGAAATATAGAACCCATATTTTCGAAAAACAATATAACCCCTTTTTTGTATCAGAATATATTTTTAACATGCCTTCAGAAAATATTCAATAAAAAACGACATTTACATAATTCTGAAGTGGTTTCCTTGATACGTGTAGCAAAATCTTTATGGAACAATTTCGAACACCGAGAAAATGCACATGTGATAAAAAAATCCTTAGAATTTTTAAATTTTTTGTTTGGTGGATTGCATGTTTTATCGGTGGTGGTGGTGGTCATTCCCTTCTGGCTGATGAGATCCGATTCCGACCTACCATCGACTAACGGGTAACTATCATCAGGGCAGCGGGGCCCCGCCCCAGCCAGGACAAACTCTGAGCTCCCGACCGCTCTCCCGGTATGAATGGTGGTGTAGTGCTTGTAAGTGTAAGAATGTGAAAATCAGGGGATTGTTAGCACAAGGACGAAAAAGGAAAGCGTCGTTGCACGGTCCGTGACCCGTTTGTTAGGGTACTGATCCAGCATTTGTCTGGTATTGATCGGAGAAACCACGGGAAACTGAGAGAAAAGCCGGTCACAAGGATTATCCTCCAGTCAGCAACAAAATTCGACTTTGCTATCTTTCTAGTGTCGAAAATCTTGCCACCGACGGGACTTGAACCTAGTACCTCCCTGTCAAGGGCACTGCAGTGACATCAGTTAATGTCCTGAACCTTATTATAATTACGATAATTATTATCATCTATATTGCAGATCTCGTTTTCTGTATTTTTATTGCATTATTATTGATTCACATTTCATAAATTAATTGTATTTCTTTCATCCCATGTGCCAAGCCCTAAACCGTTATCGTGATTTATTTTATCCTCAATAGTTTGATGTGAATTCCGGGAAAGTTCATGGTTTATGTTCCCATAAATAAACATTACTAATATTACTATTACCATCATCTCCTCAATTATAAAGCAATAGAATTGAACATTGTAGAATCACAACCATTGATGAATAATAAAATAAAATTGGTTCACGGGATCGGTCATTGTGGGTAAAGCAACAATTAGTTTTGCCAACGTTTCGAAATATTTCATTTTTTCATCAGCGCTAGCGTATAAAAACAACTGAACAGTGCATGACAGCAACAGACATTTAAATAAATTAATTCATTTATTAATTAACACTACACAAACAAACAAAATTATAAACTAAGACGGATTAAAACTCTCCAAAATATATAAAGTACACATCTCACTAATTATCATAAAAATAAAGCCTCATTTCAAGCGACCACACCGAATTAATATGGAGTTGAAGAAAGTGGGTCCATCGCACGTCAAGTGTAAATCGGGCCAAGGTTCTAAACGCAAATGAAAGAAGACTGGTTCCATTGAATGAACCACGCGCACAGCCACTCGATGCCCCGCCATCACGTGTTTCCAGTCAAGTTCATATTAAATTAACAATATAACCTCATAACATTCTGAGGAACGTTTATGCAAATATATCAAAACTAAACCAAATTTTTTATTATTATATTGTTATTATTATTTATCAAGGTTAAGAGAGAAAAAATGAATATGATATACCGTGACACACTTCCGGTCATTTTATTACTTATTTAAAAATAAATAAAATACAAGTATATAAAACACGTGTATACATACTTTTACACACACATACACATGAACTTACTCATAAACATATACACACATACACAAACATATACACACACATACACATAAACATATGCATTTGCATATAGTTTAGAATTTGACCGGAAACACAAAGTGGCGGGGCATGGAGTAGCTGTAGCACGTGGCTCATTCACTTGAACCAGTCTTTATTTATTTGCGGTTAGGCACTTGGCCCGATTTACACTTGACTTGCGATGAACCCATGTGCTTCAACTCCATGTGTAATTGGGTGTGGTGGTTTGAAATGAGACTTTATCTTTATGATTATTAGTAAGGTGTGTACTTTCTATATTTTGGGGTTTTACTTGTCTTAGTTTATAATGGTTTTGTTCTTGTTTGTGTAGTGTTAATTAGTTAATGAATCAATCTATTGAAATGTTTGTTGTCCTCATGCACTGTTCATTTGTTTTTATACTCTAGCCCTGATGAAGAAATTAAATATTTAGGAACGTTGTCACAACTAACTGTTTCTTTGCCCACAATGACCGATCCCGTGAACCAATTTCATTTTATTTGATAGAATTGAAGTTATTTTCAGCTCTGTAATTAGTAGTCTCCGCCGCTTCGACCAAATTGCCGTAGGTCCGTGTGCGTCGGACGTCCCTTCCCTGGGATAAAATGCGGGTGAGATCGTCTCGTAACGTTGGCGCTCCTGCGAGGGGTGATTTGGCGCGGACGTTTTATTCCAGCAGCTCTTAGGAGTTTGATTCCCTGAGACGCCACTCGAACGCCGCGATCTACCGCTCCAGACGACCGAATCAGACGCTCCGCGCGCGGATATCGAACGGGGCAGACTTCGCCACCTACAGGGCGTTGGCGAAATGCGCTTTCTGACGCACTTCGTCTTCAATATTAATAACACGTTAAGTGTGGCGTCTCTGACAGTTTTATAACTAGTTTCATATTGAAACCCATTTAGGTATTGTGGTGAGTTTTCGTTGACATTTCCAATGAAATAATTATATGCATCGTCATTGCCAACAATATTATTTATTAAAATAGCAGCTTTCAATGGCTTAGCCATCATCATCAGTTTTCTGCTCTATGGAAGCCACAAAAACGACTACATGTACCAAAAACTACCGTAGTTGTTTTTGTGACTTCCATACAGCAGAAAACTGATGATGATGATGATGATGATGATGATGGCTAAGCCATCGAAAGCTGCTATTTTAATAAATAATATTGTTGGCAATGACGACGATATTACGACGAATTTTACGACGATATAACGACGATATATCCGACGAATAATTATTTCATTGGAACCAATTATTTTAGATGTGTTGAACCATCCTGAGACGCAGTTCAAACAGAATAGGCTGAGCATGAGCGTGATCTTCGCATCGACAGTTGACCCCACGCAACATTGGGTTACGTCAGCGAATTGACTATTGTACTACGCTGCTTGTCAGAGTTTCAAATAAATCTGTGGTGTGTTATTGTTGTTTGGTTGTGAATACACCACCTGAAACATTTGTCATGTGAGCTAAATTTTAGTTTTGTATCCCTGCATCCTCCAAAGTATGACAAATAAATGCATTTGTGGCAAAGAATGGCCAAGATACCACCTTTTACTAAAAATACGTAAATGTGACTTAATATGCACAATACAAATACATTTTCTTTACTGCAATTACTGAATTCGTGGTTAACTTGTAAAATTCATCGAATGGTTCAGAAGAAATATGACTTCTCATTAAAATCCGGACTCTACTAACGACATCTTTCTTGTACGAAACGGTGAACTAGAAGGGGTGTAACCAGGAGTGATGTGTGTATTTATCTACAAATAGCATCTTAAAGCAATGTACCATCTTCTAACTGATTATGCCTATGCCTATGCCGAACGCTTCACAGAACGGACCATATTTTCTGAAGCATCCTGTAAATACTCGCGTTGACGTCATTCAGACGGTGTGTGCGCCTCTTAAACGATACATTTAGATCTCCTTCAACGGGCCCCTAATTTCCCAACTGCAGCACTTTTTATATTGCCCTCGCTTCCAGCACTGCACAAAACTACACTTGAGAAGGGAATAAAGATAAAAATCGCTCGACTTTGCGAAATTGAATCTCCATTTTAATGTTAAGGAACACGGACGTCTTCCCGGGCTAGCTTTATGGGCTGACATCGCATTGCAGCTGTATTAATGTCTTCCTTTTATAGCGCTTGTAATGAGGGTAATAAGAGAATGAAGAAGGGTGGGGTAGCCACAAACGAGGGACGAGGTTCTTTCCCCAAAAGTACTCGATACCTTCTGGGTTATTTCTGAGGGTTTCCGATCTATAAAAAGTGGTTAAGACAAACGGTACCCCCATATTAGCCCAGAATATAAAAGGAGAAAATATAGAAGATGTCATAAAGCATTTACTTTAAAGTTAAAACGTTTTCTTACAAAGTGTTAGCAATATTGGTAATATACTTGAAGTATTTCCATTAAGTAAAAAAAAAACAAATATTGATCAATTTAATAGTCAATCAATTAACTTAAAGAATATACGTATAGTGGATTTTAAAAATATGATTGTTGGCATTTATATTCAGATTGTTATTATTCAGATCATAATTATGAATGGTAGTATTTATTTTAGCTTGCGCAAATACATGTCAACTCTTCTAACAATAGAATGTTTGCTATGTCAACCAAAATTTCTTTACAATGTTTGAAATCATTATTGTGCGGTAAGTTCAACGGCTTGTAAATTGCAAATATGTCGCTTTCTTTAGCAACTTGATTTTGTCAAACATTTATTCTGCTTCTGTGACATAACTGGCGAATGCAGCTGTCGGCCGCTATAGATGTAACTAAAACACGCAGTGGTAGTTATCGACAACAACAAAAATGTTCAAAATAAAATCATTTTAGGCAGTATTTAAAATCAATAGAACATATTTCCAGAATTCAGGACTTCTGAATTCAGGATGTTCGGAGGATGAAGCCCTATCTAATATGGTTTCCGCATAAAATTGCCGACGAATAGTTTTCAATTTCGCATAACTACAACGAGTATTGCGTTAAAAATTGTCGTTATTACCCTATTAATAGGTGATAATCCAGTCGTCATATTTGAAATTACAATTAGGAAAGCAATACAATTATCTATGCGATATTTGAAAATGAAACGAATTATATTTCGGGATCCTGTACCATGTTATTAAAATTACTCGATAATGTAAACTTAGTGACCAGCTCTCGGATTTGCAATTGCGTATTAATTAGGCATTGAATATAGTTAGAACTTCATGGCTTAACCCTACTACACATTTCGTTTCATCTCTTGTACGACAATTTATATCTATTAGATACTTTTTCCGCATTTTTGGGACTGACAAGAGTTCAGTACCGAAGTTACATCTCTCGAATAAAATTAAGTAATTCACAGGCCCAGGAACATATTTTGTTGTCTATATTAATCGTCAAATAAATCTAATGTTGATGCTAGGGTGACTATAGAATGGGTAATGTGTCTCGTGTGTGTTTACGTGACAGTGTAGTTCATATTCATGTTAAGAAGTCCAAAGAATTAGCATGCACGTCATTAGTCAGATCGTTACTAGAAGACGCCGCGAGCTGTTGGAACCCATATAGAACTTTGGAAATGCAGACTATTGAATTCGTTCAGAACCGTGCGGAGAAGTTCGTTGTAAGTAAAATAAAAATAAAAAATTGAACATTAAATCTATTCTCAGTTGGGAAACAGGCAAGACGAAGAAAGCTGACATAACTGGTAATGCATAGAGCGTATTAGGGAAAATTAAAACTTGGGAATAAATTCGAGGCAGGCTAGAAAAGACATAGGCAAAAATTACCACCAGTAATTTGTAAAAATATAAAATTATATGTATAAAAAGCAAGGAAAATATGTAGGGATATTTTTATTGTTTTTTTATTTCTTGTTCGGCAAAGGAACTTTTAAGAGTTTCAATACATTTTTATTAATATTAACAATAAGGATTTGACGCAATCATTAATTGCTAACTCATTTACATTATCACTAATATTGGCAATCTATAAAAGTGGTTTAATTTTAAAGAATTGTGATTTTGATAATATTTTTTTTCTGGGTATCGATAACAATACTACTAGTAATTAACGGGGACACAAATAATCTTAGGAAATTTGGATTTGACTCTGACTCTGATCACAACTTCACGAATTAATTTCGACTAATTTTTCGTGTTAGTTTTCATGCGTGAACAGGACGACACGAGATTGGAATATCTTGCCTTCAGTGCTGTTTCAATATTCTTCGTTTATTAATTTTTCTGAAAAAATTTGTTAGTGGTTGCTTGGAAGTGATATTGTTTAAAAAGTAATATTCAAAATGTAAATAAATAATATTGTCACCTTTAGCAATATTGTACACGATACTATCATGCGTTTTGGCAGAAGAAAAGTATTAGTATCTATTATACGAGTATATTATTCCGTATTATTTGTGATATAGGTATTTAATTGTACTATAAACTTTCACCGTTTCTTTCATTGTAACAAACTTTGGAGTTCTTATTATTTTCTGCTCAATCATGAATAAATTCATTCAAGTCTTTTTCCTGTAGTATTTATGCACCCTTTAAAAGACAATAATTTTCATTTCAAAGATACATATTTTCGATTCAAGCGTATCCGTTTAGAGATCGGTTCCCGTAAATGCATTTCAGGAGGAGTCTACAATTTTTCTTTTGTGTTTTTAAATTTATTTATTGTTTATGTGTGCCTAGTTCTGTGCAAAAACATGAATGTTTTTTCCCCACGCCGAGATTCGAGCTCTTTCGATTTATTTATTTATTTTATTTAATAGGTAATTATTACAAACGAATTAGATTACTTGATCCTATGTGGCCTAGGCCGAAGGCCTTTAAGCCATTACAATACCTACATCCTTTCGCGTTCTAATCTTTCGAATTCTGGTATTCACCCCAAATGGTCTCTCCATCGCATCAGAGCTGAATCTTTCGATTTAACATGTCAGACGGGTTACCGCTACCCCACCAGTTCCATCAGAGTCTACTGCAGAGTAGAACTGCGTGCTGCAGGGTCCGCAGGATTCGAAGGTGGCATTGACGGCGTCGGACGCCGGAGCGGCTAGCAGGCGGTAGCGGGACGGAGGGCCTGTGGCGGGCGCGGGAAGTGTGGGGCGGAGGGCGGAGGCGGGAGGAGCGGAAGCGGGCTCTCGTGGCGAAGAGAGCCGCGCGCCGGCCCGCCCGCACGCACTACGTCTTGCGCTGACGGACCTGCAGCTCAGTCGACGCGACAGCGCGGGGGCGCGGCGAAGGCGGGGCGGGGAGCTCTGGCAGCTTATCTTTAAGTTTTGCCAACATTCAGCAGCACTTTCATTTATCTTGCTCACGCCTGACCTGCTGCCACTCGCCGCCGCCCCGCTCTCCCTCGCCTCGCCTCGCCTTCGCCCCGATCCCTCCCTCCTCTCCCTCTCCGCCCGCCCCGATTCGCCCCGCCTCGTCCCGCTACGCTTGCCTCCGATACGGCGGCCGCGCCGAGCAGCCTCGCGGGTCTTCGCAGACGGCCGTTTCCGCTCCCGCCCCGCCCACTGAACGCCTTTTCTAACCCTCATCCCCACCGCCCGTCCCATGCATTCTTTATCAACGTTCTGGCCAACTCTTATGTTCCTGTCGTCATTGTAGCAACTCTACAGTGTCCGGAACATCAATATCGTCATGCTCATCGTTAATGAATCATCGTCGCTATTCGCAATCGCCACTTGAGTCATTATCGTTACGTCTGTCTCTTGCGGACCAACACTCGTCGAATATTTTGAATCTGTCGTCTGAATTCGTCGTGCGACACGCCCCAGTTTTTTTTCCCCCATTGTCGCCATCGTTCTTCTCCTATTCAGTGATTCAGCGCCGTTCTTCCAAATCAATTCTCTTCGTTTCGACTCTGTGTTTTCATCAACTATTTTTGGCGATCGTTTTTTATTTGCGCTCTCCAGTATGTTCACAATTATAAATAAATGCTTAATAATAATAAATAATAATATAATAATAATAATAATATTATAATAATAATAATAATTAATAATAATAATAATAATATATAATAATAATAATAATATAATAATAATAATAATAATAATAATAATAATAATAATTGTAGAAATTTAATAAATGAAAGCAAAGGTTAATGGTTAAGTATCCAAGGGAAATACTGTAAGATAAAAATCTTCAGCTCTTATGTCATTTTCTGCAAACCTGCTCACCGTGTGTTCTCGGCCTCTCTTTAAATTTTGTTATCGCTTGCACCACTTCGTCCGCGTCATCGTCACATCCTCTCGCCCTTCTGCCTGCAAGACTGCCTTCATCCAAATTCTCCGCTGCGCCGCCCCGGACCTTTTCCTTGCCTTCGCCTCTCGCCTTCACTCCTAGCCGCAGGCGCTCCTTCTGGCCGTGGCCCGGCTCTGCCCAACAATCCCATCTCACAGAGGCCCGTCCTAAACCCATTACCATGCTACTTCATCGCTCCTCCCTGTCCAAACTGGGAAAGAGCCTGCTCCGCGTCAACCCCCCGCCCCCTGCTTTCCGCCCGCATTTTCCCGCACGCCACTCTACGAACGTCCCGCCCACCCCAGTAATTGCACGGTCCCGCTTTGCCCGTGACCCATCACTCTCATTCCATTCGGCCCCCCATCTCGCCTCCGACCAGTCTCAATCCCACTCTCCACCCATCCCTTCACCTCATTCCTCTCCGCATTCTCCCACTCGCACCCGGCCCTCCACCCCCCTCCACCCCACCCTCCACTCCCACCCCTCCACCTCATCCTCCATCGCCATCCTCCACACCCATCCTCCCACCAAGCACCCTCCACGCCGCCATGCCCACCCACCCTCCACCCACCCTCACACCCCACCTTCCACCCCACCTCCCATTCTTTTCCTCCACCTCATCCTCCTCGCAGCCCCTCCCATCAGACCCTCCAACATGCCTTCCACCCAGCCCTTCATCATGCCCTCCACCCAGTCCTCCATCAGGACCTCCATCTTGCCATCCGCCCAGACATCTGCCCGATCCTCAATCCATTCCTCCATTTCCCATCTCTCTCCTCGCCCCCTACCAACCTGCCCTCACCATTCCCAACCCTCCATCTCGCACTCGGACCCCATCATGCTTCGTAGGTGCCGCCCTGCGCCTCCCCCAAGCTACTCCTGCCACCTCTCCCCATTACGCGCCCCTCAGCTCTCCCGCCACGCGGCCTTCCCGCCCCCCGCCCCGCCTCGCGGTTTTGCTGCGCCGCCAGCTTCCCACGCGGTGGGGAAGACGGGAGCGAAGCAGCGTAGCAAGCTGGGCGCCTCAAGTGCCCGACTCTATCTTGATTGGGTCTCGGGTTTGAGTCCATAGCGAAACGCCTTCTTCGGAAGGGTAATGTGCTGAGTCGGGGCGTTGCGGCAGGGCTTAGGAAAAGGACGGGAAGTGTTGCATACGAAAGAAGGGGCTCTGTAGACTAGGTCAAGGAACGATTTTCCTCGGCTCATGAATATTCGTCTGTTTGTAAAGAACGTTTTAAAGTTCGTGCTGTGCGTGAAATGAACATTACAATTAAATAGTTTTCAAAACGTATGCAGACAAATACATTTAAATACATACACTTGAGCTAAAGATCTTATTCTGCATGTATTTATGTTTTAAAATTAAATGCATAATTTTGGTCAGCATTTTTCAAATTAATTACAAATATAAATAATATATGTGTCATCTATTTATTTTAAAATGTAATATATATTTCAATGTTCTGTCTAGTTTAAAATTGTATTTACACTTTAACATGTTTTTTAAATTTTTTGTTTACATTTTACATGTACTTTTGCTGTAAGACAAAATGGAGTGAAATTGAAATTATACCAGAATATTGATTAAAAAGTGGGACAAAAATTACTGCCCATGAATAATTTAAGATACAGATCTATCTACAACAGATACATCAGAAACACATTAAACCAGTCACATCAGAAAGATAACTATCTTTGAGGTCCATAAGATAGTTTGTTTTATTAAGTAGGTGACATTATTTGTGTGCAACTGCTGGCTTGGTAAATATCCTTAAATTATCAACTCAAAGAGCAGTTCATTTTGAAATCGGCTGCCAATACAACCACTGCCTAAGGCAGCCCTGCACATCCCGCGGGGAGATCAGCGTCACCGACAAAGACGTTTTGCAGCGCGCGCCCGGTGCGTCCTAATAACGTGGGCAAATGGCTGTCAGCAGCGTGCCTCACACCGCCCTGCGCCGCGCCGGCCCAATCTTCTTATGCACTAAGTATTCAAAGAAATTTTTCGACGATCAATGCCGCCTTAAGCCCCGGAGCAAAAAGCGCCCCGCGCGGCTGAGGTACGGGCGCAGATAGCCCTCGCCTCGGAGCCGTGTCTTCGCCTTTTTTCTTCTTCTTCCCCTTCGTCGTCTTCTTCTTCTTCTTTTCCTGCATTTTCTCTCTTCCACTTCCTCCTTCTCTTTGTCTTCCTCCTCCTCCTCCTTCTTCTCCTTCTCCTTCTTCTCCTCCTCCTCCTCCTCCTTCTTCTTCTTCTCCTTCTCCTTCTCCTTCTCCTTCTCCTTCTCCTTCTCCTTCTCCTTCTCCTTCTCCTTCTCCTTCTCCTCCTGTCTTCCTTTTTCTCTTTCTCCTCCTCTCTTCCTTTTTCTCTTTCTCCTCCTCTCTTCCTTTTTCTCTTTCTCCTCCTCCTTCTCCTTCTCTTCCTCCTCCTCCTCCTCCTCCTCCTCCTCCTCCTCTCTTCCTTTTTCTCTTTCTCCTCCTCTCACTTCCTCGTCCTCCTTCTCTCTTTCATCTTCTCCATAATATCACTTATTTCCGTAGACGTTTCTTCTCCCTATTTTCTCTTATTCTCTTTTCTCTTATTTGTGATAGTGAGAAAACTCTGTTGAGGGGAAGGATTAATAATAGGAAGAGGGAAGATTAAATTTTTGTCTATCATTTTTTGAATATTAAAAAATAGTGTATAATGCTGACGGTATTCATATTTTCTTATTGATGAACAATAATTTTATGTGACTTCGATCTAGATTCATCCAAATACGAAAGACAATCTGTGAGAAACGGATATGCCTATCAGAGTGCAGCACATTTGGAAGTATATAATGTCACCCTAACGGTCAAGTAACAGGAGAATGAAAATAACAATATAACTTTCGTGACCTATGACTAGATCAATGTCATTCGCTCTGAGAAATAAAACTGTCATATCGACATTCAGTATCGAATTCACACATCTCAAACTTAATCTTCCACTCTGGAAATGCAGCATGACAGATGTACATATGGAAAAACGGTCGTTCGAAGCGAAGGCCACTACTCAGATTACATAGCGTCGAAAACCAATTACCATGAATTTCTTCTGCTTATGACCGATTCGCTGCCAACTCGCCTGCAGGGCATGCCTATTTAATTTGCCTAGTTGCGTAGATATTACACAGCGCTAGAAGCGGAATCGTGTGCGAGGGTAGCGGCGAGGGCGGTGGTGGCTGGGGGGCGGGGCGGGGCGGAGGGGGGGGGCGAAATGCTGCGGTCGCGGCAACATGTGCCATTGATTACCGCATTACAATTGCACGCGAGCAAGCACATGAATTATGATAAGCCATGTGCCTCTAATTACAACGACGTCACACCAGTAGTCCATTTTTACTGCTTACGACCCAGTCCCCGAGCTTTCACCCACCCGGACCCTCTCGCACCGTGACCAATCCTCCCGCCATGGTTCGTCCACCCAGGCCATTTCCCCAAACCGTTCTCATTGGGTCATTGCATTGACGGGCACAATGTGTTCGGCACAGGGTGGGAAATAAAGCACAGAAGGTTTCCGCGTTTTGCTCTCCTCTTTGGACTTTGCTATGTAATTCCTTTGTTAAATTATTTTACCAACTAGTATGTTTTTTTGTTTTTTTTAATTTTTAAACTAACCCCTTGGACTCACGGAGAACGTTATAGCTTTCTGTAAAGCAATTCTGGGTTCAGTTCCCAGTGGGGGCAAAAATAGAACTGTAGCATTTCATTACAGTCGTCTCGGTTTCTATAGGTGTGTGACGAAAGAAAAATTCAATTTGCTAGATACGGAGAAGGGAATAAGTGATGCTCGCCACTGGTCTCCTTAACCCCCAGGCGTGGGTAATAAATAAATCGGTTCCAAGGCGGCCTGGGAGCATCATTAGCTGGCAAAAGTTACTCCACCTTAAAATGCCAAATACATGCACATAATTTAAAATTAGGCATATCAGTTTTTAATTTTTTTAAAAACTATTTTCTGTTTGTATAAGCATTGCTTTGTGCATGGATGAATAATTCTATGCTTAAAAGTAATACCAAATTTGTTTTGGCTTTCAGCTTTGCAAAATTCTTGTTACGCCCAAAACTGATAGAAATGTATCATGATTTTTCATGAAGATACTTTTTCTGTGATTGATATAACTTCACATCGAATTCGCGTCTTTTTGGTGACTGTATGTAAAATTAAACCCTATTTTGTACTTGAATATCTCACAATGTGAAAGTGCTCCTGTCGGTTTACAATGCTTCTTTTAGTGGTTCTCCTACTCTGGTGAAATTCGCAGAACCGGCAAAATAAGAAAACGTTTTTGTACATTATGCTGCTTCATTATTCCCTCCTAGCTCTTTTACTTTCCGAAGTTTTATTTCTTTTAATTTTCTCGGAGTTTTCTGATTTTATAAAAATAAGAAGAAAATTGTTTGTTCTCTTCATTAAAACGTTTCTTTATAATGAACAAAGTAGTTAGGTTATGTTTGATCTTTTATTTTATGATTTGTGAGAAATGTTCATCACTCTGCTCACTAGACGATAATTATGAAAATCTTGAAACAAATTAGAAATTATTGTCCACAGATTCTCAGGCAACATATGCCATAGATTGAACGAATCCTAGTTTCCTCTAATCCGAATAATTCCTGGTTTGTAATCCCTCTAGTCTCCAACATATCAATTCCTAAAAATTAGTAGTATATTCATCTTTTTAAAGTAGTAGCATTTTACAGTTTTGTCCACCTACGAATCAAATACGCATTTCTGTTGGAATTACATTTTTAACTTAAAAGTGATTTGAACTAATTAAAATTGAACAGTGAAAATGGGCTTCAAATTCTAATTTATTAAATTATTCTCAACAACCAGATATTCCGCAACAATTAATACTTAACATTATTAAAACCTGAATTTATCTAAGATGGAATTTTCAATTTTTTTATTTCACATTCATTATTGTAACAAACTTTAAACACAAGGTATACTATAATTGTCACTAATACGCACGAACTTGATGTGATGATTTTTTCAATCAAAATCAAACTCAACTGAATGTCTATATTTCAATCAAACCATTGAGATATGTACTTAATTTATCAAATGTAAGACGTTTTGTCCATGTAACATATGACCCTGCGATTTTAGTACAATAAATGATGACTTGATGATTTTGGGATTTTCTATTTTGTTTTGAGAATTTTTAAAAAAATCAGTGTACAAGAAACTTTTTTTAAATCAAAGATTTGGAGGTACAGACAATATAAAAGTTAGCAAAAAATGTAAAAACGGTAAAAAAATTCACAAGGGGAAATAAGTAAATTAAGCAACATCAACATTATAAATATCTACTTCAAAATGTGTATACCCAGTACAAAGTGGTTTTCACAACAGTGGTTTGGCAAAAATGTTTTTTAATACTTCTATTATAAAATGCCTTCTATTTACAATTAAAAATAAACAAATACACTTATTTCGTAAATTCTATTCGTGTTTCGGAAATGCTTTACAAAACATTGGGCACTCCATTTCGAGAAAAATTTCTTAGTCATCTCTTGTCATAAAAGTGGTCAGATAAAAAAATAAACAATCATAAATAAAATACTTTTTCTTCAATATTATTTTAGTTTTTTGGGAAACCGAGAATAGTCAAAGACATTTCTTTTTGTTGTCAAAATATTTGGCAATTTTTCTTATAATTCTTGATTTTCTAGACTTTTTTATGTATACGCAGTAATGTCGAAAGAACAAATATAGAACACTTTCACAGCAATCAGGTGGAAAATTATCGTCTGTTAAATTAGAGGTATTGCTTGTTTCGCTGGCAAGGAAAGGAGTTTTATCGTTGAGCAGTCAAATACCATCAGTTCAAAGAGAATAACCACCTAGGAACATACATCCAACAGGCGAAATGGCAGCGGCATTTTGCAGATAATCACTGAACGCACCCCATCGGAGAACATCACACGGGTGGTGACGCGCAGTGGGTCAAAACGGATCAACATCATATATTCTCTGATATTTTCGTGCAGACATTTTAAAAAGCAAAAATAATTTTAATTGTGTTACAGAAAAAATATAAAATTAATGTCTCTCTTTCAAACCAGAACGTTTTGCAAGGTTTGTATCTAATTCAACGTATATTATTATGTCTCAGCTAGAAATATTGATATTTTTCAATTACTAATTATATCACACTCTTTGATTTGTTCTTATATCGACATAATATAGGTTTATAAAATGTAATTTTTCTTTTGAGTATTGATAACATTTTAGATCCCAATTTTCTGTGCCCAAATTACTCCAATTGAAACCACTTTTTCATAATTGAAAATTAACGCCTGATATATTATTCGATCTTAAGCACGTGCAATTTCGACCATAAAATATGATACCTATTCAAGTCTAGTAATAAGTTCTGACTGAAATGAAGTTTGAGAAACGTTTATGAGTTTCTGGTAATTTTTCGCCATTCGAGGCTTCTTGGACGTATAGAATTAGTTCAATAATATTGACCATAGAATACTTAGTCTACATAACGCAGGATGTTTATGTGACATTCGTAGAAATAACACTTCGCAAAAACCACAATTAACACTTCTTTTATGCCTTGTTGTAAATCTCTTAGCTTCGCTTAATTCCTTCCTTCCAATAAATGTACAAGGAATTACGAGAATATATAATTTACTAGAAATGCACTAAGCAGATTATATGATTTTTTAACAATATGATAAATTGCAAATACTGGCAGACTCATCATGATAGTCACGGAAGTCATTAGTCATAGATTTGCGTAGAGGAGCACCAGAGACCGTGCCATTCCTGAAATTTTGAAAGGGGCTCATAGCCTTAATTAAACATTTCATTTCCTTTTATGTGTTCAATCCCCGATTTTCACTTTTTTTAACCTGACAATTTGGGAATTGTTATACATTTGAGGAAGAGGCTCTCCAGGCCATCTAGAAACCGTATAAATGTGCAACATAGTACTTACTCATGATACAAGTGGCAAATGTGAAATTTATTTTTACGAGTAGGAAAGATAGGAACACGAGGGTCGATTCTACGAGAAAAATAAAATCACCTTTACCACGTGTTTATTTTAATTCGAGTATACAAATCACTTAATGATACATTAAGGTTAGTAGTAACTTATGCGGCCGGACGAAAGTTGTTTTTTTTTTATGTTGCATTCACAGATTTATCTGAACACGTGAGCATGGTCCCTTTTAGCTGGCTATGTATGCCAGGAAAGAACACCTGGTGGCTATCTAAAACATTATTTGTATTTATTAATTGTAATGTTAAAATTTTAATCTCATTATTTTTGAAGTATTTTTTTATTTAATGGTCAAATGTAGTATATGTAAATAAATTTTAACATAAAAGGGGCCCAGAAAAGTGTTTGCCCCGTCTCATTTTTTAGATTGCGCACTTTTTCGTCCTTAGTTGGCTCTGTACATGTGTTCTAAACTCAGCTCTAACACACGCGTTAGCCGATGATAGCAACGGCATTCACACATCAATTTCACGTCTATCGCATCAAGTATTTCTTTATTACAATAATATTTAAGTAATGTATAAATATTAACTCCACTTAACGCAATTTCTTTTTAACGTATTACTCGTATTTTAGGCAAGTGTTAAGTTTCTTCCTTGCGATAAATCTGTTAATTAGTCCGTATGCTTGCGAAAGCATTTGCTGACATGTGGAGGAGCTTTTTTATCTTAAAGTAAACCACTGAAGCCAAAAATTATCCATTATTTGGATTTTCGATTTAAGGGGAATGCATTTTTAAATTCAGATAGTTTATGAAAAAAGGGTATTTCTCACGCCAAATATGCTTTTAAGATACTAACATGATTAGTAACATGGGAGTGTGCAGAGAGAGAGAGGGAGAGAGAGAGGGAGAGAGAGAGGGAGAGAGAGAGAGAGGTAGAGAAAGAGAGAAAGAAAGAAAGACAGAGAGAAAGATATATTAATATACATCTATGCATTTCTTAGTATCCGTCAATAATGTCGTTCTTTCCTATTACGCCCGTTCTTAACCGCCTTCGGAACAGTTCCCGGCCTGACAGGGTGGGGCGGAGTGGCGCCGCATTGGAGCGGACTGGGGCCGCCATTTGATTAGGCGGAAAGTCATCGAAGGCTGGCGCGGCGAGGGCCCTTAAGTGAAAGCCGGTGGACGACGAATGAATCGCCGCCCGCCACACCACACCACACCACACCACACACCACGTCACGCCACGCGTCGAAGCGCGAAGAGAGATTAATAGGCGCGGGCGGCCGTTTGTTCATCGCGCGGAAAGCGAGAGGCGGCGGGTGTCGAAGCGCGGACCTAATGAATACGCCAAACACGTGCGCGTGCGCTGGCTCGTAAATCCACCGCCATGTTGTCGGCGTGGAGGAAGTGGGACGGGCTGGAGTTATGACGGCGACCGCCCGGTGGAGATCGCGCTTCGCAAAAGAGCTCGGGTGGAGACGTGAGCCCAATTATCACAGCATTATGGAGTTTTAGCACATTTACCGGCTTAGGTGGCTCAGGGCCTAACTGATGCCATGGCAGTACCTCTGACAGGGGGTCCTAAGGTTCGAGTCCCAGCGGTGGGAGAATTTCGACACAAGCTAGAGAGTTAGGTCGAATTCAAATGCCTGGAGAAGAACCGGCTGGCTGCTCTGATCTGTAGTTTACCGTGGTTTGTTTGGCGCAGTTGTGAGGCAGCTGTACCCTATTAAACGGGCCACGAACGGCACACACTCTTCTCTTTTTCTTCCTTCTACTATACTTAACTCTTATTTGCACGCATTTGCTATTACATGCACTGCACTACCACACATGTCTAGAGATCAGTCGGGAGCTTAGAGCTTGTCCTGGCAAGGTGGGTGCTCCACTGGTGGGAGATTTCTGGTGGGGTAAAAACCCACAAGCCGACATTTAGGTTGGCGGCGGATCAAACCGTCCAGCAGGAGATCACGGCCACCTCCCGTGGTAAAAACTCCACTACACTTACCATAGCAGTTGAGGCGCACAGAATATCGAAATAGTCAGTCCATCTATTTAGCACATTTGTAATGTCCGCGCACATCGGTGGGTGAAAGATCATATTTCTGTCTCTAGATTTGCGAATGCGATCCTGGCTGAGGTCCGTGAGGAGTGCAGTGGTACATTCACAGTAGTTAGATCGTTCTCGCTGCATGGCATCGTGACTAAATGTGACCGAAAAAGTTAAGTTCTTTCTCGATTCCCGTCATAATCAAATCCTATTTACGCTTAACAGGGTAGATCTCAAGTAGTGTATGAACGTTTCTGAGACAGTTGTCGCATTTCCTGGTGTTAAATTGCAATCAATTGTAACAACCAGGCGTAGGGAAACGCGCGGTTAGCGGCCCGGTTCTAGCTCAGTCGGTCCTTTACTCCTTACTCATATGATTCAGTGATGAAGGCATTGTAAGCTAAAGCATGCATGGGCATTCAAAACAAAAACTATTTGGTTACTTGTAAAAACAAACGTTTATTCCTGGACCAGGGCTGTACCAGGGAAGTTACATCGATGAAAAGAAAATGGTGAATAAAATAAAAAAAGATTAAAATTAAGAAGAACTACAACTAAAGAAGAGTGGTACAAAAATTATTCTATAGCTACAATTACAAATTTGTCCCTGGGGATCTTTCTGTGCCTCAGCGCGGGCACCGCTTTAACAATAGTTTCTAAAGGCGTATGGACCCTGATTACGTTGCCTGGAAACCCTCCGTGACAAATTGTGCTCAGTAGGCCCTTGCGAGCGCGAGGCAGCTGGTGGGCGGCCGGGATGTCCTTTCCAGTACGCGGCCGGGGCACGCCTTCAGCAGGGCGTAGGCGCGGCTGCGGCGGTTGCGGCGGTCCGTTGACGTCAGCGAAGGGCCGTCTGGAGGCTGCTTCGCGGAGTCGTAAATGTCCGGGGTGTATTGACCCCCCGATACAAGTGCGGAGCACCCAGAGATTGTCTCTCGAAGCGTCTGCGGTTCCTCTCGAACAAATTTCAGCGAATGCGAATTTTTGTAGCTAATAAGCAGTGGCTAAATGATTCGTCTATCCCCCCGTAAGTGCCTTTGCACTCCTCTCTAATAAACGTCAAGTGAATGCCAGTCCTAGAGCGTCACCCGCCACTCTCTCTCCCGCGACCGGCTCCCACCCCAGAGAAGTCTCTCTGTCCTAATGTAACTTTGTTTCTCCTACACGCACGAGCGTTAACTCTTCTCCCCACCCTTTCTCCCTCATATGTTCATGCTCCGCTTAAAAAGATCGTTCGCTATTGTAAAGGTGATGGCGTTGTCACACTTAAATTTTGGCCAATAGGGCCCGGCGGAGGATAGAATTTTTCCGTTCTCTGTTTCGAAAGTAGGTCATGTCTCTGAGGGTGCTTTCCCAGCCTACGGTGAAATTATTGGCTTCGGGATCCCCGATTACGATGAAAGGCGTTTCGGAAAGTACTTCCAGCTGTGGGGCTCTCCGCTTGGGCGCTTTACAGTTTGACACCCCCTTTTGGTTCGGTTGTTGGGTGGGGGTGCCAATAAACCTCGAAACGGGTCAGGAACCGTGGTGGCCGTTGCAAGAAAGGGGCTCGCGCGTGACGCCAATGTTTTCTTCAGTACAAAATTCCTTAGGTCTGCTTTACTCAATAGAATTTATCTGAATAATTCTGTACCGCTACACAATATTTACCAAAAACGCTTGATGTAGGAAATATAAGTAGATGATGTTAAATAATAAATTTTAGCTCATGTACGGTGTGTGGCAATGGATAAATCTCAGTGCGACATGTTTCTGAAGTTAATGTGCGGCGACGAACTTTACGCCTAACGAGTTTTTGGTTCACTTCATTGCGAAGAGGTGTACTGGTTAACAAATACTAACTAACAGTAGTTAAATACAGTAACTTACTTAAGTCGAAATCAACTCCTTGTCGTTTAAGCATCAGCCTGCGCGCGTAAGATTTTGCGGTAATGAATATGGACATAAATGCAATAATTGAATCGTATTGTAACGTTTTATAATTTTGCTAATTTAATCTGACAAACGTCCACTAATTATTTATTTATTCCATCATTTCTTGATTTCTCCAATTATTTCAATAATATCGTTCGTTTCAATGCTCTGCTATGCTCATAAGTTATTGCTCTAATGACATAATTTGGCTAGCTCTGTTTTTTTAATATCTTGCATGCGTTTGACGTAAAGAACGTACGTCATCTTACCTGTAGCTCCTGGATGTGTAAATGTACACAGAAATTACGATACCTGGAAATTCTGTGTAATTTACTACTTATTGAATTGATGGCAACCCAATGAAATATTAGCTTTTTCTTTTCTAATAACAATTAAAATTTAATGCAAAATTCTTATTACGTGACTCGTTCTCATTATTAATTAATGATTCTATGGCCTTTAAACATTATTAAACCGTACGGTTTTAATAATGTCCGTAAGCTTACAGAATGTCTTCTCGGTCGATTTGATGCCGACTTCTCCAAAAAGGGATGTTCTGTGTCTTCCTGTGGTGTAGTTTATGAGTCTATTGTCCGCGTAAACTTTCAATGTTTCCCGACTGTTGCTAACTATTCAATCCGCTGTTTGAAAATCCCTAACTATGCTTTAATATTATCCCGTCGAAACTTTCCCTCGTTGGGCTTTGGGTGCAACCGCTACTCGCAACTGCTATGTTCCTTTCAATTAACAATTTATAATTCCCCACTACGTAATTATCCCTACGTATACCCACGAACACGAAGTCTAATTATTTAAGATGCAAAATTCCCACACTACAACAAATGTTATCAATCATTTAAAAATGTAAGCATTTACTCACCTGAACATAAATAAAGAATATTGCTTATCCTATACTTTTATGAACTATTCAAACAAACATTCACCCACAACACAAGTTTGCTACGGCAAAATTACTATGTCGTAATGTTCATTACCCTCTGAACGACTTGGCTGCTTCCGTGATAATAAGAATTTGTTTCTTTCTCTTGACCTAAATGTTCAACGCCTTTCCTCATCAATCCCATGTTAATACCACCAGGCCGTGTCGTCCCTCAATAATACTATTATTTTCTAGCATCCAGCACGGCACGCCTATGTATTTAATGCTAAGTTATTATGCTATGTATTTTATGCTGAGTTTTGAATTATTAGTCCTTTGCTATGTTGCGCTTTTTCTCTGGATTCTGCCATTCTCGATGCATCAATCCCCCTAATACACCCGTGTTATATTCGGGTATGTCACAATATGGATCTAATAATTATACGGTAAATGGATATTTTTAGTTCGGATACGTGATTTCATCTGATATTTGCCAGAGATATTTAAAACTGGATCTTCTGCTTCGGAAAATCATATCTGTAGTCACAGAGATAAATTCTACATTATATATGTGTATGTGTATATATATATATATATATATATATATATATATATATATATATATATAATCAATTATTAAATAATTTAATGCAATATCACTTCTGTGAACCACATTCATGCACAGATAATATCGTATGAATCTAACATGTTCACTGACGACCTCTTTTTGCGGTTAACAAGTTTATATTATAATGATGCTTAAGGAATTCTGACAGCGCGATAAAACATTTTGAATTATATCTTTATGCGACGTAATTAATAGTGCATAAAGTAGCAGCAAATGTGCTGAAACTCCCTTTTGCAATGCATCGCAATTCTGAACTCGTGGCGATCGTAGTTTAAGTTCACTGTGGTGAACGACGAAGTCAATACTTTCTTACACCCTTAAACCTTTAGCTGAATGTTGTTACTGACGCTCAAAATCACCTCTAAGAACCACATAAAATGCTGAAAAATTGCATACAATACATTTGTTTACATCAAATAAGAATGAAAGACGGAATTTATTTAAATTATTCTAGATATTTATAATATCAAACTATTGAAACGTGGTAACATCTCACATGTCATAAATTTTCCATAATCAGTATAACAGTATTTGCGTGTCAATATAAAGTTTCCGTAAAACAGTGTACATGTTACCTTTGAATAAGACACAAAATTCCTGAAAATTCTCCTTAGAAAAAACGAAACTGCCTATAAAACATGAGTAGAATAGACAGCCCATGGCAGACGCATGCACGTACCGTCACGATCTCTCAGTACAGTGTTCCCTCTAAAGTGATCTAGAACTCAGTGAGTGATACACAGACCAATTACACAAGTAAGAAAACGTTCAACGACTTACGGTAGAACAGGTTAACACCTTTTCGATCTTCCCTTTCTAGAGTAGAAGATTAATGTTGTTTTTCTTTACTCTCCTAAGTGCGAAAGATGGTACGATTATTAATAAATGTGAATCATAACGATTGATGAGTGGTTATGAAAGCGGTGATCAAATGTGATGGGTGAATGGTGTGTGGATTGTATGGTGCAGAGGAAGGTATGGTGCGCAGAACAATCCCTTCACAAATACATTGTTAAAATACCTAGGACTTGCACTCACGCATGACTCGAATTTGTAGCTTGGAGAAATATATTCCAATAAATTTTACAATCAAGGTAAGCAATGATTTGACAATCCATAATGAAAGGGATTTTATTTTATAACTTCTAACTGAAAATTATCCACTTGCAGAGAGCACTTCCTTTCTCAAATTATTAGTATCGGTTACAAAATATTATAATAATACTTGGATCGACAAAAATGTTCCAAACCCGCGAAAATCTTCAACCAAGCTAAAATACGAATTCGTGTACCTAACTTTAGCAAAAGCATAACTTCGCCCTGTATGCTCGGGAACAATTGTTCTTATGAGACGTGTAACGGTTAAAAATAAATAAACCTCACTACAATCATATGCCTCTTCACATCATCCTTCCCCTTTCCCTCAAAAGAAATTTGAACATTTGCAAGAGTTTAATTTAAAACTAAATTAAGGAAAACTGCAATAAATTCAAGAAAATCTTGCTTGCGTAATTTTTAATAGTCAATATTTCTCTCAAAGTTAAGCAAAAACTGCTCATATTTTCATTAAACTACATAATATTATTTTAAAATATAATTTAAAAGAACATATTTTATTAAGAAAAATATCTGAATTCAATATTTCAGTTGAAGGAACACGCCGAAAAAGTTTAAAATTTTGCAATTTTAAAAAACTGTATGCTCGCATAATAAAGTGACTCGTATATAATAAAGTGAGCCTTTATTTATTTTAGCAGAGATGTAAGTCATAATGGAGTTGGTACATGTTGTTCTAAGACATTTTACGAAAGTCGGTACACACTGAGGCAAAGAAAATTAATTTTAGAGCGAAAATTAAAATCAAGGGAAGGTCTGTAAGTGAAAATAAGATAGGAAAGAAAAGTATATTTGTATCTCACGGGGAAACTAATTTCTATAGTGTTAGTTTCGTGTGAATAAACAAAAGTCAGAAACTCTCGCTTGACACGAACGGCGAACAAGCTAGTGCACTTTGTCCGTCAAGAGAATAAAACGTGAAAATAGCACCGTCAGACAAATGTTTCTTCCGACGGAGAAACGAGAGACAGCTTCCGACAATTTTCATGTTCGTGAGTCAGAAGCCGTATCCTTTGTTCTGCATTCCGTCTTTGTTTCCATCATTAACTTATTCCCATTCTTATAACGTGAATTGTTTCGTCATGATTACTTGTACACTGACCGGTTGAGATTAGCTCAGAGCCAGCCATTCTGACCGGGAGGACATACGGTAGCAAGATGTCTCTACGGTAGCAGGATTTCTTATACTACCTAGGAAGCTAGGACGAATTAAGCCTGTCTGGTAAACTAGCCTAGCCATCCTAGCAGAAGGATTATCTGATCAGTAGTTTTCCATGATCTCCGATCAATACCAGGTGAAAGCTGGAGCAGTACCACAACAAACAGGGAACGGACCGCGCGCGATCTTTCCTTCCTCTTCCTTGTTGTATCCTCTTCCCATACGCACCCACACATACTCTCTCTCTCACACACACAGACAAATTCACACTACACACATCTCAGGAGACCATCCCACAGCTTAGAGCTCGTCCCGACACGAGATATGAAATGGTGAGATCTGAATTTCGCGGTCGAGAACGAATCGGAGATCACTCGGAAACTCCGAGTCACCTCCGATTGAAAAGTCTGGACGATTGAAGAGAAACCTATTACTCAGTTAACTATCCTACATTGATCTCGACACGCAGTTTCATTTGACTTCCCGCGCAGAGTTGATTTATATTGATTTTGATCTACTGGTCCTTTCTCTTCGGTTCCCTCGAACTCCAATTCCAATATTTGTTAATCTTGTGTTGGATTCTGCTGCGATAGACACAATTTAGTTTCATTGAGTGCATTTGTATGATAAAAGACAAAGTCATAATTAAAAAATTACATCTGAAAGTGCATTTTACATGGGCGCATGACTGTTTGAAATAGCACAGACCATTAAAATGAGAAAAGTTTAAATGCTACATACACAAAGAAATTGAATTCATTGCTTAGTTCCCATATCAATTGACAAATTAATTGCACGTGCAACTGAATACTCTTCAATATTTGAGGACCGCAAAAACTCTTCCATATATTATGTTCTTAAATATAGATGTGCTCAACGAATCTAAATTTTGTCTATGGCTGCAGAATTCAATACACGGTCTACAAACATTTGAATTAAATTTCAGGGAATAAAAGAGAAAGCATATGCAGTTCAAAATCAATATTAAACTGTATCCCTGCGTGGGAAGTAAAATGAAACAACCCCTGCTGGGAAACCCCATGTCCTCCTAATGCCTTGTTCTCACTTTCCGCGAGTGCCTGCGCAGCCAGCTGAGCAGCTGTTGCCTGGCCGACGCCAATGCAGGGGCGTGGCGGTCGTTGGTCGCAGCGCCACCTGCCGGCCTCTGCTGGCGCCCCGCGGGAGTACAGAGCTCTGTTAGCTACCGCCGGCAGTTGTAAAGCGCTGCCCCGACAAATAAAGAACGCGCGTCAGGACCACAACAGTGGAAGCCCACCCTCCCGACCTCTCGCACCACGCTCCGCCCCTTTTTCTTGCCCCCTCCGTTCACGCCGGCCCCTTTCCCACCTCAGACCATTCTTGCCGTGTATCTTCCCAGTCGTCCTCCACCTCCTCACACCCAAACCCGCCCCATCAAACCCACCACGTCCAACACGCCCCCACCGACCCACTCTTCCTTACTCTGCCAAGCCATTCCTTTTTCTGCCCTGCATCCCGTACACGTTCACCCAACCTACACCATTACTTGCACCTTAATATGTTTCCGCTCCGCCTTCCCTGTCGCTCAGCCCAGCCCACCCCACCCCACCCCACCTTCCAACCCACCCCGCCCACCCCACCACCCACCCCACCCACCCACCCAGCCCCACCCCAGCCCCCCCACCCCACCCCACCCCCCCACCAACGCCCCACCCACCCCCCACGCCACCCCCAGCCACCCCACCCCACCAGCCCCACCCCACCCCACCCCCCCACCCCACCCAGCCCCCACCCCCACCCCCACCCAGCCCACCCCAGGCCCCACCCCAGCCCCACCCCAGCCCCCACCCCATCCCCACCCACCCCACCCCACCCCAACCCCACCCCACCCCACCCCACCTCACTCCAACCCCACCCGCCGGCGTCCCGCCCCACTTCACTCTGCACCACTCCGCCCTGCTCCACACTGTCTCTCTCCTCTTTGCTCCGCCCTGCCCCACTCTGTCCTGTTTCACTCCGTCCTGCCCCGCTCCGCCTCGCTCTGCCCTACGCTGCTCCATCGCATCTCGCACTGTCCTACTTCGATCCATCCCGCCTCGCTTCGCCTTGCCTCTCTCCGTTTCGTCCTGCCCCGCTCCACCCTGACCCGCTCCACCTTTCCCCAACTCCTTTCTGGCCTCCCATCTCTCCCTGTCTCATTTCGCCCTTTTCTACCACGCCCAGCACCGCCACTCCACTCCACTCCACTCCCCAGCGCCACGCCTCCCCAACTTGCCCTTTGCATGCTCACCTCCGCCACTGCTCTTCAAACTACGCTATTCCCAGGCCCGCTACAAAAATGAATAGATGCATGCTAAATGCCCAGAACTAATACTAGACCTCTATGAATTTACCATGATCATTAGGAAAACATGGGCCTCTCAACGAGCATTTCAATTTACAAGTTAGATTGAGCTAAAATTTGTTTAATACTTTTTGAGGTCGAGTTAAAAATATACGTACAAGGGCTCTTGAAGTACATTTCTGCATTTTACCTCTCTCCCCTTCTAACCATTTCATTCTCCCATTAAAACTACACCTCTGAATTATTTGGGAGTTGTAACTGAAGTTACCGTTTTTCGTTGATAAAATTACTCAATTAACATATTCTACCATACCATAAATGAAAGTAATCTATGAAACTTTTTTAAAGGGGGCAATAAAATCACCAGCTGATATCCATGCAGCGCCTCTGTCCGGGAGGTGCTAGGTTCGAGACCCGACTGTGGCACAATTTTCGACTTGTCAGCTAGATCGAATTCAATAGTGTTTGGAGGAGAATTCTGAAGACCGGCTCTGATTGGTAGTTTTCCGTGATTTCTCCGATCAACACTAGGCGAATGCCGGAGCGGTACCCAACCAAACGGGCCACGGACCGCACGCAATCTTTCTTCCTTTTCCTTGTCCGATCCTCACACCTTACACACACTTACACTAACAATCACTACACTGCCGCACATGCCGGGAGACCGGTCGAGAGCGTAGAGCTTGTCTCAGCTCGGTGCCCCGCTGATATGAGATACCTGGTTGAGGGAACCCCCGCTAGTCAACGGTGGATCGGCGCCGAATCTCGCCATCCAGTGGGGAGGATCACCGCCACCTCTCAGTGATAAAGCATGCACTACACTTAAGGAATTAATGTCATCAAAAGTTGGCGCGCCCGGAATCATTAACAAACAACCAAACAAATTATCTCAGCATCGAAAAGTTTATTATAAGAGCAATTTATGTTTCCAGACATTGCTACGACTTGTACATTCTTTTTTTCTTTCATACATGGCCGTCAAGGATCACCTTAAACGTTAATATTAATAGGAAAGACCATTAGGAGGATTTAACCTGTTACATTTAAGGAAGATTAGTTTATTTCTCTCGTTTGCATTGTATTTCATCAATCTTTATAAATTTCCAAATATAACACTAACAATAAGCTAACGATAGAAAATGCCATTTGATGAAAAATCTTAAATCGTTGTGAAATCAACTGGAAACACGTGTTTTAAAAATGCATCTCTAAACACTCCACAATACTTGCTGACGATGTGGATGGAAGCTGACTCGAAAAATCATTTCAAAGAGCGATTTTAAAAGAACACTATTTGATCAACAATACAATTTGTTTGTTTGGAGAGAGAAAACATAGATGAAACTAAATCCAATTAGACAACATTCTGTAACAAATTACCAGCTGTAGTTATACAGGTTACATCATTTTCAACCTCTGTTCAATTGATCAAAGAAAAACTTGATGGCTTTTTACAGCTGCTTCCAAGAAAAAAACATACATTGCTTTTAGAAGATAAGTTCTATAAAATCAATGTTCAATACAAACAATCCCCTGCGCCTGACCGTCGGGCACGAAGCAAACGATTCCTTAAGAGACTTTTTGAGCAGACCCCCACAGTATGACGTGCGCGTAAAGTATCTCTAACAATTACACTCCAGCAAATTTCGAAAGTTTCTCTTTAAAAG
>BOPP01000061.1:1951566-1974406 GCA_017312745.1 Gryllus bimaculatus
GAGATTGATGGCAGGCGCTGCCGCGACGGAACATATCGCCGTATTAATGGCATCGTAACAAATGGTTTGCTACTTGCCTGCCGCTCCGTGAAGATCCCACCACCCGCTGTTCGCTGATTGCGATGTATTTTTTAACGAACCCAGCCGCTCCCGCTGGAAATATGGTTTCCGATGTTACGAGCCAAAAAGAAAAAAAAAGAATCGCAGAGAGACTTAATGCAAATGATGAAAAGGAACGTCTGATACAGCCGTGTAGATTCATATAATTAATTTGAATTGACAATAGAAAAAGAAAACGTCTCTTGAATGGGCGGTAATTTATTTCCTGTCTTTAGCACGCGGCGTTCGGTTTTTTTGTTCCTGTCTTCTCGCTAATTCACAGCGAATTATGGTCTTTGTTTTAAATTTGTATGGGCTTTGCGTCAACATTTTACGGGGAGGTCGTGGGTTTGCGGCGGGGATTTGTAGGATATAATTGATGTGAGTTTAATTCGCTTTATTGTGGCACATTGTGGGTATTGCGTGAAGGTTTGGGATGTTTCTGCATTATCAGAATGGTCGTTATAGTAATGCGGGAATATTCTACTTAATTTTGTGTTTGATTCGTCTGCGTAATTGTCATTGTTTGAATTATCGTTTTGTTGCAGTTCAAAAATCAAGTTGGGCGGAATCGGAATTGTAAAATAAGAACGAAAAACGCGGGCCCCCTGATTTTCCGGTTTTTATCATTAAAAACCTATGCTAACTCCAAAAATGTCGAATCTTAGCGGTTTTCATCACCTCTCTGTCTCTTTTTTTCGTTTCGTGAAAGTGTTGTCGTTTACTGCGCTGTTTTCTTTGCAGGATATCAAAAATTATATTCATTGAAAACTAGTTAGTTTATCTTTTAGGCTATTGGGTTTCTACGGACTATACCTTTGAACACGTTAGAAGTTAAAATGGTTTAAATATAATACCCCAATATTTTCAAAGCGTTCTTCTTAAAAGGTTGTAATGCATATTTAAAGTTAAAATTAGAGGTGTTTGTGATGCATCGGGAACACTTCTATTTTTTCTCGTCTAACCCCTTTTCACCATTAGCTTAAACATTCCATTATTCATAGCGCCTTATTTTATACCTGAATAGTTCCATATTTATAAGTTAGAGTGTACGACCAGCACCGCATTTCAGAGTTCCGATAATTTCCGAGTTGGACTCCCAAACAATCTTCCTGCTTGGGCGAAGCGACCGTTAGCGACTGTCGCAAGCACCCCCAAAGGCGTCCGCCGCCCAAATTGGGGATGGGCGGCGACGCCACCCCGGCGCGGCGGAGAGTTAGTGGCAGGAACAAGTGTGGCGGCGCTTCTGTGGTTGGCAGCTCCGCCCCGCACGCTGCCGGCTCACCTTGCCAGGGCTCGCGGCTTGGCGCAGGACCGGCTGCGGGAAGGTTGGCGGAGCAAGGCTGGGCGGGGAGAAGAGGCGCGTGGCGAGTGGGCGGAGCAGAGGGGAGCAGGACAGGGCGGCATGGGAGGGCAGAGACGAGGGGCTGGACGGGGTGGCAGGAAGCTGAACAGAACAGTGTGGGGTGGAACGGAACGGTGAAAAGACGAGTGAGCTGGAGCAGGCGGAGAGAGGCGGGGAAGCGGACCATTTCACGGAGAGGAAGGGTCGGAGTGGAGAGAGGAATAGATTGGAGCAGGAATAGAGTATATCAGGATGGGGAAGGGTGGAAGAAATGATAATGACTGAGGGGTGAGGAGCGGGGAAACGGCGAAGAGCGGCAAATGACTGAAAGAATGAGAGAAGCAGGGTAGAATAGAGCGAAACAGAGCATGTCGGTTTGGGGCAGAGAAGGCAAAGAAGAGGGGCTGGGCGAGGTGGAACGGAACAGTTAAAGGACTAGAGGAGTGCAGAGGCTGAGCGGAGAGATTGGCAATTGGAGCGGAGAAAAGAGGCGGGGTAAGTAGCGCGGACCGGACCGAAGAATGGAAAGGGTGGGAGAAGTAGAAACGGTGGAGAGGGGCGGGGCGGAATGGGGTGACTCGGATCGAGGAAAGGACGAGTGGCGAGGGGGGGCGGTAGGGGCTGGGCGTGCAGACAATATCCATGCAAATTTCAATTATATCAACTTATTCGCCCGCGGCGGGCGGCCAGGCGGCGAAAGGAGCCTGGCTGCCTTCGCGACGTTGCTTCTTCAATCGCCTCTCGCTCCCTACACTTCCCCACGCACCCGACTTTCTGGCTCCCTTTCTTAGAGTATCGCTCTTTCATTGCCGACAGAGTAATAAATTTCATTTCTATTTCTTCATATCTGTTGTTTGGGTGCATTTCCTTCTAGTATGTCGTTGTGCTAATTTTCTATCGATTTCCTTTTCATGACGCGATCTTTGCTTCCAAACGTTTCTGTATCTCGACATTAATTTTTCTCTCTCTTTTCATATATTTGCCGCCTTCCCTAGTGCCTTTTCTTATTATCGTATATCATATGCTCCTATTTTCAACAACTCTTTCACTCACGACCAGTTTTTTGTTTAACAAAGAAAATTCTCTGTAGGAACCAGGATTTTCACGCATTTCTGTCATGATCGGATCTATTTTTCTTAAATACAGTAAATTATACATGTTATAGTTGTGAGTGCATTTAATTTCAGAGTTTGTCACAATACCTGTTCTTTGCTTTACCCTCCCAAACTCCTAGTATCTCCCCAATCATTTCACTTTTTTGTTTCTTGCGCAAATTTCATACTTCGAAAGTTTCTATACTCTTACAATGTTCCGTTTACTTTTCTTTTTGTTCTGTTCACTGCCGCTTAAAATTCTCATTTTGTGTGTCCGTGCCTCCTCACATTTTCGATAATTTTGGGGGTTACGAGATTATTCTGTTTGGATTTCGAGAGGTCTAAACTTACAATGCTGTCACGTTACTCTTATTTCACATTCGATCTTTCTAATATTCAATTCTTGTATGCTCTCATAACACTAAAAACAAACTGCACGTTTCTCCAAGTTACTCATCAAGTAAATCATAACCTGTCCCATTCAAAGGAAATATTTACATCAGCTTACAATGACGTTTTAGTACATGCACGACGCTGAAGTAGCAGCACTATCTGAACTTTTACGAATTATTTCAAGAACATTTGTGGGTTTAGTATAAAATATATAAATTGTTATATTTTGATGTCATTGTATATCACAAACTGACGAGTATTTTTGGAAATAACGTGAAAGTATTTCTCATAAATTCCAGAATTTTTGCAAATTAACTATCTGCTGATAAAATATTGTCTATATTTACTTTTCCTCAGCTGCACATAGGCGGCATCATTATAAAAACGGATGTGGAACATTACGTTCAAAAGAGCAGTTTTGAGGGTTCACGCATACACACACATTCCTCGGTCCAAAAGATTTCCTCGGGGGAGTTGGAGGGAATATAAAAGTAATTAAATGACAAGTGACAAAAATAAAAAATATTCTTTACTTTTGCCTAACATATGGTAGCGGGAACAATGTCGTCACGCCGGTTCCAGTGTCTCTACCTTCCCCGTAAGCATTCAATATCATGTAATTTATTGAGTTGTAATGGGGAGGAGGAAGCCAGATTTTTTCATTAAAAGGTTCAAAACTGTACAGTTCTTCAGATTAATATAGAGTAGCGAGGCCAAAGGGTCGGTCGTGGTGGAAGGGATGGGTTGCCACAATCCGTATCACCCCAGACACCACCAGTGATATCCTAATATATTACTAACATTTGTGCCACCTTTGAAACAATTACCTAGAAGTGTCTAAATTGTTACATTTTCAAATAATTACAACGTTCAAATATTTCAGTGTCTTGAGTGTGACGGAATGATTATCAACATTATCTAAAGAGAAGGGCGTGAAAGCTGACATTGAAACTTGGTTTTTAATAATTTTCAACCTTATTAATTAAATGATATTTAACGAAACCTTGTTTTTCATGAGAAAAAAGCCTTGAATGTAAATTACAGTTACTAGTTACAGCCTTTCTTGTCGAATTTATCTCCTATGTTTTGAGTACACATTTCCTCGAACCGCATGTTTCACCACGCTACTAATCAGGTTCAATCAAGAAAGTGTCAATACATTTGTAATTTTGAACTCATTCTGAAGTCGGACACAAAAATATCCGGACATCAAGATATAATTGTAAGCACCTAAAACTTCGACTCTAATTTTCGAACACATTGACATGCAAAATTTTGATAATAACATTTTACCACCACACTGAAGCCAGATATAAATAAGCTCGGTCACGCACTTATCCGATTTAAATAACAAAATTTATTCAGCAATCCGAATCGTATCTTGGCGACTGCGCATCAGCAACTCGATTGACCAACTCCGCCGTCTCTGCCAAGGCGTCATCTCCGCGCGGCAGAAAAATTTCAATTTCCTCCCAGCGCCTCTCGGCTTACGGAGGCCGAGGACGTTGAGGACGGCGCTTTACGTCCCCGTGAAGAGGATAATAAATCTCGGCATATTTAAAACACTCATCGATTCCGCAGGGCGCGTCCCGTGTGCCCTGCGCGAGTGGCATGGAGCGACGCGGCGGCGGCGGCGGCTTCGCAGCAACGCGACGCCGGTTTTACAGATGGAGCTATCTCCAACAAACGCCGTAACGTAGCTGTAACGCCGCCGTAACGCGCGTGGCGCCGCCCCCCGGCGTGGTGCTATACGACGCCCTCCGCGATGCCGCGGGGGAATAAATTCAAGATGGCGCCGTGCGCTCTAAACTCGCTACCTCCCCACCCATCTCGTCCCCCTCTCACGCTCTCTCCCCCACTCTTTCTCCCTCCTTTCGCAATTTTATTTGCGCCCTCGCTCTGATAGGCTGAAAGTGCAGTTACAATAGAAAGGTTAACTGTCGTTTACGTGAGCAGTTGCTCTCGAGTTGTAACGTTCCTGTCGAGTTACAGCGCGATAAAAGTCGAAATGTTTGTCCCTTCGACGCGATCGATGGCGGCGACGCTGCAGGAATGTCGCGTATGTTTTTCGTTCTTTTGATGCCGCGGACACAATGCGCGTGGTGCCGTTGTTGTGGGACTAGGAGAGTAGCAAGAGTTTAATATGAAAAGTAAAGGACTTCCAGTCTTCCATTTCGGAAAGAATGTGAGTTTTCCGTTCTAGCGCTTATATACTCACCATATGTCTGTAAAAAAGCACAGAAATACAAATATTCCCGTCTGCGGAACAGCATTATAACTTTTTTTTTCTGAAAGTTATGTATTTTATTGGGTAATAAGTAAATGAAAGAAAAACATCTATAACTAGTGATGCTACAGAATGGCACAGACTTACCGTATTAGTTTTCTATTTCCTTTGGTCTTTGCTTACCATGTACTTTGGTCAGCTGTCATCTATCACTGCCCAAAGTACATTTTTTGACATGTTAATATTTATATTTCCTAATTATAGAGCGAAAATATTAATTCAATATTATTAAAGAACAGCAAAACCACTTCCTAAATGGCAATTTTCTTTGAAAAATTTAGAGCCGTTTTTAAAAAACTGGTGTTCAAGCGCTACTGTAAAATAGAAATATAGAGCTCTTTTTCGCAGAAATTTTTAGTACGATTTTAGTACGAGTTTACGAAAAATTTAATTTCAAGCCATTTAAAGTTTTTTTAACTCACAAATTCAAATTGCTGGAAATGTGCATATCAACGGCGTAAGAGACCTTTCGAATAATTTAATATAATAATTTAATAATTTTACTCTATTTAGAAGAAAGAAATTTAAAGAAAAAAATTGGAACCGTTTTGAGAAAATTTTGAAAATGTACAGTCTTTATGCAAAGTGCCCTCAAAAACTAATGAATGATTTTCAAAATCGCAGAGCTTGGACTAAGGCCAAATGGACAGGCGTTTCTTCAATTTGGAAAAAATTCTGCGCATGGTTTAGGCGCTCGTGTTGCTCACATACACCGGACGGACGGACGTTTAAAAAAACACTCTTTCTGTATCGGGGGACGCCAAAACGAGTATACCCGTTGAAATCTCGAGATCTATTTTCCGCACAATTACATAACTTTCCCTATACTACGTATATTACTGCGTACATAGTACACATACGGGAAAGTTAAAATATATTTGTGGAGATATTTCATTAAAAAGAAAGAATAAAAATGTTGAGTCATCAGTAAAACATGTCGTTTACAATATGTGAATGGATAACTGTTATATATATAAAATTATCTCAGAATATCTTAAAGGAAAGGTAATATCATTTTCGAAATGCAACAGTAAAAAACCGACAAAACCATTAGAAGAATAAAAATAAATATTCAAATTTTACAATAACGAGTAAAATCCGAACTTTTAAAATCAACTTGTCAGGGTAGTAAAATGTAGATATAGATCTCGTACGCAAACTCCTTCAACCAACACTAGAAAGAAAAAGAAAGGTCTTAGCTTTATGTCATTATTGACAGCAGTTTTTATTTTCTCGCCTTTATGAATGTAAGAAGAAAAAGTATTGTTATTGTGTGCTTGAAAACTGTGAATTTTTGTCAAACTCTTATTGTTGATCCTTGAAGCGAAAATGTTAACAAATCGCTTTCCTATATACTAAATTACTTCCTCTAACGCATGGTGTAGCCAGAATCTATGTTTTGTGTGTCCTTGACATCGGAAACGTGATTGACGGCGAAACGTCCGTCTGTCCCTCTGTCCGTCTGTAGTCCACACTAGCGCCTAAACCGTCCAGCTGGTTTTCTTCAAAATTGATATTCCTTGATTGATCTAAACTAACTCAAGACTTCGGAGTTTCAAACGGATATTTTGATTTTTGAGGGTATTTTACATGAAGCTTCGAAAATATTTTCAAACTTTTCTCAAAAAAGATTCAATTTTTTTAAAATTAAACTTTCGGAACCCACTCACGCACATTCGCAGTTACTCAAATACAAAGTAGTGATTAATGGGTAAGACCTGAATAAGAAGGTCCATATAAGCGTAAAATGCCATTGATTTCTTTAATTCTTCTAACATTTTTATAACTATATCGTAGGGGCTTATGATTAGAACTTTCATCGATGACATAAAGTAAACATTTACTCCCATATCTAGTACTACATGTGGTGTCTTATCTTCTGAAATTGTTATTGAAATAAAATAATGCTCGTCTGTACGTAAAGAACTGCATTATTGTGCACTTCTGCCGTTATATTCTCTCTTCACATTTTATTCTGCAATATTCACACTTTATTTACAATTAACTACCACTATCAAACTTTCATATTTTTTCTCCTCGTAAATATATTCTCAACGTAACGTTCGAAACTTCCTCACTGCAATTACTATCCGCATCATTCTTAATATTATTTATTTATTAATAGGTAATTTTACAAGCAAATTAGCTTACTTGATCTATATGGCTAGCCGAAGGCCTTTAAGCCATTACAATACCTACATCCTTTCGCGTTATAATTTCTGTTATTCACCCCAAATGGTCTCTCCATCGCATTAAAGCCGCGGAAAAGAGTCCATAAGGTACGCCTCAGGAAAAAAAACCCTGAAGGGGGAAAAACCTGCCGTCAGAAGCCGAGTACATACTAATCTATTCAACTTTTATTTTAACTATTTATTTTCTGGCGTGGGCGTCCTGCCGCCTCCTTCCAGTGCTTGGCCTCCTCAGCACCTGAAATCAAACAGCGCAGAAGATCGTCCGCACCAACGCCTCTGCCCTCATAGTTTCGATCCCCCCTTACCTTCCCTCCCTAATGTGCTTATCACCTATCTATTTTATCACCTATCACTCTTAATATCACTAACATTGTAATTGTAAACTCCAATACCACCGCTATCACCATCACGATTTCCATTACATTCACTGTTGTCGCTGGCACTTTCACAGGATTAATCACGGCGTCCACAATTATAACTGGATTTCTTTTCTGTCTTACAACACCTTCCCGTTTTCCATCATGTTTACCCACATACCCGCGTCGCTCGAAGTTACGTCATTTTCACGTTTGCGGTTGCAATCAAGCGTACGACAATAGGTACAAAGGCGAGGCAAGACACTTTGTATGTTCACGTGACGTGTAGACGCTGATTCCTCATTTGCTTGGCACTTCGTAAAATGTTCTCAAAACGACGACTCGTCACATGTAGTGAGGTGATTTTCACATTGGGTCGTGAAAGATTTACTAAGGAAGGCTGCCAACATTCAGCAGCCCCGCTTCCAGAATACAAACTTTTCGTGCTTACATAATTTGGTATTATTTTTTGATATTTTTAAGCTAGGTATATTGCCGCTAAATTAGTTTTCCTCGTATTCATATCAATAATATTTGTCAAAAGTGACTTTCCTAACGGTGGGAACATATTTTCATGCAATGCGGATATTTATAATTACAACACACGTCGTAAAAATCTCGTTCATCAAGTATCAGTATCAACTGCTCACCATCAGAAATCCACATACAATACATGTACGTTACTTTACAATTGCCTTGCCAGATGGCATTAAACAATTAAAGACGGTTCACAAACGTAAATTAAAATTAAAATCATTTCTTCTACATAATTGTTTTACACACTTGGAGACTATACTGATTATCAAAAAGAACACTAATGCTTATTTTAACAAACAATGATATATATTGAATTAGTTTACATTTGTATTGTATATTTTTTAAAGAGGTAATATGTTTGTAACAAATAATGTACTTCAGCTTCCGGGTCAATGACCCCCATCTCGATCAGGTTTTTGTCCAGTCTCCCTAATCTATTGAGGAAATGCTGAGAGGGCCCCTTGTTTTGCTTCTGGACGTAAATGTAGCTTCACTATTGAAATGAACTCTCCTTTTGCTAGTAACGGTAGGAATTTCTTCCACTTGACATCTACATGACGCCATGTGCGTGGTCGTGTCTGCCAGCAGCGCGTCGAAATGTCAGAGACGCTCATACGCAGGCGATACAGAAGTCTCGTATACACGGCGGCATAACTCGCGTCGGAAAAACAAACTAGGTTTACTCTGCGCGGCACGGTGCGAGGTTCGGGGGGGGGGAGGGGGCAGCGGGCGAGCAGTCTTCTCGGAAGAGACTGTGCAGAGCGGACTGCGCTCTTGCGGCAAGAACGTTTAATCCTTCTTTAATGGCTGCTGTTCCTTGCGTCTCCGGGCAGGCGTGCCCGGCGCCGGGCCGGGTGTCTTAGTGCAGGCTTTGCGTACCTTTATAGAACCGCTAACTACCGTCATGTTCGTGCAGCCTCCGCAAGCCCTCTTTTCTTCCTCGCCTCGCATAATGTTCGCTTGATGTAGGGCCTCTCATTTTCCCGATCCGTGCATGGCCACTCACATCACGTCGCTGAAAAACGTCGTAAATTATATTCCTCGTAAATTCGCCTTTATGTTGTTTCACTATTACATGTGCCGCGAAACTGCACATGCGAAATAGGTACAGATTACGGGGGTCGTTAAGTGAGTAGTGAATCTTACTTTGAACGCAGAGGACAGGATGTGGGAGGTTATGTCGTGCAAGACAATGGTGTAGATATCTGATGAGGAAATGCTCACTTTTGCCACATTTTTACAACTCACGTAGGTGAAGCAAGTATAAGTGCTCATATTCGTAAAACAAGGATTGTCGGCAATTCATAGGTAGTAAGTGATAGCTATATTTTAATTGTTCCTTTTTTTCGACGACAACGAAAAATGTGTTTGTTTGTTCGATAAAACATGAAAGCACGATTCTGCTTCGTTAAATCACAAATTGAATGATTAATTGAATCTATTAGAATTTTCGGTAAAATAAATTCTCTGTCAATGTCACAGAGTGACCAGAAGGTTAGTTTTCTAAAACATAGGCAAACAGTCATTTGGGAGATAGTGACTTATCGAATTTAGATATTCCAAGTCTTTTTAAGCTCGTTACAGGATAACTGCTCAGCAATATTTTCAATATTTTGTTCACTCATAACTCAATTTATTTAAGTAGTATTTATTAATTGATTGATATCAGTAACTGATACAGTTGTCGAATGTAATTCAATGAAATGTGAGCCTTGCTACTCAACTTCCAGGTCGTGTCTCTCGCACGTTAGCCACGTAAATTTCTACATTTGCTCTCTCGGGTGCACTACATGGTTCAGGTGTTTCTCTTTTGTCCCTCAACCTCACACATATCACCCCCCAACTCCACTCCCACACCCACACTCACCCCTACCCCTTGAACAGGCAAACACAGGACACGCGACCGCCGAATTCTGGCTTCCGACTCCCCCCTCCCCTTCCCATTCTCACCAATGTTTGGTTAGACCATGTAAAGTCCCACTCCAATGTACCAATCTATTATTCTACACGCCATTTTTCAAGGGCGTGTGTTTATTTGTATGACGTAAACGCTCGTATTTACTGTGCAAATAAAAGAGAAGTGTGGATACACAGGACTGACCGCGAAGTGCGGATTTATACGGCGCGAGAATCGGTTATAAACACGAAAACTCGCTCGCTATTCAAAACATGGGGCGGCCGGCTCCGGACGCCAGATTTTCAGCGCAGCGCTGAAGAGGCTGCTGGCCCGCAGCTCTTGTCGAAGGAAGCGTATAGGCTGGATTGTGCCCTCGCGCAAGTACCATGGATTTGTTTCCTACTTAGCGGCGATAATGTAAATACGAAAGAGCAACGCCGGACAGCACTGGAACTAAATCAGTCTCGACAGAGCACTTCTGTACAATGGCCTTTCAAAACGATTAGGTACACATTTATGTTGTCCTGGCTGCGATAGTAGCAGTTATCTATTTAAACAAATGTAATAAAACATAGGTACTGGTCTGTGTGACAGCTAGTTAATGATAATTTAATTTTATTGTGGTGATGTTCATAGAATTTTAAACGTTGGTGAGAAGAAATATAAAATCAGATGAAATGCAGAACACGAATATGAAATTCATGTACATCTTTCTTACTAGCCCGGTGTCAAAACGAAAATGAAAGACACATGGCATTCAAATAGAAATTATGAATGAAATGAAATTAAAAATTTAATTTCTTTGTTTTTAAGCAGAAATTATTCTCGAATCCAATGTACATAAATTTGAAGAAAATTTCTTATAAATGGGTATATTTTGTGGGTCTGAGACAAAATAAATATCGAGAGTAAATATTAATTATTTGTGTTGTAATTGGTGATAGCAATAAGAACATGAACGTGTGATGCGGCAGAGGCCAGTCGGAAGAAATGAAACTAATCCTAGTAAGTTCTCTATTTATGTTATATTCATTTAAATAAACATTTGTTGATTTTATTAAAATCATTGGATTTTCATGAGAATTATTCTATTTATTTTGTAAAGCTTATGTTACTTGAATCACGACTGTAAATAACTAACCTTATATTTAAAAGGTTCTTCATAGGCCAGCATTACTAATATCTCACTGAGCAATTGTTTCTCTTCATATGTTTCTAACGTTTTCAACATTTGAATAATTGTTATATGTTTTGAGGCTTAATGACAAACATCAAAGATATACGAGGTCTGAAAATGTTGATTATAAAACGGTGATTGTTTAAATGTACGTTATTTTCATGGGATAAATTCATGCGAGAAATACGATTTACATTTCTCATTAAAAATAAAATATCAAACTTTACCTCATCTTAGATGATCACTTAGTCATTAATTACGTGACCATTGGAGGTGTTCCCAATCGAGACAATCTTCCAAATCAAATGCCGTGGTCAATAGTTGTTTTTACTAAGCAACAATAAATGCGTACGTGTTAATTCGATGTGAAGTTGTTCCATGAAAACACCTTAATTTCCCCTTTCCCCTCTATGACTTGTCAAATCGTCTTCAACATTCCCCATTCCCATCAACTCAAAACACTTATATCTATACTTCGATTAAAACATTAAGTCCATTGATTAAGAAACTTCGTCAGCTGTGACGCTGTCATCCAATCGGAAGCTTGAACGTCACTGTATAATAGTGATATATAGTATATTATAGTGATATCACGTTTAGTGACCTTCAAGCTCCCTATTGGATGGCTGCGACGCAGCTGACGTGTGAACGGACGTATTGTTTTAATCGAAGTATAGTATGAACGTATCTTTATCTCAGCCACTCATTTTCTCTAACATCCCTCATCGTCCTCACCACGCGCTCATCGCGTGCAATCCCCACTAGTAACATACGATCACACCGCGCTCCCCTCTTACTCACCCCACGCTCTCCCTCACTCTCGCCTCGCGTTCTTGTCTACCATCCACCAACAAATCAACTACAAGATTCCCCACTCTCATCACCTCAAAACTTGAGTTGTCTCCAGAACCCTGTCCCTCGACTCGACCTTCACCTCGACTAGGGGCCTAGCGTCCATGGATGTGGGTGATCTGTTACAAACATTGAAAATATCAGCTATTTTTATTTCAAATTAATTGTATATTGTCCATTTGTTATTTTCTGTTATTATTACATATTTTGTTCTATTCATATTTCAAATATCACTCCGTTGAGGATTTGATTCTTTACAAGAATGTACGATTCACTCAGAAATGCCACCCTACCTTTGCTGTGAAGCAGGTGCTCGGTGATTCTTTACATCCAGCGAGCTCAAGAAACATATACCGTGTTACGAACATTCATTGATTTATTCGGTGATTTTAAGAGAACAAGGTTAATTTATGGACATTGTACTTTTATTTACATTTATTACCTTATTTTAATGCGTGTGCCAATTACATATTTGTACCCAGTTTAGGTTTGGGATTTTGTTGGTTCAATGGAGAAGGGTATGCGCCCTTGCAATGCACATCTGTGACGTGGAATGGTGAGCAACATCAGCCAAGTGTGACCATATAATTCTTGAATAGTGTTGTTGTGTTATGGACAAATTGAAAGCAAGAGGTATACAGACTCTAACATTCTCTGAAAAGGAAAATATAATTAAAGCAGTTCCCAAAACCCAATTTTCAGTATCATTACGAACATTAAAAAATGTCAGATTTTTTATGTGAGCAAGAATCATGAATGTGCGTATGAAAGGGTCAGGTCTATTTTTCTGATCTTCTATTCTCGAACGAAAAAAAGTGTGAAATTTCAATAGTTATGAAGTTTCAAATGATATTTACGAGACTCTGCAGCCACATAGTAAGTACAGGCATACTGGTGAATGGAGAATATGGAGGAGTTTTACATCATCTCATTTCTTGGGTTACATACCCTAAGCCTAAAATCAGGCTATGCCACTGACCTCGACCACTCTCCTTCCCTAACATTCCACGTCGTCTGACATCACCTCGCACATCAAGCACACACCTCGCACACAAGGTGTACCCATCCCACATCACACCCTGCGCTCACTCTTCACTACCTCTCGCTCACCCCATATTCACCCCACGCTCACCCCAAGGTACGAACCCCATACTCACCCATTCTCACCCCCCCTCACACACACACACTCCCCCCTTATTCACCCTACCCACCCCTGGCTCATCCTGTACTCGTCCCACTCCCCCTGTACACACCCCACGTCAACCCTGATCTCGTTTCACGCCCTTTCTACAGTCATCTCACGCTCAGCCCGTAGCCACCCCACAATCATCCCTCGCTTGCCCAATACTCGGCCCTCGTTCATCCCGTCCCCATCCCACACTCACCCTACCCTTACCCTACATTCAGCCCTTGCTCAGCCCATACTCATCCCACACTCGCCCTACACTCACCCTACATTCAGCACTTGCTCAACCCGTACTCACCCTACACCCATTTCGTACTCGCTTGCTACTCACCCCACACCCACGCGCGTTCACCGTCAGCACAGCAGCCAGCCCCGACGCCCCCGCCGACATCGCCGGCGCGCGGCGCGGACAGAGCCGCTTCCCGATGTCCCCCATTAACCGAGCTGCATAAATAAAACAGGGCAGCATCCGGGGCTGGCGGCGCTGCGGCGGCGGCGGCGGCAGCGACGCCAGTGCCCCAATCGGGGGAAATGAAATAACGATTGTAATGTATTGCTCTCGACAACGCAGCAGCAATTTGGCAAAGTGGACATTGCATTCATCTACTAATATTTTTACACTGTCCATGTTTTATCAAATGAAGTTCTCTGTTCCATTTTGCCCGAGCGAAATTTCAGCCTGGTTCCGGTGCCATTGTGTGTCGGTCGGTTCGATTTATGTATGTATTGTTGCGTTTCTGAAAATGCTTCGACATGTATCTTCAGGAACTACTCTGTATGTTGAATAAGTAACAAGCTGAGACTGCAAACCAATTTTACGTACAGTATTACTTTTATTTCATTGTCCAATGTAATAGATTTATTTTCTGGCTTGTTCATGTTGATCTCTGAGTTGTCAGACACAGCTGATTCTTGTAACGCATATTTACACAACATACTTTTCTCAAATATGGAGAAATAATTGGAATACGGAGCTACATTTGTAACTCTTGGTGTGAAAATTTTGAAAAGTCTATCTCCTACATTTTGATCTAATGATTTCTTTGACCTATTTATTACGTTTCGTGTATTTTCGTCGGCATCGAATAATAACTACGAATCGAACATCGAATAATAGCGTGGATAACTACGTTATATTATAATATTAACCTCAAATATGAAACGTGGATAAATAGAACGAACAAGTCCTCAACACGTGTAAAAATATTTTGCCACTAATAGAGGAATGTTTACATTTTTTATGAGGAATCGTGTGTATTATGAAGACCTTCTTGACATTTTTATTTTGCACGAATTGATTTTTTTATACTTGTTGTTATTCATACTTAAAACGAAGTAATCGCTTGTTAAATTAGTTTGAAACAAACATGACATGAACATGAACACACAGTACATGACACATAGTACATGAACAAATGTAAACTCCTACCAGCCAGACTGACTGTAAATCACACGAATAGTTTACGCATACGCATCGTAGAGTTAAAACTCTGTGACTGATGAAGATGGAAAATCAACCTTGCGACCCGTCGAAGTAATTTCAGTTTGTTATTTATTAAGACTCATTCCATTAAACCAAGAAAAATAAGTATTAAAATGTTTCTGCATCAAATATTGACTGCATCGACGTCTCCTTCAATGCTTCTCCCGCCGACGTTTATTGAAAAACATAAGGCGAGGTCCCCTCATAATTCAGACGCCGTGATGAAAGCACTGCGGCGACTAGAAGTAAACTTGCTTCTACCCTCCGCGGTTCCGGAATTTTGCGCGGTTGAGCGGGGAACTCTCCGCGCTGCGTGGGGGGCCTTTTGTGCGGCACAAGTTGTCCCGGGCCCCGCTCGGCTCGGCTCGGCTCGGCGCAGAGCGGAGTGGAGCGGAGCGGAGAGGCGCGGCGCCGCGTCACCTAGTTTCCGCCCGTTAGTCGTAGAATGTCGCAAGAAGCCCCTCGCTACCGCTGCCGCCGCCCGGCTTGCCCCACACCACCCCGCACCGCTCGGCTTGCCCCACCTCGCCTCGCCTCGCTCCGCCCCACCCGGCCCGCCAGACCCATACGTTCCCCCTCATCACCGCCCTCCCTGCCTCAATTTACCACCCGACACACTTCACCCTAATCACACCGACACCACCAACTCACCCGCCCCCGCTTCCGCTTGCGCCCGCCCCACCACTGCACCCGCCTCTCGCTGCGCCCCGCCCCGCCAGTTTCTGTTTCAAGGTTCCGTCCCCGTTTCTCACGGCCGTCGCCCCACCCCACCCGCCCTTAACGCCTTCCCACCCCCCTGTTTTTCTCCAGCTGCCCGCTCATCCTCGGCTGCCCGCCCCGCGCCGCTCCGCCCGCTCGCCCGCTCATCCGTCGGTCTGTCCGTTCGCAGCGCGGGCGGCGCACGGCAACTATGCGCGGAACGCCGTCGCTCGCCCACGCGCCCTCCGCCGCCACCGCCGCCCGCACCCACTTTCCGGCCGAGCCGCTTCTGCTGCGACTCAACTACCTCCGCTCCACCTCCGCCTGTGGCCAACTCCTAAAACATAATTCCGTTCATCATTCTCCAACATGGCTGGAACACCTGCCTCTCGTCTGCTTCATCCCGCCTCTATCCTTTTCTTCCTCTAACATAGCTTCATCTCAGCTCCACTCCACCTCGGTCTCCAACATAACTCCGACGCTCACGTATGCTCTACTCATTCTCTGATGTCATTCCGTCCCGGCTGTTAAGTACCGACGTCCTCCTAACACTCGCCGTGTTCCATCTCAACCTGCAGCATAGCTACAACTGGCCTCTATTCCCTCCCATTGTCCAACATGACGCCAACACCTCGTTCTCTAACAGTAGTTCCATCTTTCCTCTGATACACCTCGTACACCAACATGCTTCCAACAAGCATCTGGTGCCTCTGTACCACCTCATCCTTTAACGTCTTCCATTCCGATTGTTCCATCCCGTGCTTGAACACGCGTTCCATTCCACCTGTTCCATCGCGTACATTCCTACAATATAGCTTCCACGCTCGAATCTGTACCATATCGTACACTAACAAGGCTCCAACAGCCGCCTCTTTTCTTCCATTTCATCCTCCAACCACCCGTCTCTGTCCAACCCATCCTCTCACATCCTTCCGTACTAACAGTTCTCAACCTTATCCTCATGAATACTTCCACCTCAGCCATTGCCCCTGTTTCGCCTCAGACCATGCCTCCACCCCAGCCACGAATCCGTTCCATCAGTGGTTCGTCTCCGCTCTTCCTCCACTTAGTTTTATCTCATCTCCTAAACTCATCCAAACTAGTGTAGTCCTGTCCCTGGACGCTCAGTGCGCCCTTTGTTTTACTTCCATCCGTTCCTGATGTCTGCGACCCTCTTCCTTCTACTCATTTTTCCTACAAAGGTTCCCATGCTCCCGAATTGGTTTCTTATGTTCCGTTTCTTCATTTCATTTACTTCCTCAAAACTTCTACGTTAACGCATCCAAGAATTTTGTTATTCACTTTTCTTTATCTTCAATTTTCGCTCATAAATCATTATAACTCTAAATAGCTCTTTCTTGTACGTTTTCTTTGATAGAAGCGCACCTCAGTCCACTTAGTCACAAATAATAGATCAGATATTTTCCGTTACGCTTTCAAATATTTCTTGTTCGTAAGTCAGTAAAGGAACATGTGCATTGACAGTTCCGTAGTCACAAATCCAAACACTTGCAAGTATATGTTCCCTCTAACTCAATTCTTTCCTTCCTAATTGCCCAATCGCTATTATATCTAACATTTTCAACAATTTGCATAGCGTTTCCATAAGGTGGTCCTTGATATCCCATAACTTATCCGCAAAAAGCATCCCGTTTCGAGTTTCCTGTTCTCATTTAATTAATTCCCCACAGTTTGAGGCTACAAAATTGTAGCAGAATATGGACTCAGCCTTGTCCTCATCGCCACGCAAAAATTCATTTCCATCTGAATCGTTCCATACCGCCGTTTCTGTCCTCTCGTCTTCCTCTCCGGCGCTTTCTCGGTCCTTCCCGACTGCCCCCCTCGCACCATTCCTACCCCCGCGTCGCTGGTAGTTCCTTCCCCCGCGTCGCCATCGCCGCAGCCCGGGGCGACGTCGCCCGCCCGGCCACGCCCGCCTCCGCCTCCGCCTAATGCCGCCATCGCTCGTCTGTCGCGACGCGGATCTCTCGCCCGCCAGACAGATGCGCCGCCCGGGCAGTAATTAGGCGTGCGGCCCCCGACCGCTGACGAACGCCCCCCGCTCGCGCCCGCTCCCGCGCCGGCACCCGTGCGCCCGCTGGTAGCGCTGTCGAAGCCTCCACCATCTGCCTAACTCCACCCAGCCACTACAGAATCCTTTTAGTTTTGGTATTTTCCTCCTCCTCCTCCACTCTGCTGTCTCGCCCTCGTACACTTGTCTTCCTTCTCGACTCTTTTCTGTATTCGGTCTTCCCTCCCCTCATTCATCTTTTTTCTGTGCTTCCTCTTGCCTCTACTCTCGTATTCCTTTCCTCCTTCCCATCTCCTCCTCCGCCACCATGTCGACTTGCTCCGTCTCCCACGCCATCTAGCCGCTTGAAGCGCTGTCGAAGCCCCCGCCATCTGCCTTACTCCACCCAGCCACCATTGTATTCTTTCTACCTTTTCTTCCTCCTTCGCGCTGCCTGTACCTCGCTCTCTACTCACTAATACACTCATTCCCCTTCCTCTCTTTTCTGTATTCGGTCTTCCCCATGACATTCAAAACTTTGTACCAGTACAATGGCGTACCAGTACTGGCGTACTTTGTACCAGTAATGGCGTACTTTGTACCAGTACAATGGTACAAATTCCTTAGGCGTTAAAACGTGGAAGACAATAGGAAACTAACTACGAGAACTACTGTACCATTCTGTAGCACCATTAGTTACTTTCTCGTATACGTACATACGTCTGTACAGAATAATGCACGTTCAATCGAGAAAGTTATGAGATGCGGCGAAAAAAAAAAATTGCGGGGTGCTCATACAGAAAAAGTGTAAAAATCTTCTTCCAATATGTAGTAAATTACTTTTTTTAACATGTAGTGTAGTCGTATTCTACGATTTGTGGGTCCTTGATACGGAAAAATTGGTTTATGGCAAAACGTATGCCCGTTCGCTTGTTAGTTTTGTGAGATAATGAACATTCGTCGATATTTCTGTATTTTCACTGTTAACATTGAATTTTCGGAAATTGTAAAGGTTTGAAATTCTTTGGGCTCCTTCATTTAACATTATTCAACAAAGGGATTTTTTCTGCAATAAAATGTGTTATCTTCAATTAGTTCTTTAATTAAAGTCAGCTACAATTTTTACATAATATTTTTCGGATAATTTTGAGTGAAATATGGACAATTACACAAATATATTTTAGAAATATTTCTGTTATTGAAAACTAAACGTATCTATTTTCAATTATCGGCAATTAACAAAGAATAAATTCGTTGCAAGTCTATATTTCCTGCGTGGGAACTGCCGGCAATTTGTGGGACATTCAGAACATTAATACGTAAAGGATAGATAATAAAAACTTTTCTATTATATGACCACTAAACTAGTAATTGTTTTAAGTTTCAATTAGAATATTTACCAGCAGTTAGTGGTACAATAAAATCTTGGTAGTTTATTTTTAATTTGAAATATTTAAATACTCTAATTTTCTTCTTTATTATAAATATATGTAAGAACTACTTGATACATAGATAGAAAGAGAGTTTTTGAATTGGCGACGATGAATAGCTCATAGAGTGTTGCTCTTGGTTTTTCTTTTGATTTTACGAGTCTTTCTTTGAACACATTCTCTCTCCAGACCCCACTTGTATAGAAACAAGCTCTCTGTCCTTAAATATACATCGTTACTACAAGTTCTTTGTATCTCTTCTCATGGAAGTTCACAGTCTTGCTTCGTCAGTCACCAAACCCATCAACGAAGTGTCGACGAGCAGTGTGAGATGACATAATCCCGTTCTGGCTTCGGCATCGCTTTTGTGCGGGCTTTATATTTGGGCATCAGATAATCCCTCTTTTTTATTGTACACGAACTCCTCCCAACCGGGCACACGCTGATGATTATAAAAGGGAAATATATTGCTTACAAAAAGAGAATTCTGAATATGAATAGCTTACATGAATAGGACGTTTATTCATTTCACCGTGTACCGTGTATTTGTTATATATAGTTCGTATACAAAAACGTAATGGGGATGTTATATTTTTTCGTGTAATTTCTGTACGATTTCCGTGGTGAATTGAACATGTATCGGGCATGAGGGTAGTTTTGTTTTCTATGCAGAATAGAACTTCACTCCCTCTGGAAGGGTGATTGTGGCGAGCAAGGGGAGACCATAATGGAGGGCGATGGTGATGGCCATTTGTACGGCAATAACATTGCTTTCAGTTGCTGTACCAACAAAGCACAACATGGTTTTGGTGGCAACGGTATGGTCCTGGGATAACGAGCGTTGAGTGGTTCGCACAGTTCGCATAGCAGGAGTGGGAAGTGATGGCAATCGGCCAGTAACTTGAAAAATGGATTGAAATAAGAATTTTTTTATCACATCAGATATTGATATTAACATTAAATAGGCGGCTTTGAAAATGAACAATCAGAAAATAAAATTATCATTCACACCATAGTGCAATGATCACATTTGTGTTCATTATGAACATCATGGAATTATTTGTTAATCAATATGGCATCATTTTTTTATAATTATGTTTCTCCGATGAACTCAGTGTCATGATAACATGAAATTATTGGTTTATTATCTTTGAAATTTTATATTTATTAGATATAGTGTTACCACATGAGACATTAATACGTTTTCTTTATTTTTCTATTTTTTTCAGTAGTTAGCTAACTTCCATTTGTGAAGATTTTTGGGGAAAAATTGATCTGTTGATATTCTTTTTGTACATTTGTGTAAATTAATGCTAAAAGGGTTCCACATATAATCCGACATTAATTTCTATTAGAGAAAGTGATATAATACTGCAAAAAATAGATGAACTCTGATTGATTTGATCAGTATCCGAGCACGTCAATTTCTACTGTCCATTATTATTATTTAACCATTACATCGAGCGAAGGCTCATTCTCCCCAGCGCTGGATAGCAAGATCGGCGCCGACCTAAAGGACAACTTTCGGTTTTCCCCAACCAGGTTATCTCCCACCAGCAAAGACTGTCCCATCAGAGAAAAGCTAAGCTTCCAGACTTCTCTTCCGTACTCGAATGCGTAGTACAGGTGCATGAAAGTGTGGTGTGTGTAAGTAAGGGGTAGGAGGACAAGCGAAGGAAGAAAGAACTGCGCGGTCTGTAAACCTGTTTTTAGGGTACTGCTCCGGCATTCGCTTGGTATTGGTTAAACCAATTGCGAGAAACTATCGATCAGAAGCATCGGACAGCTAAGATTCTCCTCCAGGAGCGCTGAATTCGACCTAACCATAGCTAGTATCGAAATGTCCCCACCAATCGGCGCGACTCAAACCTTTGCCACGAAAAGGGGCAACAGCCGTGGGGACTTCCCTTCGAGATCGCCTAATCGCTCATAACATTACACTCCACGTACGCGTCCCCCATTTAAACGCAAGCCGAGGCCCCCAGTGCGGGTGGGCGGGACCGCGGGACCGGGACGCGCGGCATCGCGCGGCGTGTTTCTGGCGGTCTCTGGCGGGACATCAGGCGCGCACATGCGCGTATTGTCGGGTGCGCTGTTGAAGTTGGCCGCGGCCCGTCCCCCGGTTCCGCGAATGCCGTGCAGTCCCGCGCCGCCGACGCCCCCCTCCCTCCCCCGCTCACGCAGCACGCGGTCACCACCGCAAGCAGCTGCAGATTCAAGCGGACGGCGCGCCCCCGAAAATGAGAATCTCTTCTGATAACCCTGGGGGGGCAGGCCACGAGAGGATGAGATCAACGGGGGGCATTACTTCATTCCTCTTCCTCAAAAAATCTGCATTGGAGGCAAACATGCAAAACTACTCGCCGCAAGAACACTATTGCTGAAGACAAAGTTTTTCTGTATCTGAGTAAAATTTAAATAAAACTGCATAACAAATTTGCTTCATTACTATCTCTTATGCGGTCATAATCGCTACACAGTAAGCAGATTATCTTTACAACGTGGATCCCTACCTTTACAATTATGCTAGAAAAAAATTTATAGAGTCTTCAATATCGTTAGCGAATAGAGTCTAATAATCTCCAGCCTGTTATAATTAAAAAAGTTTGCTAGTTTTCTTCTTAGAATTCAATAATTTAAAGTTTGAACGAAATATTTGAGTAAATAGGATCAGCTAATGAACGATTTTTGAATTATAGTAGTACATATTTTGAATTGACTCAGTGTCGTTTCTACAAGGATCATTGAGCTTCTTCTCCCTTCCACATGGCTAGACATTCAATGGAAACTCAAAAACTGCAAATAGAGCAAAGTCTTCCAGAAACTCAGTTACTGTCTCCCCGTACGGCTTTTTTTTTGTGTTATGTCATGTACGTTGAAAATGTGACATATTCATTTTATTTGCTGAAACTACTAAACTATTACTATCAGCATTATTTTAATACTAGGAACCAGCTTCCAGATGCGCACGTTAAGAGATCAACTATTGAACAAAAATTATAGCGTAAGTTTTCGAAAACGTTTGAACACAGACATTGTATTACATTTCAAACGATTAAAGCAAAAACAAATAGTTTTTGGAGAAAATACTATTTACCGATTTGTGGAATTGTACATTTTCACACAAAATTATGTGCAAACTACAATAAAAATATAAGACCATTTTGGGATATTCCGTGTATTGTTAGACCTCTGAATGTGACCAGCAGGCAGCAAGCAGCAGGCAGGCAGAGCAGGGCAGCAGCAGCACAGGTAGCAGCAGCAGGCAGCAGGCAGCAGGCAGGCAGCAGCAGGCAGGCAGCAGGGCAGGCAGGCAGCAGGCAGCAAGGCAGGCAGCAGCAGGCAGGCAGCAGGCAGCAGCAGGCAGCAGCAGGCAGGCAGGCAGGCAGCAGCAGGCAGGCAGCAGGCCGGCAGGCAGGCAGGCAGCAGCAGGCAGGCAGCAGGCAGGCAGCAGCAGCAGCAGCAAGCACAGCCAGCAGCAGCAGGCAGGCAGGCAAGCGCAGCAGAGCAGGCAGCCCAGCAGGAAGCAGCAGCAGGCAGCAGCAGGCAGCAGCAGGCAGCAGGAGCAGCAGCAGCAGGCAAGCAGCAGGCAATGCAGGCAGCAGCAGGGCAGCAGGCAGGGCAGGCAGCAGCAGGCAGCAGCAGGCAGCCAGGCAGGCAGGCAGCAGCAGGCAGGCAGCAGGCAGGCAGCAGCAGAGGCAGTAGTAGGTAGGGTAGGTAGGTAGTAGTGCAGATGGACGGACGAACAGACCCTTTATGAACGCGACCCTCTAAACATGTATTTCCATCAAAATCTCTTCAT
>BOPP01000061.1:1974431-2088147 GCA_017312745.1 Gryllus bimaculatus
TAATTTTGTGTGAAAATGTGACAATTCCACAAATACGTAAATAGTATTTTCTCCAAAACTATTTGTTTTTGCTTTAAATGTTTGAAATGTAATACAATGTCTGTGGTTCAAAACGTTTTCGAAAACTTACGCTATAATTTTTGTTCAATAGTTGATCTCTTAACGGGCGCATCTGGAACACTGGTCTCCTAGTATTAAAATACTGCTGATAGTAATAAGTAGTAGTTTCACAAATAACAATGAATATGTCACATTTCACGTAACATGACATAACACAAAAACAAAAGCGTACCGGAGACAGTATACATGAGTTCTGAAGAACTTTGCTCTATTTGCAGTTGAGTTTCCATTGAATGTCTCAGCCATGTGGAAGGGAGAAGAAGCTCAATGATCCCCTTGTAGAAGCGACACTGATGTCAATTCAAAATAATGTACTACTATAATTCAAAAATCCGTCATTAGTTGAAGCTGATCCTATTTACTCAAAATACTTCGTTCAAAACTTTAAATTATTATTCTAGAATGAAAACTAGCACTTTTTTAATTATAACAGGCCTGAGATTTATTAGACTCTCTTCGCTAACATATTGAAGATCTCTATAAAATATTTTTTCTAGACATAATTGTAAAGGATAGGGATCCACGGTTGTAAAGATTAATCTTGGGCTTACGTGTGTAGCGATTATGACGCCAATAAGGAAGATAGTAATGAAGCAATTTGTTAATGCAGTTTTATTTAAATTTTACCTCAATACAGAAAAAACTTTGTCTTCAACAATAGTGTTCTTGCGGCGAGTAGTTTTGCATTTTTCCTCCATGCAGATTTTTTTGAGGAAGAGGATGAAGTAAATGCCCCCGTGATCCTCATCCTCCTCGTGGCCTGCCCCCCCCCCCCAGCGGATTATAAGAAGAGATTCTCATTTCGGCGGCGCTCGTCCGCTGATCCCTGGGCAGCTGCTGCGGTGGTGACCGGTGCTGCGTGAGCGGGGGAGGGAGGGGGGCGTCGGCGGCGCGGGACTGCACGGCATTCGCGGAACACGGGGGACAGGGCCGCGGCCAAACTTCCAACAAGCGCACCCGACCAATACCGCGCCATGTCGCGCCGCCTGAATGTCCCGCCAGAGACCCCAGAACACGCCGCGCGCTCGCCGCCGCGTCCCGCGTCCCGCGTCCCCGCCCACGCCGCACACTGGGCCCGAATGGAACGGAAGGCGCACGTGGGAGGTAATACTTTTAGCGACTGCGACCGGGACGCCCGAAAGGTTGAGCCCCGATGGTGGGGACTTTTCGATACTAGCTACATGGTTAGGTCGAATTCAGCCGCTGCCTGGAGGAGAATCTTAGCTGTCGGCTGCTCTGATCGATAGTTTCTCGTCAATTGTTTAACCAATACCAAGCGAATGCCGGAGCAGTACCCTAACAAACAGGTTACAGACCGCGCACGTTCTTTCCTTCCTCTTCCTTGTCTCCTCACCCCTTACTTACACACACACACTTTCATGCACTGTACTACCATTCGAGTACGAAGAGAAGTCTGGAACTTAGCTTTTCTCCTGGATGGGACAGTGCTTTGCTGGTGGGAGATACCTGGTTGGGGAAAACCGGAAAGTTGTCCTTTAGGTCGGCGCCGATCTTGCTATCCAGCTGGGGAGATGAGCTTCCTCGATGTAATGGTAAATATAATAATGACAGTAGAAATTGACGTGCTCGGATACATGATCAAATCAATCAGAGTATCCTCTCCACAAAAGTGTCGGTATGTGGAGTCAAAGGATAAGAGTATTGTCTTCCGATATTTAAATGCGAGTTCCCTTTGGTCAAGGAATGGTCATTTTAATGTAATGATAGAATCACCAAACAAAAATTACAACTCATGTAATCGCTATATCACAATTTTATATTACAACGATGCTATTACAAGTAGAAAAATTAGGTGATGAAATACTAGGTACGATGCGATATTTATGATGTTTGCTGTTTTAGAAATGGTTATTTTAAAGCATGAAATACAATGGAAGAAAAGTTGAAGTAGTGTAAATGCAATGTTGCATTACAATAAATTACAATAGTGTAATTAAGAGTGAAAATATTAAGAAAGTATGGGGAATTTATGATTTCTACTCTTCTGATAACACTAGTGGTTGCACTAATGAAGCTTGTTGTTTAAATAAACACATTATGTGATTATGCCTTGTCCCTGCAATAAATAGTGCCAATTAGGCCAGAACGTAAAGTAAAAACTCAGGTATATCCATTAAACAAAAAACTATTTTTTATGCTTAAAGTGTCCTGTAAAATGGAATGAAATATTTCATGTGGGTGTAAAGATATTTCGTTGTTACGAGTACTTATGGACAACGAAAATAATTGTTGAGAGTAAACAGAATCCTCGAAAAAGTTAATGAGAATCAGGTCATAATTTATTTGGGCTTGATTTCCTTTCTATTAAACAGGATACTTACAAAAAAAAACTTGTTCGTGGACACGTGTGCTTGAAAATCCACAAAAAATTATCCGATGTGGCATTTCCGCCCACTGTTTCAACTCCCGCCGTTCCTACCGTCCCTGTCGTCGGTACTGTTCCCATCGCCCATGTTACTCCCGCTGACGAATGCTTCTCCCGGGTTCGCGACCTCGACGAGGTCTCGTTAAGTTTTTTATTATTTTTTTTATTTTTCGCGCGGGTGCGTTCGCTCTCCCATCGGTCCGAATTTTGCTGCGGGAGTCGTTCTCCAGTTTTTTGCAATTAGTCAGTTGCCGAAGTTCCCCCCGAGGTAGCACCACCTACGCATCGGAGCTTTGGAAGGATCGGCCGTGTGCGGTACTTCGGGCACCGCGTCGCCTGCACGTTCTTTATTGTGAGTCGTATAAGTACCTAGAGGGTTCTCCTGATAATAAACTGAACTTATCAACTAACGCACCGCCAAGAATTTTTTAGGATGGTTAAATATTCGTTAATGTTTTTTTTTCTTTCTTTTTTGTATCAAACTGTGCGGGTGTGCCTGTATAAAAGTTCTTTACCAAATTTTATTGTGCATTCACAAGAAAATTGTACTTATTAACTATTTCAAACGTGTATTAGATAGTACTGTAGATCACTTTTGTAAAAATGAAGTATGATTCATAAAGCTAATCGCAAATAACAAATGAACAAATTCTCACAAGAGAGTTAAAAAACGGAACTAGTAGGCAAAGTAATTCCCATCTGTTGTTTCAATTTGCTCAAAGAAAATGTGCACCCAATCTAAAATGATCTGAAAAAGTTCATCGTGGATGTGAAGGCCTTTCATGGTTTGTCCAGATCCTGGAACTGTTCAGGAGAAAAGACGTTTTATTGGTTCAATGCAAGGATATACATTTTTTATTATCATTTTCTTTTAGAAAGAAAATGTTCTGTTCTCGCCGCCAATTATATGTAAACTCTAAGGCGAGAAAATTTTCTGAAGTTAATTATTTTGGATTAGCCCTTCATTTTTGAATAAACAGAGCATTCATCAAAGTCCTAAATTGTACTTGAGACTATATCAACAGGCAAATTATGCGTTCAGATAAATAACGAGGATATCGAGAAATTGTTAAAACCTACTTTCCGATGAATCATATATTTCGGACAAAGTAATTTGTGCAAAATATACGTAAACTATTGTTGTTAATTAGTGTAAATGAACGTGTGGTAGCAACATTAAATATATCCTTGGTTTCTCAGTATTGTTATTCCAAATTTTTCCAACGGCATTTATAACGTTTTCAATATTGAATGTTAATTGCCATTCGAAATCTTTTCTCACGGGTTATATTTAGCATTCGAATCCATCCACCATTCGCGACTCTGCTGTAAGCTTCTGCCATCTAGTAGCAGTAATATCACCTACCTACGGGCAGAGAAAGTTCCGCAAGTCGCGTGCAGATGTCGCTAGCTCCTGAAGGCCGTCAGATTTAAATGTATGGTTTGCCCACCTAGCCAAGAGCGTTTACTATTTTTTCGGTTTAGCTGCTTTTTTTAATACGCTTATTTGCAAAATTCATTTCAGGAATAAAACTTACACTAATACTTATAATGGACAAAAACGATCAAACTGTTAATGTCAGTGGGTTGTCTCATCATTCATCCTTTCCCGGATTAAAAACTCAGTGTTCAACATACCAAAGCAGCAGAGTCGCAGTGACCATTGCACACTGCAGACGTAGACGCGCTGTGTTAACACTTCGCACGTGTTTTGTATTGAGACCGGTCCAGAACCATTCAGTTCACGCATCGTCTTCGCATTCTTCACGGAGACTTCTGAACTAACGTTGCCGGTTTCGTCTTATTTGTGGTAAGTAGGTAACAGTTGACACGATATGTAAATTTTAAATTTGGTACATATACATACTGTATTGAAATTGTCATTACTTTTCTTATTTTTACTCTATTTTTGTGTCTCTAACTTTTCATCTTCACAAATTGGCAGGATGTAAGGCAAGTCTGTAACAACTTCACTTACTTTATTCTCACAACTTAATGGAAATAATTTTACTAATTAGTACAGGTGTACATAGAGTATATCTAACATATTACGAATACTCAATGTCATATTCCATATTATTTTAAGAGAATAGAACGTCAAATCTTATGCTACATTTATAAGTGTCACATTTATTTCATTATGGACCTAATTTTTTCAAAAACATGTTCATTACTGATCAATTCATTTCACACTATGACTGATTGTTTATTATCTGTTGCAATTTGTTGAATAACGTATATATAAATAGACTTGTAGTCGAAATACAAAAGTAAAACACGTTTCGTTTTTAACATTAACTATCGCTAATGTGTTTTAATGTATTTTATTTTATTTCAATGTCCTTCAAATAATGTCACATTAAGTTGTGCAACTATTATATCAATTTCAGTATATACTGGAAATCCTATACGTCGTGAAGGATTTTAAGGCTTTTCAATATTTTTTTCAGTGAAAATATAAAACTAGGTAGGATATCAAAGCGTGTATCTGCTTAAAATGAATTAGGAATTTCTTTCATACATTTGAGATTTTTAATACGCTCCTGCATTCCCTCATTAAACGTTTACTAACAAGTAAATTAAAAGTAAGAAATACTATTGTAACGTTATATTACTATTGTTTGTTAATACTATTAAGCGTATTTTATACTTATATTAAACTTAGAACTCAATTTCTTAAACTGCATCCAATTTCCCTAATTTCTGACATGTCGACGTAATTTGTAACATTTTTCCTCGAAGCAAAAAAATAAGTGCAAAGAAAAATATGTTCTTTTTTTAGCTTTTTCTTAAAAAAATGCCGTTTTATTTCGGCAAGTTGCGCATGAGGGCAAGATATGAGAAATGAGTGCGAAATGAGTAATAAGCAAGTACTCGTAATGAGTGTGTGCTTCTCATAGCGAATATACAAGTACCTAAACAAATATTGTTTCCTTTGGTACCAATTGTTTCGTACCTCGTATGTAGAATTATTTTTCTCTCACAGCATTATACTTAACAAGAAATGATTCAATTGCAACAAACTGCCAAGCGATGCAAAGAACTATGACTGACCGGTCTCCCCGACAGATAACAATGCTATTTTACAATGAACTAGTATTTTGTTTCAAAATTTCATAGAGTTTTAGAAATGTTTATTTAGTTTTCTGTTCAGATCATTTATTTTTACAGTATCATCCCATTTTGTGGAAGTAATTTTTGAAAACTCATATTTATTGAAATTCACTATCTCGAGAAAGCGTTTGAAAAAAAAACAATCTTGTATGTCGAACTGATCTGTAGGAACATTAAGGACAGAAAGTTGTGAGGTCACACATGTGACGTATTATTATTAGAACAAGAAATCTGCAGGTTTCGACTTTTTGTAGATATTAACACATAGAGGTAAGATAGAGTTAGGACTTTCTATAATATTTGTATGAGACAAACAGTATCAATTAAAAATGTTATTAAGGTCTGCTGGTTTCGAATGAAAAGCAAATTAAGGTAAGACTTGCATTTATGCCCTGTAAAACTATTCAATTATTGTTTGTAACTAAGTTGCTTGTAGCTTCAGTCTTGGCGCCGGTGAGTTGTGAATTTGATTGTGATTACGGTTGAAAAATTTATCTTAAATCATAAAATATATAATTTTTTGACCAAGTAAGTATATTATCATACCATGATTTATTCGTATGAAGAGACTCGGAACAACTATAGACATGCTATTGAGGAAAGTTAACTATTGTAACTGTATAATAAACCCAAGGTTTATTTCTGAGGTTTACGTCCCAAACAAGGTGCTGCAAGGTCCTACATCCCAAACCATAACCTTACCCGCAGAAGACTAATGGTATCCTCTTTGTGTCTCTAAAGAACCAGTGAGTGCACATCCGCTCCAAGAATCTGAAGGTTATATGCGAAACTTTAAACTCGCTTGTCCTTGGCCACTCCAGCGTCTCGAAATAGTAATTTGTAACGAAAAAGTCGCCGAACCTGTTCTTTCATCAACGAATGGGATCAGGAAAGTACTAGCTCCTCGCGCTCTTAAAAATCTTATACACACACTGAAACTTGTTAAGGTACAGAATGGGTTTTGAAAAGTTCTTGAAGTTCGTAGTATCGCAAGAACTAGTCACCAGCTACATTCGACCGCTGAAATACATAAGAGGCGAGCGCTGTCCGTGTATGTGGGTCACGAACACCGCAAATGTCTTCGAGTCGGATCAAGTTTGGTCAGGGTCAAACTTACGAAGGTCAACGACTGAATGTGTTTTTCTCGATTTTGCGTGTGCTTAATGTAAAATAATTCACCTTTCACAATGATCTTTTTAACTTTTGCTGCAACACAGGAGTCATCTTTGAACTACATTTGATGACGTTTTGTAATCATACACACTACATTTGATGACGTTTTGTAATCATTCATTTTAGGATGTTTCGGTCGTAATTGAGCCCAAAATATTAACAAACAGCGGCTGAGTTTAGCTCAGAGCCAGCATTGCCGCTAACTCTGCAGCGCCTCTGACGACAATGGGTTATGGTTTCGGGTTCCAACTGGGGGATTTTCGTCACTGGCTAGATAGCTGGGTCGAGTTTTGTCGCTGTCTGGAGGAGAATTCTAGCGGCTAACAGTTCTGATCTGTCTTTTTCCATGGTTTCTCCGATCAATATCAAACTAATGCCAGAGCAGTACACTAACAAACGAGCCAAGGAGCTCGCGAAATCTTTCCTTTCTTATCCTTGTCTTATCTCCTCTTACTTACACACGCTTACCATTACATACACTGCACTACCACACATGTGGAGAGCCCAGTCAAGTGCTTAGAGCATCTCCCGGTTGGGTCGGTGGGTTGCGGGGAGATATTTGGGGGTGAATCCTTCGCCAATCGACGTATAGCTCAGCTCTGGCCCTCACCACCAAGCGACGAGGTTGACTGCTATATCCAGGCATAAAACAATAATGCCAATAGTAGTTGACGTGCCAGGAAATATCAATCATGAAAGAAAAGCACATAGACAAGAACATTATCGAAGGTACAATTATGCGAAAGACCTCATGGAACGTTATCATATAAGAAAATATTAATTAAGACGAATGCATTACGAATGTCATAATTTAATAGTATTATTTTTTTTAATTTATACTTTTGTTTCATTTTTGACACAGAGTTTCGAATCATCCAATTCTAGAGGTAATTGTATAAGTGGATTTTATAAAGAAATGTCTTAACTTGAACCGCGAAAGTTATGAGTTGACGAAATTGATTGTAAGATTTTTTGCTTTTTATTTGAATTGACCACCGACAAGAACATGGTCGAGAACTGGGAAATGTCTCAAAATTGGCTGAGCTTCTACTCAAATTTAGTTGAGTAGATGGTTCAAATTTCTTTGTAAATGAAAATTTGTAGTTTAAATATAGATATTACGTACGCAGTTCTTTCCAAAATTGCTTTAAAATTCGAATCTATCTGAAACTAATACAGAAACTAGTGATGCTGAAACAACATGTACTTTCCCGCAATATTGGTAACGCTCACGTTACACGCATTTACATTGCAACTTAATATTTCAACCTTTTCTAGAAAAAACTCCCTTCAGTAACATGTATGTCAGATATTAATTTGCATTTTTTTATTTTTTGATGTGATAATTAAATCAGATTTGCCCCAAATTTATAAGCCCACTTTGCTCTAATACAGAAATGACTGTAAAACGTTATTATATCATTGTGATCTATGTCGCTACAAATTCCAAACTTAACAGCATTTCAAACTGCTATAACATGACCCAACGATGAGAAGGGATTTTGAGAATATCCAACTGCCTCTCAGCACTTCTGAAATTACTTGCACAGACTCACAGCGCCTCAAACAAACGCGGGAAATTCGAATTTATCATTTCAATTTCTTTTCAGTTTTTGAAAAAACAGAGTGTATGCCTGAAATGGAAACAGATCCACTTCTCTTCACCGTTTTCTGCTATACACGCGAACATCAGCCAAATCGATCGACAAATATCAATTTTGAAGTAAATCGGCTGAACGATTTAGACGCTAGCGTTGACCAAAGACAAACAGATCTTTTTACAATCAATCGATTTTTCGATGTCAAGGACCCACAAAACATGTATTCCAAATACACGTTAAATAGTAATTTACTACGTACGGAGACATGATTTATCCATTTTTTCCAGAGCCCGGTAATAAGAGTTTTTATGTATAAAACTCGCCATTTTTATCGCAGCATTGCAATACCTTCTCTATACTGCGTAGTTATAAGTTATTAATTTTTTTAATTGTATGTAATTTCATTTATTACTCAATATTACCTACGTTTTATTGAAAATGTATTAAATATGATGAATTCTAGGAAACAATGTAATTTTCTGTATATGAATGGGTAACATAAGCTTCTTTAAATTACATGTCATTGTCTTTTCCCAGCAACGGGGTATCTTGTTAAAAGATCCTCGCTAATAAAGCAGAATGCTTCGTGAGGTCGTGGAGACTTGATCGAGAGCTTCTCAGTTCCACAGTTTTTGGGTTTTATGCAATTGGATTTATTATTTGCGAAACACATTAGTAGTGAAACGTCTGTGTGTTTAACCCCAGGACGCAAGGACTTACGAAATTACATGATCGCATATGCATGGCTTCAGAAGCCCTGTGCTATGCGCTCTCAAAAAAATACACATAAAATTGTTTTTTATTCTTAGTAACTTCATTTCTTAATGACTTTAATAAAAGCCAACTCTTAGTTCTAAAATAAATATTATATATTACTAACATTTACAATGATTATTAACAGAGTCTTAACATATTAATACGCACTTAACCCTGCATTGAACAATGCAGGGTCACCTTGTGTTCACAATGTATTAAAAATCGCATAAAAATTGCAAATCAAAAATGCGAGGTAATGCAATTCAAAAATGCTAGATTTTCATTTCGTCAAAAATAGAATGAATTTTATGATTTCATAATTAGTGGTAAGTTAATAACTGTCACATCAAAAGTATAAAGCCATAAACTAGAGGTGGACACTTCAATGGCCCTCCCTTTGTCTATTTGTAACCAAGACTTTCATAGGAAAAATAGAGTTATAACTTAACAACGAAGATTATTTTTCAAATCAATTTTTTCTTTGGCAGTGACTAAAGTGAAAGTAGAAAGAGAAGTGCATAAGTCACGAAGGACAAGCTGTTGGAAGTGCAGCCATGCATACTAAAAGCGAAATAAGAAAACGTTAGGCCTTCTGAAGCTCTGCAATTGCTCCTAGGAAGTCAATGAAGTTGATGTAAAGTTTGAAGATTATTTAATTAAATTGTTATTCAAGTTATTGAGAAAAACTGGCATTTCTCTTAAACAAAGCTATCGATGGGAATTCGATGACGTTGACGTGCCTGTCACTCCCCGGCGATTGAGAAGTTACAAAAGTAATAAAACATTCACTCTACCGCGTACGAACAACTCCTTAATAACCATTCCATGCGTTGAATTTCAAAATTTCTCCGCGGATAACACTTTTACATGAAAGTAATTCGTAGTGCCGACAGATGTCTCTGCGTTAAGTTTTGCGCACGCGCAGTGCCGGTTTCAGTTATCGACCAAAACCAGACAAGAGTTCGACTACCACGCTTTTCAACGGCGCAAAACGGAACTACCTCCTCAATGGCGGAGAGAGGGAAAACGAAAATTATTCACAAAGAAAACAACAAAATCCAAAAAATGTGTAAGAAAGAAATATCCCATAGACGAAATGAAGAAGTAAGAATGTATTATGAATACCAAAAGAAAGAAAAATAACGATTTGCTGCAAGTTAAACTAGTGGTGTCCACAATGGCACAGACTTTTCCGCATTAGTTTTCTATTACCATTAGCCTCGGTTAGCTATTCCAACTTCTCACATATTCCTGCCTGCAGCCATCTATCGCCGCCAAATATCGCCGTACATTTGTTGTTTTACATTTCCCATATTTTTAAGTTTTCTAATTGTAGAGCGAAAATATTATAATACGATTATTAAAAACAGTAAAACCTCGTAATAAATGGCAATATTCTTTGAAACATTTAGAGCCGTTTTTAAAAAACTGGCATTTAAGCGCTACTGTAAATTCGAAATGTAGAGATCTTTCTCACAGAAAAGTTTTGAGTTTACGAAAAACTTCATTTGAAGTCATTTTAAGTTCTTTAAATCACAAATACAACATTGTTTACCAATTGCTGGAAATGTGCATATAAACGGCGTGAATGATCTTTCAAAACATTTTCATTTGTGAAATTAAAAGAAAAATTCACCGAAATTAACTTTAAGTCATATTAAAGAGTGCAATTATCACTATCCATTCGAAATGTTTGAAGAAAAAATTTGGATCAGTTTTTGAGAAAATTGCATTTGAGCGTTTCTGAAAATGCAGTTTTGAGCTAGTTTTCACGGAAAGCGGTACAGGTTTAGAGAAACTTTATATGGGTACTTTAAATATACTTTATTAGAGTACATTTAGCACAATCCCTAAAAAAAAGTTTAAAGAAAAAATTCGGGGCTATTTTAGAAAAAATCTTGTTAAATTATTTTTTTTAACATATTGCTAGCAATATTTGCGCGAAAACTACTAAAAGTTTCAAAAAGAGGTATATGACATTAATAAAAGACCTCAGTATGGAGAAGAAATTTTTTGAAGGAAAAGTCTCTGTCATTAATATTTCAGTAGGAAGACATCCGTAAAATTTTGAAATTTTGTAATTTTCGAAAATTTGTTGTTAAAACTGAACATTTGCATTTATATTTTCTTAAAAGAAAATTATTCGGAACACTTTCAAAATGTGCGTGTACCTTCACATAAAGTATACCCAAATTTTAAAGATATTTTTTCAAAATCTAAAAGATATGACTCAAGATAGATGCACAGGGGTTTAATCAATTTGTAAAATATCCTACGCATTGTTTAGGCGCTAGTAGTGTTCACAGACCCGAGACGGACGGACTGACGAACAGACAGAATGACAGAATGGCAGACTGACGTTTGAAATAAAACACTTGTTCGGTATCGGAGAACCCAACACATGTATTTCCGTTGAAATCTCGAAATCGATTTTCCGAAACCTTCCCTATATTATGTATATTCCGTACTCCGTAAATACGTACGTATACGAATACGTATATGCATACTCGTACGGAACATTAGAAATACTTAAATTAAGTCGTCATGGGGTAAAACTAGCGATGCTACAGAATGGCACAAACTTTACCGTAGTAGTTTTTTTTTATTTTATTTCGTCTCCGCTAACTATTCGGACTTGCCCCATCCTCTTGCCAGCTGCCATTTATCGCCAGGAAAAGTACATTTTCGGTTTCCTAATAGTAACACGAAAATATTATTTTAAGAATATTAAAACACAGTAAAAATATCGTCCTAAATTGCAATTTTCTCTGAAAACTTTGGAGCCTTTTTCAAGAAAATAGCGTTTAAACTATGCTGTAAGTTCTAGATTTAAGGCTCTATTTCGCAAAAAAAATTGAGTTTTCGAAAAACTTCATTTAAAGTACTTTAATTGATAAATACAATAGTGATTACAAATTGCTGGAAATTTACATATTACCGGCGAAAGACATCTTCAAAAATTTATTTTTTATAATTTGTGAAAAAACAAAAAAATTACATACAAATTAGTTTTATGTCATATTAAAGAGTGCAATTACCTCTACCCGTTCGAAATATTCAAAGAAAAAATTTGGAGCCGTTTTTGAGAAAATGGCGTTTGAGCGTTTCTGAAAATGCGGAATTTTGAGCTAGTTTTCACAAAAAACGTTAGAGTTTTCAAGAAATTTAATCTGGCATTATTTACAACACATGTATTCACATAAACAATAAAGTAAACAAATTGCTGCTGACACAAGTATTATTGGAAAGATTAATGACATGAGAGACAATTAAAGAACACATTTTTGTAATTTTTGAAGAAGAAAAAAGGACAATATATCGTTTGTCATCTTATAGAGTACTTTTCGCACAATTCCTACCAAAAGTTTAAAGAAAACATTTTGAGCCATTTTTGAGAAAATCTTGTTTTTGTAGTTTTTTTAAATTGCTCATATTGCATGCAAAATTGCCCGAAAACTGCTAAAATTTTCAAAAAAATGCACATGACCTTATTGAAAGAACTCCCAATGACAACAAATTGTATTTAAAGGAAAAATGTATATCTTCAATTTCGTAGTTGTAGAAATACGTCGAAAAAAATTCATGCTTTTGAAATTTTAGAAAACTCAGAGTTAACCGTGAAAATCGGACCTGTGTTTATAAGTGTATATTGTAACGTCATGGATACTCACAGCGACCACAGACACAGAGTTTTCACATAACAAATATATTTATTAACAAATAACACAAAACAAATATAAACACTTAATAATCTACTTACACCCTAGCTCTGATAGACCTACTATCCCCTGATCGCGGGAGCGATCCAAACCCGATTGAAGATGGTTTTGATTGTGGCATTCGCCACTCCTACTTTTGAAGCGCGCACAAAGCCTAGCTTCCGTGACCGGATGTCACGCTGGGACACAAAGTCCGTTCTGGCGCACCAACGGCTGGTTTGCCTCGATCGCAGGAGCGATCTTATCCGATTGAGAATTGGCGTGAATCGTGGCACTCAACAACTCTTCACCTCGGAGCACGCACACAGCATCGCTCCCCCGTGACCGCAGTCACCCAAGGACCTAAAGTCCGCAGGCTTCGTCAACTAGTGACTCGAGCCTCGCGAGCCTGGCTCGCATATGCACCGTCGTGGCGCCAAGTTTTGTGCACACGCACGAGGTTCTCCCACTGTCTCCAGAACCCACCTACTGGCTCTGTACACTCTGTTATATAGGCGAGGCCCACGTGACCTACTACGTCACGCCACCACCCCCGCTTGTTATAACAGCGAAGGGTTTCTATAAGCCGGAAGACGCCAAAGCCTTGTGTCTCCCGTTTCCGCGTTCATGCTTTACGGAAAAACCCTTCTTTCTGTGGCGAGGCTAATCCTCTACCAAGCGTCCCCAAATAGATGCCACGAGGCACGCTGGCTAATACGTTATAATATTCTTACAAGAAATTTAATGAAAAAAATTGGTGCCGTTTTTGAGAAAAAATTGAAAATGTCCTGAGAACTTTATGTAAAGAACCCCCAAATTTTGAAGAATAATTTTCAAAATCTCAAATTTTCGACTCGAGACAGATGGACAGGGATTTGTTGAATTTTGAAAAATCCTACGTATGGTTTAGGCGCTAGTATTGACCAGAAACAACTAAAGAACGAATTGAATATCTAATCATGCGCATGAAATTAAATAATGAGGTTCATTTTTTCGAAGACGTAGAGGCTGTCGTTAAAATCTTTATATTCGTGCGATCTTGTTAAGAGACCGTTCGGGCAGAATATCAATGTTTTTAAATGATTTTTTATTTATCGTCGTATAATGTAAGGCGATTATTCAAGGATTTTGGAAGTAAGTATAGCACGAACATTTCATATGTTTTAGAATTTTTTATTTAGGGGCCACAATTCATGGCCAAAAAATTGCAAATTGGTAACATCTGTATTGCAAGTTCGTTTTCTTTATTTATGGATGTATTGGAAAGATTTAAGTGAAGTTTTGCGGCGTAAGTTCTGCTTAAGATACAAGTCCATTAGTTTTAATTTGTATTGTACAATTTTTTTAAAACACTTAATATGTGTGTAACAAATAATTACTTCAACTTCCGGGTCAATGACCCCCATCAGGTTTTTGTCCAGTTTCCCTGATCTATTGAGCGAATGCTGGGATGGCCCCTTGTTTTGCTTCTGGATGTAAATTTAACTTCACTCTGCGCACGTTTTGTTGAACACTCCTTTTGCTTGTAATGGTAAGAGTAGAGGTAAGGGCGAGTTGTTATTTTGTTAGTTATGCAGAAAAATCATACTTGTAATTTTTGTACCGATGCATATTAATTTTCTATAACTTTTCTAATTTTTTCTAAAATTTTCTATAACAAAAATGACTATTTTTCAAATATTGCTAATCTTTCGATTTTTAATTTTTATTTATTTATGCTTTACTCATCTTTCAACTATTTATACTCGTAGTTAAAATGACGGGGAGGGATTCTGGATCTCAAGAAAACGTGCGCAGATGATCTTCTCTCCGCTACGTCACATGCAGTTATTACTGTTTGTTGACTAAATAAGAAAGGTACGCATTCCACACATCGGCTTCTTTTCGAGACACATTACTCTGAAGTTTTATGGATCTAAACAAAATTCACACTAGCTTGTTAGTACCATACGATTAATGATTAGCTTCAAATTCCGTATGAATTCTTACTACTTTTTTTCCTTTTATTTTAGTCATGTTTTTTGAAAAATGATGAAATTTTAATAGATTATCCAAGTGTCATAATTGTTAATAGAATCAACTTTTTATGTAAGTAAATATTGATTCATAGGTTTTTAAGGTGGTGTGATCATAGTAAACAACACAGTCGTCTTGTCATCCTCTGATCTGTACAGCCCGTGACTTCCAAGTCGCTAAATCGAAAACAAATACCAAGTGCATGGTACTACGCTGGTTTTTCCTTAAGGACTCTATTAAGCGACCGACTAAAAAACAAATTCAACCAATGCCTCGACTAAACTTTTTACGACAGTTTCAATCAGCAACTTTGCTAAATGGCTACCGAAACACATACACTACATTTAAAAAGAACAGTGTACTGCTCCAATGCATCTTAGTATTTTTCTTTCTAGTCTAGATTTGTGTTAAGACATTGAAATTAAAATACGATCATTGAATGAAACGTGTTTGCGGTGACTTGTTAAAATATTTAATTCAGAGTCGACCTTAGTTGGTTTCGTAGATTTTAATTTCACTTTTAAAACAAGAATTAATAAAAAAAAGTTGTATCAGCAAAAAGTCCTGTGACCGTATTTTGTATGCAGTCAATTTAAATCCAGTGGGAATTGATTTTGCTGTTGCTATAGTCTTTGAGTACATTTCAAACAGCATGCAACCCTACTCTGAGATTAAAGCCGCTTTAAATAATGTATATGCGTGATAGATAATAAAAAATATATTAATATTTTTCATTATGATAACGGGTCTTTAAAAAATCAAAAGAAACAATATAATACAAATTTATTCATACAAAAAATATACACATGGCATTTCACCAAGTAAAATACAACTTACAAAAAGCATGAAATAGAACTTATGAAATGCGTACAATTATGAAATTTATATTTCCGTTTTTACTTATAGAACATACGTCTGCAGGTATGATTTTAATCTATATTGTATATTATAAAAGAAGAAATTAACAAGACCAGCGAAAAATACTTACAACGACTACATAAATCATTATAATTTCGTTTCATGGATACAAGAAAGTATCAAAGAAAAGGAAACGCATCGTGAGGATTTCAGATATTTCTATTTTTTAAATAGATTCTAAAAATAAACTTTCTATATTCATTCTGAAATTTCTAAAGCGAATAACAAATGTTTATTTCCTCAAAATTCTAAAGTCCTGTTCCTTATTGTGACCATCTCTCGCAAAATTACCGTCTAAACGTAGACGGGGATTTCCGTGAATTTTCATGAAATATGTTTTCAAGAACATTTCCTTATTTCTTGCGTCGTCGTCATCTTCCTCCTCTGTTCGTGATAGTTTTCTTTATTTCACATGAGTGAAATTTATTAATCTCACAAAAAATACTAAATACATTTTTCCTTAGCACCATAAGACTCTGTACATGACTATTCCTTTCTGATAAAATATCCGATATCACAAATCTACTTTTTAAAATCATATTCTAAATTTAATCGGCACTTACTACATTGTACGTCCAGACATAAAAATGTTAATGACGTTTAAAGTGATATGATAAACATACGTGAGATATGTGGAATGTGTGTGTGTGTGTGTTAATGCGAATGTTTTTCGCTCGTTCCTCATCTCATGACAATCACTGTCTTTTTCAGTTTTCAATTGAAACGTTAAACAAATTACTAATTTCATAAAATATTCACCACACCAAAAACAAACACTGAAATTACAAATCATTAAACTAATATTGAAATGCATGTAGTCAGGTTTGCAAATGATGCGACTACGGTAACTACATAGGGAGCTTTTTGGCTTGGGAACACATCCAATTCAAGTGCTCATATTCAGCAGCTGTATGTAACAGTAACATATTTTAGTTGCGCATGTCAGGTGAAAACGCATCATGAATCCTATTCCATGGTAACTTCATCCCACCTATGAAGAAAGTATTATGTGTTGTATAAAAACCTCTCCAAATAAAGTCAAATGCTTAAATTCGGCACTTCAAATCAACTGGACGTAGCCTCGCTGCTTGAGACAACGCCGGGAAGTAATGGTATCATTTCCAACAATGCAACACGTTTTTAAAACTCATGTTTTAAATTTATGGGTGTGTTCTCATTTCTTGTGAAGACTGGGGAAATGTTAACGCAGTTGAAAAAGTGGAAACGTGAACTAGAATAATGTTATACAATGACGGACATAGGTTAACCACCAACTATGAAGGCATGCCATGACTGTTCAGCTGCGTGAAATATCTCTGCTATCGACTGTTTTGTCTCGTCTAATTATGAGTTGTTTACCTATAATCAATTCGATGTAAAAAGCATGACCAGTCATTTATTAGCAATGAAAATCTGTATGTCAAACTGAAGATCAAGCATTGAAATCACCATTCATTACTCTACGATTTCAGGCTTCTTACAAGTTTTTATATAGGCGTTTACTGATTCTATTGCTAAATAGTTCAACGGGTACATCAAGTGTTCAAATAATATTACTTCGACATACCAAAGGGTTCAAATAATACAGCTTCGATTCACCAAGTGTTAAAATAATGCCGTTACGACACATCAACTGTTCAAATAATTTCACCGCGAGCTGAGTAATTTTCCCAATTTGGTGTCGCAGAAGTAGATGCTTCGGCGCTTGAACGCCTCCTCGAGTGTGTAGAAGGGCGCATAGTGAAGGTGAAGTGTGGTGCGCAGGCGATTGCAACACATGACACGCAAGATAGCGTCCTGCGTCATCACCAATGAGTGAGACATGTCAAGTTTTCGTATCAAGCAGCTTCGTCACATCATGTTGAAGTGAAGCTTACAACTTCGTCGATCACATGTTGGTGTCGCAGAAGCGGCTGCGCGCGCGATTGAACGCATCGTTGGACGTGTTGATGGGGGACTATTGGAGGCGTAGCGCAGCGCGCAGGCGGTCGTAGCACACGACGTAGGCGAGGTTGAGCCCTGCGCCACCTCTAATATGAGTGGCGATCAAGTGGAATAATGCTGCTCCTACACAACTAGTGTTCAAGTGAAGCCGCTTAGAGCTTCGTTCACATCTTGGTGTCGCAGTAGTAGGTGCGCGCGCGCTTGAACGCCTCGTCGGGCGTGTAGATGGGCGCGTAGTGGAGGCGCAGCGCGGCGCGCAGCCGGTCGTAGCACACGACGGAGGCGAGGTAGCGCGCTACGGCGCGCGGCGACGCGGGCAGGCGTACCCCAAGGGCCCGCGCCGCGCCCTCGAGCAGCGTGGCCGCCAGGAAGCCCACGGGCGGCGGCAGCGCCCACGCGGACGGGCGCGCGCGCGCCTCGCCCGCCGCCCGCGCCGCCCACTCCAGCAGGTCCTCGGGCGGCGTGTCGTCTGTCACGAACACCGGCAGCCCGCCCGCCGCGTCGGGCCGCGAGCGCAGCGCGTCCTTGGCGCAGAGGTGCGCCCACGCGGCGTTGCCTGCGCACACGAGAACGGCACTTGGAATGCGACATTGATAACCATGGTTTCGAAACATTGAGGGATTAGTGTTTCTGGGCGCATCAATTGGTAAGGTTTTACGATTGCGTAGGCGTCCGCGGCCGGAATGTGTGTTATCTAGGCTATCCTATACGAGCCACTAGACTGGCGTTTCTGACGACCACGTAACTGGGTTTCGCCAACACATTGTGGCCTTCCTCGGCTTCACTACTGATACTGATAGCTGCTAATAGCTCTGAGGAAATCCACAATACGGAGGCAGATTGATAAGTCCATGACTTTGACAATAGTTTGCTTCCACTTAGCATGTTCTTTGTTGGAACTGAAGTCTTACATCCATTTTAGGAAACCTTGCATGATATTGTTGCCATTTTCTGATTAGATCATTATTGAGAGGGACCGAAAGCAGAAGGTGTGAGTTGCTTTGTGAAAATGAAGAAAAGTGAATATCGAGTGTTGATCAAGCACTACTTTTTGCGTAGTAAAAATTTAAAGGAAAAGGAAGAGAAGTTGAGAAAGTATTATGGGGACACTGCTCCGTCACATGGTATGGCCCACAAGTAGTTCACAGAATTTCGATGTGGTCGTTTGAGCACAAGTGATGCAGAGCGTCCAGGACGGCCGGTTGAGGTCACAAATGAAGAAATAGTGAACAGAATTCACGATATTATGATGGAATACTGACGAATTAAAGTAAGGGAGATAGTTGAGATAGTAAACATTTCGTATGAACGAGTGAGCAACATTCTACAGGAACATTTGGATTTGAGAAAGCTGTCGGCAAGATGGGTGCCGTGACTGCTCACGATTGACAACAAGCACAATCGTGTGACTATTTCACAGGAGTGTTTGAACATGTTCGAGCGCAATCCGAATGCGTTTTTGAGGCGTTATGTAACAGTTTATGAAACATGGATCCAACATTTTCATCCTGAGATCAAACAACAATCCAAGTAGTGGATTTGTTCCCATTAACGTGCTCCAGAGAAGGCGAAAACAGTTCCGCCGGCAGGAAAAGTCATGGCGACTGTTTTCTGGAATTCGCAAGGTGTAATAGACTACATGGAAAAGAACAAAACAATAACAGGTTTATATTACGTCGCATTACTGGATCGTTTTCACAAGGAATTGTTGAAGAAACGACATCTGACGAAGAAAAAGAATCTCTTTCATCCAGACAAGGCGTCCGCGCACACGTCTGATGTTGCCATGGCAAAATTCGCGGAACTGTGCTACGAAATTTTACCTCACCCACCCTATTCCCCAAATTTGGCTCCAAGTGACTTTTTTCTTTTCGGAAACCTGAAGAAATGGTTCGGTGGGAAGAAATTCATGTCCAATGAAGACATCATGGAAGCAATAAACCATTATTCAGCAGATTTTGAAAAGTCACATTTTTGGAAGGCTTAAAAAATTATAAAAACCTTGGGGAAGGTGTATTGAGTTAAAAGGAGACTATGTTGAGAAATAAACATGAATTTTGTAAAAAAAAATATTTTCTTCTTTAAAAAGTCACGAACACCCTCAATCCACCCTCGTATGTTGGCCGAAACGTCAGATACCACGACAGAGAAGCGGCTTGACCAGGATTGTCTAGATAATGGTGTGGCCATTAGTCTCGTAAGCACATGCATCTTTTGTCGCGGGAGGTGGCAATGACCTACACTCGCTTGATGGCAATACACGCCGCACACCTAGACCTTGATGTTTTTTGTAAACACCTAGGAATATTTTACACCATTTCATTGAAGGCGATAGTTTTCTTAACATCGATATTTTAGGTGGTTATTTTTGAACGAAAAAGTGCTACAATCACAAAACCTATAATAATTTTTGATATCTACAAGATGAATATTTTTCAGACCCAAGCGGCTACAAGTAAAAATGAAGTGAGTCGAGTTTTGTCGATAAATGTTGTCTTTTATATAAAAATGTCGATGATTTTTGGGCGATATATCACTAACTTTCATTATTTCATTTGGTACATCAGTATTTTGACATATGGATTTTTGGGCGATGTCGCATCTCAAAACAACACGTCCGCCTTGGAGGAGAGAGAGAAAACGAAGTAAGAGTCAGAGGAGTATTATCAACTTCAGTATCTAATTGGCTGTCCGGGAGACGCCGCGTCCTAGGCCCAAATGCCAAAGTTTCGACCGTCATACTACGACCTTCCTCAAGAGGAATCGCGGTTCCTCACCTGGCATCTGTCTCTAGGACGCGGCGTCTTCAAGTAGATAGTGACTCTGACCGAGAGGGCCAACGCTTTCATCAACATTAATCTATGTTAATAAACACACATATGTAAATATAAAATTGGTTAAAATGCCTATTATTGTTGTAATAACATTGAAAATACTAAAAAATAATAGTCTAAATATTCTATTTATGTGAAAATTAAAAAAAATTATTAATAATATGATTGGAGGATTGGTCTATTATAAATGTGCAACACACTCCCAATGTCAAACGTGTTGAATTAATACTAATAACAACACATAATATATTGTATTTGTACTTGTAATATTTGTGTTTGGGCTTGTAAATAGGTGAGAAAATAGACAAATTACAATCGACGCTTCACAACAATCGACAAAAACGCCGCCAAGATGATTCACTTCTACGTTCTAACACGTGGTTAAGCACTGATAAGTGTTCAGAAGAATTCAGGAACTAGTAATTTTGTGCAGTTTAGCGTCTGCGGACCTGTTACTCGTTTCCGATGCATTCTTTCTCTTCAAAAGCAGTGGAACTATTCAGTACAGCTTTCATTCCTTATTACCTGAAGCGAAAGTAAATTATAGACTTTCACATCACGTAAAATCGACCATCTGGACTTTCACGCCGTTAGTACCTTGTTTTGCTTCCAGTTCTTACTGCATTTATATAATTTGCTTCCTCCAGGGGGAAAGTTTAGGAGAATTCAATTCGTTGCACGTTTAACAAGAGCAAGCTATCTTCACCAACGTCATTCTAATTTAGTTTTGTGCTGTATACTTCACGCCTCTTACTATGATTTAGAGATATGGAGGTTCTTGAGACCTAGCGAAGAACATGTGTGACAGGATGTTCTCTAATGAACTTATTAGTGGTTTCCAATTAGTTAAAGAATAGAATGGTCGTCAAAAAATACGAGTCCCTATCGAATAACTCTCAGCAGTGTCTCCACTGCCCCACGTTATCCTCGATCCTGGTCTAGTATTTGTGACGAAATATCTTCAAACTCTTCAGATACAATATTTTCTTAACAAAAAGTCAGTGTTCAAACTTCAATTTTTTAATAGTGAAAGGAAAGAATCGTTGGCGCCGTTCGGGGAGGTCTGGCTACTGAGGTAACTTTTCAGAAAGCGTCGGTCAGGCGGCGAATGATAGCGTAGTCCAGCATACGGATTTACCTCTTTCACCAATCCATTTGCTAGAGCATTGTCGGCAGGAAATGGACCCCTGGCTGCGATATCTCTAAAGGTAAAGGACCAAGTCAGTTTGGGGGCGAGCGGCATATTGCATGTTGCATGTAGAGGTCATATTGCATTCATCTAGACCAGTCATTCGCCGTCATATCATTGTGTATAAGCGACATGCAATGGATATAAAAAAATTAAAAATACTGTCTCATCTGTGTTTAATTTGGGTTACTTGTGATGTGAGGGGTTTATTTGAAACCGAAACTTCGAAATTTTATTGATTTTGAGAGATTAGATTCTAGTTTGGCAGAAAGTCTCAGAGACCCATTTCATCCTCTTTTTACAGAAATGTCCTACCATAATTTTGGAAAATTGTCTGGGACACGGCTTCTCACTCATAGATCAAGTAGTTTGAACGATGAATGCGAACGAAGCAAGTTCGTCTATTTCCGTTTTAAATGTTCGGTTCGGTCTCGTAATTGAAGATTATTTTACGCCTTCTGCCAACTTCGAAGATCGGCGGGTTGCGACAGAAATGTTCCGGAGCAATGCAACTGGATTTGCGTTCTACAGTTTGATTAACATTTTAAAGAGATTTATAGCTACTAACTTGCATGGTAGGGAGGACCAATCGAAGTTTCAATTTTTTGCCTCAACGCAGCTCAGCAAAGAACGCATGATTGCTCTTCTGTGTGAGTCAATGGTAGTTGAAAATCATAACGCGCATCACTCTTGTAATAGGTCATTTTATCCTCCAGGTGTATTATCAGCGGTACAGTCGGTTTATTCGTTCCTTTACATTCTTTTCGTTGGTTGCATTTGTTTTTATTCCTACTGCTGATACTCTAGAACTATTATTGGCCTTACATATCCTTAATTAAAACTAATAAGAATGTGATTAGGTACATATTTATATAACAGTATACAAAAATTGTATAAAAGAATTGTTCTACAATTCTTCAAATTAGGTTTTGTTTATATAAACTGGATCAATATTAAACATTATGATGAGCGGCTCTTCACTCATAACTGAACTATGAGTCGTGTTTATCGTGAACCTGTGGTGTCTGAAGTCTTGCCTTGGCCGCAACCAAGCGCATGTCACAAGAGTGCATTGCAACCGGACGTTCCCCCACCCTGTATCTTCAGAAATTTTAATCATATTCAAACTTTTTTAACTTATAACATAATATTTTACACGTGCACTATTTTTAAATAAAATAATAAATTTACTTCAATATACACTACCATTTTAAAAACTTATAACACCTCCAACCACAACAATTTTAAAACTTGTTTGTTTTTATCATTATACAATCAATCAAATAGACAGATAGATTTTTTGCTAAATTTACCTCTCAGCAAGATCCTACGTTATTATGCAAAACATCCTTATGTCTGTATAATGTACCCATCACCTTGAAAGACAATAAATGTACAACAAAAAGAAATTAATGAAAATTGGATAATAATTGGATAATAGTAAATGTTTAAAAAGTCAGTACCAAACCACTGCATTCTTCCGAATGTGCATTCGGCCGACCATGGTCACCACTCGAGCCGTCCCCTACCTGTCTGGGAGAAAGCAATACCAGTTTCTGCGAAAAAGAGCACGAAAAAGAAAACCGGCTTTAGCGGCTCAAGGCATCCACTGACGTCACTGCCAAGCTGTCCTAGCGTTCGAGACCAGACTGTGGAAGGATTTTCGATACTAACTACATAACTAGATCGAATTCGGCCGCTGACTGGAGGAAAGGACCGACTCAAGCGATCGGCTGCTCCGATCGGTGTTTTTTGTTTCTCCTATCAACACCGAGGCGAATGCCAGAAGAGTATCCTAACAAATGGGGCACACACCGCTCGTGCTTTCCTTCCTCTTCCTAGTTCTATCCTCACCCTCTTTCACACACTTACACTTGCATGCCGTACACTACCACACATGCCGGGAGACCAGTCGGTAGCTTAGAGCTTGTCCCGGCCGGGGCGGTGCCCCGCTGGTGGGAGATACCTGGTTGGGACAAAAACCCGCAAGCTGACGGGTAGGTCTGCGCCGGATCTCGACTTCCAGGGTGGAAAATCAGCGCCACCTTCCGCGCCAAAACCTGCTCTGTACCTACGAGACCAACGACCTTAGAAGTCAACGCGCCCGGAATCACAAATCAAACGAAAAGGAAATGAGAGGAGAGGAGAGGAGAGGAAAGGAAAGGCATACGCACCCACGTAGGTGAGCTGGTGCTTGCCGCCGGGGCCCGCGAGGCGCGGCAGCACGCCTTGGAAGAAGCGCGCGGCGCGCACCAGCGACGGCACCAGGCGCGGGTCGCGCTCGCCGTAGAGGGGCGTCGGCCGCAGCGCCACCGTGCGCAGCTGTCCCCCTGCGCACACCGTCGCTCGGTCACCGCGCAGCAAGGACAACAAACAAGGACAATATGGAGGTGGTGGCCTACGTATTACGTAGCAAGTTGTTCCTAACTTCTTATCCTGAAACTTGAAAATTCTGAGAAGCGATGGCGGGAATTGGAGAGTGATTCCACCATACGTCGGCTGAGAATTATCTTAATAATAATAATAATAATAATAATAATAATAATAATAATTTCACAACAAGGTAACATTTGTAATCTTTAAAAACAACTGGGCGCATACCGGGAGATCCGGGTTCTATTCCCAGCCGGAGCTGTTAATTATTTGAATAATCATATTATTAATAATATAATATAATAATAATCATAATCATAACGGATTATTGAAAACAGTTCATTTAATGCGCCAGATAAGTCTCTTCGCACCGAGCCGAATCAGGGGTTCGTATTAAAGAAAGAATTTATTGGTAGCAACCTGATCATTGCGACACAAGTAAAGGGGCAACACTTCCAACATCTATTATGATTGTGGAGACGACGCATTTTATGTTTTCAGTAGTTACAAGTTCCATATCGTGCTACCAACACAATTTCTGTTGTTAGCACTCTCACCAGCCACTGTGGAGATTCTTTATGGGCGCATTACATTTTGCGCTTAGCAATCACTAGTCTACTCTGTCACTGTCACAGTCACAGTAACTAAATCTACTCTGTAGGCCCGTTTCACACGAGCGTTGTGTTGACGCGCGAGAAGTAACGCGCATCGTAGATTAACACTGTATCTTCTACGGAACGGCCAAAGCGCTCTTGTGCCATTTCGTATCAGAGACAGTGTTATTCTACGACGCGCGTTACTTAACGCGCGTCAACGCAACGCTCGTTTGCAGGCGCTCAAAGGAATGTGTTTGCAACTTGGAGAAGATTTAATTTTTAATCTGTTCTTGACATATATTATCGTGAATTTATTATAACAAAATATAAATAATATTATTCATAATAATTATAATGAACATTGTTGAAAGCTGATGTGGGACGCTAAAAAGGCAGTATCATAACAACCTCAACTCGGAGAAATGTGGGTTCGAATCTTGCTTAAAGCAAGAGCGTGTGTGTTTGTCCATGTGTAAGTTTTAGGGAACCTGTATGAATATCTTCGGGGAGTTAATAAAATATATTCAATATTTTCTATCGGTGAATTTCTAGATATTGCAGGTTTTGAACGTCTCTACGACATTGGGAAAATACTCTGGGATGTGAAGCTCCCAGTATCCCAAGAAAAACTTAAAGAAAACAGTATTGTGACATCAATTTTTGACCTTAGACGATACGATGTCGGTATTTTATCTTTGAAAGAAGAAACTAACGAAAAGAAACTACTGAAAAACCTCAATCATAAATTATCTAGTATCATGGTCTGCATCACGTAGAATAGCCGCCTATCGAGATCACCACATTAACCCTAACATCATTAGCAGTTCTTGCAAACTGATTACACTATTTACACGTTGTGATGAATGTGAATGTGTGCCATAAAACATTAATTTCTTACTGCTATTATATTAGATACAAAAAGTTCACGAGACTTCAAGACAATGCAAAGCTAATTAGATGTATGCTGAACGTTTCAAGAACTATGTTTACATCGGGGGCGGGGGGAGGAACATGAAATAACGGAGCTAACTACGCTGGTGATTAGTAACCACATGTGACTGTGGCCCATTCGCATGGGAATACCTCGTTACACCACGACATTTGCAAAGTTACTTTTGTTCTTTTTTGCGTCCTGAAGATGAAAGTCCTGATGTGAAAATAAAATTTCCGATACGTCAACAAACATTTAATTAGCAGAAAATTTTCTTGACCAAGTCCAATAAACTTGCTGCCACAAATACAATATTTTTGGTCATAAAGATGCTGTGTTGTTGTTGTTATTATTATTATTGTTGTTGTTGTTTATTAATTATTATAATGTATTTTGAAGACAGATTAGTACAAATAGAAACTTTTATATTTATCTACATTACATACATTTTTAGATATTTCTTTTCATTATTTATAATTAGGATGTCTTTCAAACCTATTGAAATTCCTATTTCTTCGTCAACCTATATTGTAGGGAATACATAGTCAATAAAGAGGTCTTCTCCTTTTGTGATAGCATTGTCATATGCAGGTATTAAACTATTATTATTATTATTATTATTATTATTTTAATATTATTTTATAATAATAATTATAATAATAGGTTCGATGCTCTAGGCTCCGGGTTTTTCTGGAGTCTGTGTGAGCCCGTCGGTGCTGGAGGCTCCGGATTTCCCTCGCAGATTATTTAATTAATGCACGTGCAACATTTAAAGAACCAAATACTACAACAAGAACACTGCGACCGGCACGCACTCACCGGCGGCGGGGGGGGTAGGTGGGTGTCAGGGAGGGGGTCGGCGGCGCGAGTGAAAGGCGACCGAGCGACGTTGGAGGGGCGGGAGTGGGGAACTGCTACTCACCATTGCGGCAGCGGCGTGCCGTCGGCGGCGAGCACGGCTTGTTCGGCGCGCAAGCGCGGCGGCGTGACCCTCGTCGAGCAGCGCGGCGGCGGCGACGGCGGCGGGCGGGCGGCGGGCCGGGGCCTCCGTCACCAGCAACCGACACGCAGAAGAGCCGCGCAGGTACGGGGTGAGCGTGAACGGACGACGCAGCTGCAGAAGACCAGGCGCTCCACGCCCGCGCGGACGCATGCGCCACCGCGCGCGCGCACCTGCACACGCACCACGCGTGTCAGCGCCGAATCCCTTCGTCTTTCACTCGCGCGCGCGCGTGCCTGCGTGCGCCATTGGGAGGCCTAATTGGCACGCGAATGACGCTCGCGGCTCCTTCGTTTCGTTCGCGATGGACACGCGCTGCCGCGCCCAGCACGGGCTCCGCTTGATTGGCTACGAATCAATTCTCGGAACGAGACATTGAAGGCATGGGTTAATATTGAACTTAAATCCTCATTTACACGCTTTATCCCATTACGAGTTTTAATTTACTGTCTGCTACTGATTCGCGAATACAAGGGGGATATTATTATTAAATCGAAAGCTTTAATATTCGATAATGTCACAAACTATTGGTCAAAGTTCATTGAAAGTCCTATAACTTCTCTTCTTCATGAGTTAGTCGTACATAAAAGTCAATTCACTCCTGTTGTATATTATCGTATTCTACTGATGTGCTATCAGCGATTCGGTCAGCTTATTCATTGCGTTTTCTTCGTTTCTTTGGTGAGTCTTTGTTTTTCGTTGTCGTCGCCACAAGCAATCGTTTTGAGATATGAAAGTTTTAGTGTACGTGCGCATGCGCATAACGCTGTCGGAAAAACCGCTGTGCGCATGCGCGCGTACGCTAAAACTTCTGAAATAGTTCGTCAAAAGAAGGCATCCTTCGAGTCTTGGGGCTGTAAAAGTGAGAGAACGCGATATTGTCACGAATTCATGTGGCAAGTACGTGATCGCGTACGCCCAGTCTTGATCCAACCCAGGACGTATTTATTTGGTGTATTGGATTATTGGCGGTGATGAGGCCATTGCCTGCAGTCCCGTTGCCGTATTTTCGACCCAAACTTCCCCTAACCTTTTCAGCCCCAGACTTCTTAAAAATACTATGGTTTGTATTGTATTGTATGGTATATGTCCTATGGTTTTCAAAAGTGTTTTCTTAGACTGCCTTACTCAAAGATAAAATATTTCTACCACGAAACGCAAGTTCGAGACAAGAAAAAAACCGTAACCATAGATTTTCAACTACCTACACAAACGATGTGTAAGGCTTCAACACAAAAAAGAACGCAGTTATGAGAGAAAAATAAAAATCCCAACCTACACAATTGTGTGGGTTGCAACTACACCTATGCCTACCATTTAGTAGGCAGGGTCGGAAAGGTTTAAAACGCGGGGTAGGGGATCTCCCCAGCGTGAATGTAGGGTATATTTCGAGTTGGTGCGTCCTATTGGCGCACAGGTTGTGATCCTTTATTTTTACAAGGGCACGATCAGAACAATCAACCCGTTTATCATCACTTGTTACTACAAGCACGACTCCTAAATAATACGTTTACGAATCTCCAACTAATCCGCTCCCACACGTTTCTAAGGTGTGTGTGTGTGTGGGGGGGTCGGCGGGGATCGGTCAACTGAGAGAGACGGAACACGGTGTTGTCATGCACTCCTCAATCACGTGGACCTAGGGTGTGACCTCTCCTTTCCACTTTCACGCGATTGGCCTCTCAGTATGGTTCAGGGTGCGAAAACCATTGTGCTCAAATTAAAATTTCTAAGGATTAACAGAAGGCGAAGTTGCCACACACTTGCGCAACAAGCTTGTGGCCACTGCCTCCCAGCTAATTGCGACGCGACACGCTTGTAGTAACAAGTGATGATAAACGGGTTGATTGTTCTGATGATTTCCATATGATGGTGTCCACCAAGTAGAAATTCACAACTTAAAAGTTGCATAAATAAAATAGAACATATCTCAAAACTAACACGAGTGGCAACGAAAACGGAAAACAAGCACCCGCCAAAGAAAGTAACGAAACGCAATCAATAAGCAGACGGAACCGGTGATAACATATCAATAGAATACAATTAACTCCAATAGGATTGATGTGCGGGTTGACTTTTAACTATCACTAACTCAGGGAATAGAGAAGTTGCATAACTTCCAATGACCTTTAACCACTAGGTTGTGACATTATCCTTTCCGTTGAGTAATAATATCCCCATCGAATCAGTAGTTGTCAATTACTTAGAAACTATAATCGGGCTATACTCCTTTAATCCCTCCCACAACCTCACATCCTCATTACGCCTGATACTAGGCCACAAGTTAGCAACTCCATTTGTTCCTAGAGTTAAAATCCCATTAACAGGCTTCCTGGAGATGTTGTTTTCACATCCACTAGCTTCCATTGTGCCATGTGAACCTGAACCTGAACCTGAGAACGCAGTTGCGCTTTTCTTATCCATCATTCTCACACTCTGTTGACACCGGTTAAAGAGATCCGACGCTACATTTAAAAGTCACTTCTTATGGCATCTTCCCTTTTTACAACCCAAATATTTATTTCATCTGATATGTGACTACCCATTTGCCACTGTGCTAGAGTTCAAACTGTTTCTCAGAGTAGAAATAATGTTTACATCAGGTTTCATATTTTTTTTGCCGATTCCATGAGCGCTAGTATGCGTATTCAGCGATATATTACAATTTAACACTAAAATATGGCAAATGTTAATGTAGAGTGTTAATTCACGCATTATTCAGACAGTTTGGATAAAGTTGCATGAACGACGATGAATGATTTCAAGTTGGTATTAGCACAGAATGCTGGCTGAAGTAATGGGATTGTCCGAGTTTGAGATGTCTTGCGTGATCGCGAGAAGTATCTTGACATAAAAATGCGTAGGAAATTATGCGTTACTCAGACTGACGTTGTTATATGTAAATCCCGAAGTTTGGAGCCTCGTCGCCAATTCAGAAATGCCTAGAAAATCGTAAACTGACGTATAGAATGAAGTTAGGTTAGGTATTATGTAAATACAAATTTACGGATGACACAATGGAACTGTTTTAGCATCCTTTTATTTGCTACCTGGACAATCATACATATTTTGCAATTTTGTGGTACGTGTAATAAATACATCATTAACTGGACATTGGTGTTCCAAATTACATACCACAACTTTCACTAACCTTATAAACGCCCCGCTACCAATCTAACCTCTGTTTATCCCGTATCTGTTTTTCTCCGTCGCCGTGACGTACTTCTCATACCCTACCAACATAGTATTGACCAATGTCAACTACATTCGGCTTAAGATTGACATATCATCCCAAGATGTTCCCTCTGCTCACTTTACCCATTTATTTTTGGATAATGTGAACATTAACCGGCTAATTTGGGAATTAGTAAGATTCGGACATTAACCGAAACGCATTTGTAATCCACACACGCGTTTACTCCAAAAACCGTGATTGCGCTTCACTTACTTCTCCTTCCCACTTCGCCCGTCTAGCTTTATAAACGAGAAAGTTATAGATATTAACTACATAGACCGATACAGTGCAAAAAACGAACGCGGTTGAATCTTTAAACAGAGAATAGTCGAGATTCTTAACGGACCGTTATTTGTAATATCGACCGTATGTTTTTCGTATCGACAGTAATATCATGTTTTTGTGACCTGATTTAATGTGAAAAACTTAATTAATTTTTGAATTAAATTTTGAGAATTATGTCTCCGAGTATTGATATGAAAAAATTTAAAAAACAAAATTCGTATAATTCCGATATGTTGCAAAATAATTAGGTTGCGTCCAGAGATTTTAGGAAAACGACTTTCAAAATAGCACTAAACGTACACTCTACGCCTTTCAACAAATAGTGTTCATGACAAAAAAGACCTGTAGTCGTGGGTTCTGGAGAAAGGTCAGGGATTTCTGAAGGATCATTGGATTTATGCCGTTCCATTGTGTTGAATGCCATTCGGTTAGTGCCACTTATTTGTAAATTTACGACTCTTACGTTTATGGTAAAGAACTTTAGCAAATCGTGTTCGTCTAGGAGGAAGCACATTGACATATGTTTGATAGGTGTCAATATATCTCTTGGGGTTGTTTTTGACATTACTTACCAAATGTAAAATTATTCGAAAACATCTCTCGTATCTTTTCTAATTAAGTAATGCAGATTTCTTGAAGTCATCTGTATATGACTAACTGAAAATGGGCAGCGCCAGAACGTTAGGAAACCTTTTTGTACCTTATATGTTTTCGAAAACTGTGAATGGAATGTCCCATTACTGGGATCAACTGCTTCCAAGGAACAGATTTACTGCATAAAAAATAAAAGGAGTTCGATTCAGACAAATAATGTGCGTGCGTTAAGGCGTTTCATTGCTTGTGGGGACGACAATGGTAGAGTACTCAGTGTTAAGCACTTGATATTACAGATATGACTATCTCTGTGAGAGTAACACGAGAAGTAGAAACGTTATCGCCAGCGGGGATCAGTCTCAACGCACGAGCATGTCGTAATACTTATTGGACCGACGTGTCTCTTTATTAAAATTCTTTAAAAAATTTAATTTAATTTAAAAAATAAAAATTTATAAAAGTCATTCGTGCTGACAGCCCGTAATTCAAAGCAAACAAGAACTTGAATACTAAATGTGACCTCACAAGAACAATCCGAACTTTTTTTTATTTCATACCAATTACATTATAATTAAGAGGGAGGTATCACAGTTCATTGGTGAATATTTTTAGCTGATATCTCTGTATCTTCATTTTATTATATTCATCACATTACGTAACTGACAAATATGACGAGACAAGCTGTTTGCGGAGCGGACTTTCCCACGAATGTTTTTCAGTCTTTCACACAACATTAGAGTGCATTCAAGAAGAATGTTTGTAATTCTATGAGTAAACTAATTGCCTTGAATGAGTTGAAAATTATTTAACTATTATCAGAATGAAATTGAACCTCGAGCCTCAATAAATAGTTGAGGAGGTGAACTGCGAATTACATGAGGGGTTTGTACCCCTTACAGGCCAAGTATACATTTCAAGAAAATTGTAATAATGGGATTTATAGACCTCCCAATACCAATCCGATCTTTTTTATTACAGACCTCATTCGATTGACTTCCAAAACTTTTGTTTCTCTCACTAAAAACACTCAATATCTATAATGTATTTTACACAATTTGTATAATTATATTAACAGAATAAACAAATTACAATTGCCGTGTTGTAATAATTAAGAGCGCAGATAGTTTCTTAGCATTAGTATGCAAAATTTCACTGCAAAATGTGAAAATACAAATATCTTAAACAAAGAATTAATGTCTAGTTCTATTTTCGAAGGAACGAGGTCACAGACCTGAAAATGTCATAACGAAGTAGCGGTATCGGTCGTAAACAAGTCTTGTAGGCTATTTCGCTTAATGGGCCAGAAAGCTCTTTCTCGGTATTCATTGACGTTTCCATGCATGTAAATGTAAACATATCTGCGGTAAAACTTCTTCTTCCTCAGTTAACACATTTTTTTTTCCCTGGGAACGTAGCATTTAAGAAACCTCTCATAACAAATCACTTAGTGTCAGCGTAATTCTCAGAACGAATTGTTGATGTATTCTCAGAGATTAAAAAATATTGTTAATTAAACACGATACGAAATGATATCATGGTAAAAGTGGTGAAATAAAACTTAAAAATTATATGTTCACTTCCACTCCATGTGATTATTGTCCGTATTCTTGCTTGGGGGTATGAATTATTGGATCATTGAGTAACCCGTTCGATATTTACGAGATGTGTACATACAGTAAGTGTTATTACAACGATTTCAATCAATTCAACATTTAAAATCAATACCGCTCGTTTAAAATAAGTACAGTATTAGTCTAGAAAGTGCATCTCAAGATTAAGATTAGTGTTCATTCCGTTAATACGAAGAAGAAAATAGTTGGAGAATATCGCTTCCACATGTTTTTATTCCTTATCCTCATATTTAACTCTCATGTAATTGACAATACAATATATGGTTCATCGCACGACACAAATTTTAAGAAAATTTCGATATTTTAGTTATGACAGTATATTTAATGAGCGATAAGACCGCATTCTCAGTCATACGTCATTTCTGGTAAATCTTACTCTGCTGTTGCTTTTGTTTCGTTTTCTTTCATTTGTGCAAATATGTATTTACTGCTATAGTGTTTTTTCTTTACCTTGCTATTAGGAAAAGTATCAGTAGGCTGTGATTGAAAACCCTTATAGGTGATAATGAGCTGCGAGTTGAAGCTTTGGTGTTGTAAAGCAAGTGACAAAAATGCGGAAAGTTGTTCAAATATTTAGCAAATATATAAGGAGAACTCTGGACACTTCAGAGCACTTGCACATTCAGATGCGGAGAGTTAAGGATAAACAGTAATTTTGAAAGTCTGAAGGAGCGAATTAGTGTCATTTACCATACTCCTCCGCGATGTTCACGCACCCGAAATCTGAATATCATTTATACTTCTCTGTCAATTGTATTGGTGAATATTTCGTTTGGTTCCGATGTTTAGGATCAAATTCATAACCGACTCTTAAAGAGTAAAGGAACTCTAAACGATAATTGTGTGGCTTAAAATATGGGCCTATTTACAGAAGTTCGTACTTCATATCCGTTCGTAATGAAACGCGGAATAGAAGCTTCAAATAATCGGGTTTGTAACGTTTTCACCAACGGTTTCGCGTTTGACAGGCAACGGATTGTACACAATTAACTTTTTCGTACAAAGATCATCCAAATTGACTTGTGCGCATTCACGATCTATGGTAATTGTGCAGTTCCAATGGATTATCCACATTTCTATACACAAATGACTGTTGCAAATAGAATTGAAAATATTCAATGAAATTATTGCTATCGTTTTCCAAATCAAAAATATAATAAGAACATAGCATACACCGTCAAAGAGAAGATTGAATTAGGGACACTGAAGTCAGCCGGCGACTTACATTATAGAAGTGAGTGGTAACTGACCACACGTTTGAGAAACGCTACAAGTTTGATTTGTCTCTAACGAGAATATACATTTCAAATTAATGGTGTTAAATAACATTATTGGGAAAGATATAATGTTGTTACAATTGTGTGCAGATGAAGATTATTAGGCATAACGTCTATCTTACAGCGTCATTCTCGAGAGATTCGTTGTTACTATAATGCATTTTGGAGGTTGGCGCCTCAAAAACAGATGTCCTCTATGAAACAAATCTCGAGTGCTAGAAGGTGACAGAGGAGATGGAAGTGTTGAAGGCCGTGATTTTGTGTTCGTGGACTAAAGGAAGTACTATAGTAGAAACATGGGTGAACTCGGGAGTCCTGGAGACCGGTCAGGGATGTGAGACGGGAATCTTGTGTCATTGTCGGTGCAGTATTAAACGTTTGTGCTCAATGAATTGTCTTCAGTGACCGGGCGGAAAGTCTCTAAAAATACGATAAGGACTGCCGTCGAAAACCCCTCTTACCCACCACCATTCACTGCTCAGGAGTGATTGTGAGTGTATTATTGATCCCGGGCGTGCCAAATGTTAAGAAAATAATTCCATAAGTGTAGTAAATGTTATATCCTCGGAGGTAACGGTGTTCCTCTTCTGATGATTTGTGAGATCCGGAGACGATCTGCACATCGATGGTTCCCCCTTCAAGGTGTCTCTCTCAGCGGCCCAACGCCCCAGGCAAGCTCCAAGCTCGGTCTTCCAATGGTAGTATACTACATGTATTGATAAAAACGTACACTACCGATAAGAGTAGCCAGCCACTAAAATTACCCCCAGGAAGTAGCTGAATTCGACCCCATTGTGAAGCTAGCACCGGAAATACCCCACGGTCGCGACTCGAACACTGAGACCTCCCAGACAATGATGCTGCAGAAGATAGTGTTTCCGCTGAGCTACGTTAACCGCTTGGGTGATACCGCTCGAAGCTGCGTCGCGTTGCGTCGCGTACCTTCGACGTTGCTCTCGTGCAGGTCGGCGTCGGCGTGCGCGGGGAAGCGGTACGAGACGAGGCCAGCGCAGTGGATGACGCAGTGGGCGCCAGCGAAAGCTTCCTGCACGGCCGGCGCCTCGACGTCCCGCACGTCCCCTACCCAGCTGCGGCACGGCTTCTGCTCCTTGTACCCTGCGGACAAGACGTCAACATCGTAGCACGCACTTTCGTAGGGCGCCACGGCTTGTGCTCCTTGAACCCTGCGGACAAGACGCCAACATCGTAGCACGCACTTTCGTACGGCGGCACGACTTCTGCTCCTTGAACCCTGCGGACAAGACGCCAACATCGTAGCACGCACTTTCGTAGGGCGCCACGGCTTCTGCTCCTTGAACCCTGCGGACAAGGCGTCAACATCGTAGCACGCACTTTCGTACGGCGGCACGGCTTCTGCTCCTTGAACCCTGCGGAAAAGACGTCAACAGGAAAGCACACACTATTTCATAGTTCATAGTGGCAAGGTTTCTGTCCTTTGTACTCTGCAGACATGACATCAATTACACGATTCTTTACAGAGTGACTTGACTGTTGCTCTTTGTACACTATAGAGGATGGCTTCTTGTAGAGGACGAATCAGCAAGAACCGCGCACATGCTCTCGTAATTCCGCGCGGATGCTGTTCCTTATACTTTGCGCACAAACCGTCAAATCTCGGCGGCTAAAAAAACTATGCAGGTCTGTAACGTCAATTAATAATCAAAACTATGTAGGAGTAAATAACAAATTCAAGATTCGAAAGCTACAAGTAAGAATAAATAATCATTTAATTTTTTTATGAACCTGCAGTCCGCATCGTGCCCTAGCTAGTGGTCCGTGTAGAAATTGTGATGTCTTTTTAAGTCCTTGTGGCAAGGGATCAGCCATTGTCCAGGCTATGGGATTGTAGTGAAATGAGATCAATGTGTTAGGACCGCGTATGGTTCATGGGTTATTGTTTAACCCATTAGCTGATTGATTGATTTTTTAGTGATTCCGGGCACGTCAACTACCAGGGTCATTAGTCCCGAAAGTGTAATGCATGTTTTTTGCTCGGGAGGTGGCGGTGATCTTTGCCCCGCTGTATGGCGAGATCCGGCGCCGACCTATTGTAAGCTAGCGTGATTTTCCCCCACCAGGTATCGTCTACCAGCGGAACACCGCCCCAGCTGGGACAAACATTAAAATTCCGAACGGTCTCCAGCATTGTAGTGTAGTAGATGTTAGTGTGTGTGTAACGGGTGAGGATAGGTCAAGGAAGAGGGACGTGGGATGGCGCGCGGTCAGTGGCCTATTTATTAGGTTACTGCTGATCAGAGAAATTACGAAAAACTACCGATCAGAACAACCGGCCGCTAGAATTCTCCTCCAGACAGCGACTGAATTCGATCTCGCTAACAAGTTAGTGTTAAAAATCCTGCCACCATCTGGACCTAGGACCTCCCAGTCATTGGGAGGAGCAGTGACATCAGTTGATACCTTGAGCCATCTCTCCCGCTTTTAACCCATTAGCGATCTCTCTATTAACCTAATAGAAATGCTTTGCCATCTCGGTACAATTAACGTCTAGCATTCAGAAATTTCAGAACTTGCCTAAATGGTCCGTTGTAAAAATGTGTCGATCCACTTGAGCCCCGTGTTGCTAAATCCTCATGTAACCTAGGTCCGTCTGCCTGTCACTCATCGTTAGATCACTTCCGGGTCCCCAATCGAGACAAATGAGATAGCATTGGGTGACGCATCTGGTTCTGCGGTGGGGATCCGTCCAAAAGATTCTAAGGAGGAATGTATAAAAGATGAGTCATTGTGCATTTTAGGCAATTGAAATTCGTTTCGGATCACTTATGGAACTTACGGAGATGATTAATAACTCATTCTAATCTTCTTGGCGTAATAAACTGATTGGCACGAGTAGCCAATTCCTTCTAGGATATTTTGGAAGAATTTTAGAAAAAAACATTTTTTATGGTTTTGCAGTATATGAGTATTTCGTGACCCACATGTGATCATAGAATTGTGTAAAATAAGTTGACAAGGGAGACAAGAAATAGAGAGTTGTATGATGTGTGACGGAAACTATATATAATTGTAAAATTGTGTGATTTCAATAAATTTAATATATTATAATGATAATGAAATAGATATTAAACTATCAATACCCTAAGAAAGTGGAAGACAGTATCGTCAACAAAATAAATATAATAGGTATTTATATCAGGTTTCAATGTAACGAGTGCATTGATGAAACACTGAAGCCTTATACTCTTTCAGCATTTATGTGAATCGTTACGACTTAATTCATCCGATTGATCATAATTAAACTGAATTTGTAATGAAACAAAAAATTAAAAACATTTTTTCGACACACTTTCACATAACTTTCTATGCCTGAAAAGGACGAGGCTAGGCAACTGTATTGTTTAAAATTTATTTAAATTATGAACTTTCAGAGCATGAATAGAACTTTTTAACATAAAAATGCCGACTGGAGATAACAAGCTAATCTATTTACGTTGTAACTAAATTAAAATAAAGGAAATAAATAAGCAAATAATATGTCATTTGGTGAAGAACATCCTGACAGCCGCCTGGAATAAATCAAGAGGAAAACGAGGAAAAAGACTACTCTGAGTAGCCGGTCTCAGGGAAGTTGCGACGTCGATCCACATACTTAGCTGTGGAATATCTGCCATCTCATGACTGGAATTCATGACATCCTCTTGGTTTCAGTCAAGATTACGTGAGATAGTCGTAATTACATAAACTACTCCAACATTTACATTTAAAATTTACGCAGGGTATGGGGGAAGTTATTCTCTTCATAATTGAACGGGTCGGCGGTACCAATTGTTGTCAGCCAAAAAACAACAACAAAGTTTTACTATAATGAGATGTCTTTTTTTTAAATTTATTTACGTATTTATTAAATTACTCACAAAAGGTAAGAGCTCCAATTACAGTCGGTAATACAAGAAATATATTATGTATATTAAAAATAATTCTATATATACTTGCGGCAGATTTCTACACACCCGCTGTAGTTTTATGATCATTGTTCAGCAATTTCATCATGATGTTTGTTTTATGAGATATTCTAAAACATATAGTTTGCATTTATGAAATGAAGACCAGAATTATCTTCTCCTGACCCCTTCAATTAAATTTGTGGACCTGAAGAACAGGGGCTAATAATCAAAGAGGTGAACCATTGGTATACATACTGAAGATTCGGTTTTTAGAACCAATCTCAATTGTTCATTAATAATGTTCATGAGTGTGTATTGTTCACTGGATTCTCTGTATCTTCAACTCGTTACATCCATCATTCTATTACCGGAACTAATAAGGATGACGAGTCAACCGGTTTGCAGAGCGGACTTCCCCTTTAATGTTTAACAGTCATGCCCATAACACTAGAGTGCATGCAAGTAGAATGTTTATACAGTAGAGCTTGCTCAATGCGGAACCTCACGGAACCGGTATTTGTTTTACACATTAGACAAGATTCCGCATTAAGCAATGTATTACTGAAGATTTTATGTTTGCCCGGATCGCGATTTATGTTCACATTAGATTTCCGCATTGTACACGTTCAGTATTGATCAAGTTTACTGTAATACTACGAGTGAACTACTTGCTTGGAGTGAGTCGGAATTTATTTAATTATTACCTGAATTAAATCAAATCTTTTACTTCAATAAATCGTGTTTTTTATGGATTTTAGATACTTCTGTTTTCATCATTTTCAAAAGTCAAATGTTGAGGAAGTGAATTGCGGATAATATGAGGAATTCACAATCATAACAAATCATGTCCACTTTAAAAAAATTAATAATGAGTTTATATGGTAAAGGAAACAATGTTCAGTTCCCTGCTGTAGTGAACCAAGTTCTTAATTATCATACTGAAGCAGAGAGTTTGTTTTTATTGTACTACTTAACCGAAATTATCTGCTGAAACCTTTGAAGCCTAATTTCTCATAGCCTTGCCTAATGGACTTAGTTTGTTTTCGTTATGAATCCTTCATTTGTAAACTGCTGTGGTGTCTGAGGGAAGCAGTGTCGTGCTGGACTCATACGTACGTACAACGCAAAACTAACTCGCTGCTTTTACCCAATTAGGGTTAGCCCAGACGAATATGCTGTGTTTTCGAGACCTTCTTAAACGGCCAGAACGCTCATCAGAGACCGGAGGGTCGAGGTCAGTGTAGGGAAAAAAGCATGCACTTACCCAAGGTGTTGACGTACGGTTTGAGGTCCAGCACCCGGATCTCCTTGACGGAGGCATCCCGTTCGTGAAGCAGTCTGACCACATGCTGACCAAGGAAGCCGCTGCCCCCTGAGGAAGAAGAAGAAGACACGAAATGCACATCTTCTCTTAACTCATCCGTATGTCGAAGGGTGTGCGCAGCGCTCATTTTCAAATTTCACTGGCCGTAAGTCGGCGTTCAGTGCTTCTAACGGGGTGTGGTGGCTTGAAATACAATCACAGCTAGAATTGGTATGATATTATAGCATATGTATACATATTATTTTTGTCAGTAGTTAAAAACAAATTCTCATGTTTACGAATTAGGCTTTTGGATGTGATTTGAAATACATCTGATAATCCATATTTCTCTACATATTCTAAAGCGGAACTTTCTTTAATGAACTGAAGGAATATTCACATATCGTATCATATTGCGACATTTTATTTGGCATATATCGTTATTACTTTTTTTTTGAAGTCACAAGATTTTCTTTTTTAAAAAAATGACAAAAATGCAGTTAAATAAAAAATATTGTAAACACAATAGAATATAAAATTAAATATAACAGATACGAAAAGAATAACGACACAGATTTACTAATTACCTAAGAAATTATGAAAAATATGTGGTTTTTCCTTTCCTTATGGCGCATTTAAGTTAGTAGTAACTGATAATGGTACCATCAGTTATTATTTCATATTTTAACTTTTACAAAACTTTGATTACAATCAAAATATTGAGCATAAACGTAGTTGATAAAAAACATTGGCATTAATACATTGTTTTAAACATCTACATTCTATAAAATCATCAACATTGATGTCGCATCCCTAATCGCAAGTTGTTTCGACCTATCGAGTTTTCCACACGGTGTTCTAAGAAGTATTAAGCTTCTGGTAGGCGTTCCTTAGCACCTTAGCGCTCGTGATAGCATTACAATTAAAATTTATTTTGTTTTCTGCATCAAGTAGCGTGGAATATGAAAATTTCGTATTATTGGATTACTTCTAAGATTACATGGTGCTGAAATAGGCATTGATGCCCCAGGCATACGAATTCAGTTAATACCATTACGTTCAAGATAAAATGCAATAGTAAATAGCAAAAATACCATTTTGTATTTTTTCATTCCAGTACACTTTTAAAATTTCATTCTGTTATGACGTTCATTATGAGTGTACCATGCTCGTCAAATCTGTAAATGTGTCGCCACACAAAAATGAAACATTGAAAGAATACGTTGTATTATGGACAAAATGGGACGCCAGTTGATCGAGAAGATTGAGTATCTAGGAGGAGGAAGACACAAAAAATTATCTGAAACAGTAAGCGAAAGAAATATTCAAAATTACTTTCCAAAGAAACACAAATGTAAAAGGAAAATAAGATACAAATTATTATTGAATATTTTAATAGTTAATTGTAGAAAATAGTGACCCAACTCGTATCGTCGTCGATAATTTTTCATTGCATAAATTTCTGCGATGAATATAACCAGCATAAATATAGGTGTAGAACTTAAACAATGAAGTAAACACATTCTTTTTTGCCATACCGTGAAATTGTACTGAGGCTTGAACGTGTTCCCTAAGACGAGTAAACTATAAAAAATAAATTTATTAAAAAATTGTTCGAAATGCTACTTATGTTTTCTGTGAGAAGAAATATATCCTTTCAGGGTTGAAATGTTTCGATTCGATCCGCTCAAGAGTCACGCTACCTGTGTAAGTAGGGAATTTCCTGATCTTCATTGCTAAGCAGGAAGTCTATTTGAATATTATTATCTTAACATCCAGTATTCGTTAATTTCTGATTATTAATTACAAAAACTGATGAGAAGTTAAAATAATACTTCGATGTCTGCCCTCGTGCCTGATTACAGAACACCAGTTGCTAATACTGTCCTAAGCCGAAAGCTAATATGCTTTTAAAGACTACGTCAGTAAGATGGCGGTAGGCAACACTTATGCGTCATGCCTTTGCGCCGGCGCACACACACTCGAGAGCTCTGGAGTGTTGTGAAGAGGCACATTCTACCATCACTGGCCTCACATCAATATTTAATTTTCCCCACGAGATTAGTCTAGTCGAGTTATGGCCACTCTTAGTCGTGTGGTCTCTTAAAAGGAAAAGCTAATGAAGGATTTTCGCACTTCCAATGAACGTATTATGTAATGTTCACATAGAACTACATTTACTTTTGTTCGCAGTCACGTCTACTTTACTAGTGGGTATGTTACTGTTTGCACGATTTATGTGATCCATTTTTTATTGCAACATTTTCAATATTTATTTAAGGTTACTAATATGCAATTTAAAATTACATTTGCTAGATAATTGTTAAACCTTCCGACATTCATCCGTCGTGTCCCTAAGAAATGTGTTTTTCTGAAAATTACCTAGCATTGATTTTTCTATATATCCATCTCAACACAAAAGGTTGAGAAGATATCCTCTTATGAACTCGAGACATAGTATGCATACGCCTGAAGTAAACGGTAGTTTTGAAATTGATATTAAATTAATCTAAAAATTATCTGAAGGTTAACCTAAACAGTGTTTTTTCAGTTATATAATTCAAACGAAGATTTTTATTTACTCTGAGTTCGCTTGAAATTCCAATAAAATGTCAGAGTTATCCTGTTTATTTATTTGAATACACAATTTCATTTACACGTTTTCTTAAAATTAGTTTTTGAGTCCTCAAAGCTTCTCATGCGAACATTTACGAGAATGAATTCTAATTTAAAAAACATCACAACACTTGAATAGAGTGAATAGCTTAAAACGAATATATGAAATTTGGTTCTCGGCTGTTCGGGATGAGCCGCGTCTCATTCGATCGAGCTGACGTTTCGGCCATCTTCAGAGCTAAACTGCTGAGCATAGCAGTACAGCTCTCTTCTTCAGAACAATATAGCTCTGAAGAAGGCAACAATACGATGGACGAAAGTCAGTTCGACCGACTGAGACGCGGCTCATTCCGGACAGCCAAGAACCAAATGAGTCTGGCCGCTGATGTCTACGAATCCAATATCTGAAATTATTAAAATCCCCTTAAATCTGCATAATTATAGTAATTATAGTCAGTGGCCGGAATAGCAAAATTTATAGCTTAACCTTCTGTTGATTGAACAAATTGGTTAATCAAGTGCCATTTTCTTGTTGCAATTATCGACAAGTTTCACCATAAAAGAAGCTAACATTGAATGCATTTGACAAACGCAATTTATGTTCTCTTTCGGTTATGCGTTTGCCATACTAGATTTTGTATACCCCTGAACCCTGAAAAAATTACCATAGAACCTACAATGAATTCAAAAATTGCGTCATAATATTAATTAAAATATTAATTAATTTGATCATCGCGGCAACAACATCGACGCTCGGCCTGGCGCGCAGCTCGGCATTTCCTGGTACAGTTAAATGTAAAGTTTGTGAGTGTTGCCGGAGGCACGAAGTTAAACGTGAATTAAACATGTATATGTATGTTGCACTCAACATTTTATATTAATAACTAGAACATATTTTTCTTGATACACGACAAGGTATAAACTAATAAAATTATTTACTCATAAATATATGTAATCTTGAACATTCTTTCTTCTATTAGTGTAGGTTGTGAATGCTGCACTAAGTTGCAACGTTTTCAGCTTTGTTATATAAGCTGTCACTGCCAATAAAATTACGTACGTTGCATGTGATGTAATCTTCTGTATGCAAGTAATGCTGCACCACAGGGTGCATCATTACCGATTGAACAAACAATCGTTATTTTGGGAAGTGAATTACCTATGGTGCATGTGATGCAATCTTCTGTATGCAAATAATAACACACCACTTGGTGCATCATTACCGATTGTAAGACAATCGATATTTTGGGAAGTGACTATCAATCATTCGGATTAAACAAGACTAAATCTGATTCCAGGAGTGAATAGCACCGAATGATTCCAATGAGAGAATCGAAATTAGATTTTTCACTTGAGGAGGACGCTCTTTCGAACTCCGGTAAAGTTCGAAGCTCTCGCTCTGGCATTTCTCCATGGCCCCCTGACATTCGGCGGCGTCGCGCAGCGGGAAACGCAAACTGAGCGAGGGGCATTATCTTCAGGAGCTCCACAAGTGTTTGACGGCTCAGGGCGCGGCGCGAGGCGACTGGCTCGAGAGGGCTGCCAGAGATGAGACGCGAGGGGAAAGACTTAGACGAATATGCCAGCCCGGTTGCAATGGAGTGATTCGGCGTGTGACAAATTTAAAATATTCGTCATCTCTCTCCCTTGAAATCAAAGATTGTGAGAAAAAAGGAATTATGAGTTTCCTGTGAATGACTTCATGAAGGTACTGGAATCCTGTTAATGAATATATGCGAAGGGAGAGGCCCGTGAAAGCGAGGAAAAAGTGAGTTTTTGTAAAAGAATGAGTATTTACTTTTTCTGGGCGAATTAACTACTTCGGTTAGTCCCCCAACACATCAGTCCCGTAAGTTCGTTGTAACTCGGGAGGTTGGGATATTTCTCTCCCGCATGAACTGAGATCTGATGCCGACCTACACGTCCGTTGTTGGGTTATTTCGTGTTTCCGGGCGCGTCAATTGCAATTATCATTATTGTCGTAAATGTAGTCTATGTTTTATTGCGGGAGGTGGCTGGATGGCAAGATCCAGCGCCGGCTTATGGGGTTTTCTGCTACCAGGTATCTCCCACCACCGGAGAGACCCAGTGGAAACAAGCTCTAAGCTCCCGACTGGACTCCAGACATGTGTAGCAAGTAAGCGAATGTAATTAAGGGACGATTAATAAGACAAAGGAAAGAAGAGGAAGAAGATGAAAGAGAGATCGCGCGGGGTCCGTGATCCAATGGTTGAATTTGGTCAACTATGTAACTTTTGTCGAAAATCCGCCCCTATCGACTCTCGATCCCTGTTATCTCCCTGTCATTCAGCCGAGGCAACAGTGTCGTCGCCGGGATTTCGTAGCCAGTACAATGTGAAAATGACACTTATACGAGAGCTTGTTTCCTAGAGGTGTGCTGAGAAAGGAAACCCCACATTATTGCACTGTAATTATCATTCTTGATATGAGGCAATAAAATTATATCAAAATATTAGTTCACGCTAATCTTCACGATTTACCTACTTATTTCATAACTCCTGGGGGTAGAACTTCCTTGCTCCAGTCTCGCGGCGCTCAGGAGAATATTAAATATTAACACCGTATAAAACAGTGGTAGCTGGTTTCACTCATTTTTATTCACTTAACGAGGATTTTTGGAAGGAAAGCTTTCTCAACATTTAAGGAAAATGGAGCGTATTATTTCTTTCAATGTCATTAATTTAAAAATCTCTACCAGCTAATTGGCTAGTCTGCCCAATATTATTTTATTTATTATTCTTTGTTTTGAATTATTATCAATTATTTTATACATCATTCGAAATATTAGTTTCTTGATCAGTTTGTCATTAATTCAAACGTAGTAAAATGCTAGAATAACTATGTAAAAAGAATAAGTAATAAGAAAAAATGCAATTATTGCATCATAATACCATATTTCGTTTTGTCTCATATTGCTTGAAGTTCGTAACAAGTTTTTTATTTTTTGTTACATCGTAGCTTTTAATGAATGTTGTGTTGGTAGTAGAATGGTCGTTTTTTGTAAATTGCTGTACAAGAAAGACATTGCGTGCCATACCTTCAAATGACATTGGAAATTGTTTCTCTCCTTTATAAGCTAAAACGAAATAAAAACATTGGCAACGCTTTTTCATTGTCTCGCTAGAGTCTTAGATGTACATAATTAATTTGAATTTCAATCTCAGTGACGGCTTCACCTTCTCAGTAGTAACCTATTAAATAAGAAAGCAGAATTCTCTCTTCAATAAAAAATGTACTAGTACATTCAAAACTACGTTATAAGGGGTTGGAGTCTTTCCCTAAAATTACAAGTAAATTAATTGTATGTTTGTAATTGAAAAAATAGTATTTCTGGACTATTTAATATGAAAACTACATTTCGTCGTCGAACTACATTTTTCTGGTGAAAAATATTTATTGTATTCCAGTAAGAAAATGTGTGGATGGAAATCCGGACCTAATAATTGTAAATATATTACCGCAAATGATGAATTTCCGGAAATTAGTAATTTATCATTAATTCCGAAATTGTAAATAAATTGTTAGTTAAATATTATGAAAAAATCCTTAAAATTAAATAGGCTGTGTGTGTTTTTGAACTGAATTAATCGTTGTATTTTTTAATTATTTTTTTTAAAATCCTCCTTTCTACCAAATTCTCTGAATTTACACATATTTAATGTATTAGCGAAAATTCACAAATAGTTGAATAAGCTCGTGAGTCTAGTTAGTCAAGGTATGGGAGCTCATGAAACGTTTACAAGTCGGCAGTCATCGACCCCTTACCTGTGACCAAAACAACTTCGAAAGGCTCTGCTCGCGTGGTGCGGTGGCTCTTGGACGGCGGCGGAGGCGGAGGCGCGGCGGGCCCGCGCCGGTGGCTGCAGCGGGCGGATGGTGGCACTGACCGCGGGTCGTCTGCGCTCGGAAGGTAGTAGCGCCCACGCGGGGTGGCAATGAAGGCGGAAGCTACCGGCGGCGGCGGCTGCGGGATTCCCTTCTCCGAGCCCGCGGGGCGGGGCCGGGCCGGTGGGGGTGGGTGCGCCTCGGGGAGGCGGGCGAGCGAGAAAGTGATGCCCTCAGACACGCACTCCTCGCCGAGCCCGCCGGGCAATCGCTCAACACGACCTTGCCCCAGCGAAACAATACATTCCGGCAAGCGGCGTCTGGAAAAACACGCCCAATGTCAACGGGCTGCTCTGCAACTCGCCACTCTGACGCGCGCCTGGCGTCACGTATTACTCGCGCTGCGCAAAGAATAACACTTTGTTGGGGAGCTGGAGGTAGGCCGTTATAAAAAACGTGAACTGGGCTGGATCTAAGTTAGGGCTCTTTAGACTCTACGAATAGGCTCTCTGTCGAGCGTTATTGGGGAATTTCTAGTTAGTTTATCATTTCAGCTTACACTGCACCCTATACTAATCCTACGGCATTTATTAGCATTTTGTCACTAACAGTGACCCACGACACCACATAATAGTATTTCAATATTGTGATACATTTGAACATGATGTACGCGTAGGAAATCCTACAGAACTTGAAGAAAACTTACAAAGAATAAAGTATTTAAATGCTGAGGTAAGACATGACAGGTTTTTGGTAAAAATTGTGGGGCCCTGATTCCGAAAAATTAGTTAATTCTTGATCCTATAAGTAGTCAATCGCACTTACACCATCATTTTTTAACCTCCATCATTCTGGAGAATCCACGTCTTCTTCTCACAACTTCCATATTGAAGATAAGTATTTTTTTAAATCAAATCTGTTTTTCAACAAACTGCTCTTTAAATAAGCTAATGTATAATTTTTCAAAAATATGAGTAGTTTTTTTGCATAATTTTGTGCGATTATTTGCAAAAAATTAAGCAATAAAACATTTTTTTGAAAAACACATTTTTTCTTTACTTTTTAACAGACACAATACGCTTATAAAAATGACACAGGCCCCATTCAAGATAAACTCTGAATTTTGAAAATGGTAAAATATTAACATTGAATAACTATATTCATAGAGATTTTTTACTTCATTAATTACTTTATTTGTAACATTTTGCATAAACTTCACTTGCATTTTTACTATTTTTCAAATTTAAATCTTTAAATAAAGTCGTGTACATTTCTTTGAAAATATGAGGAATTTCGAGAAATTTTTACAAGTCTTTGAAATTTAAAAAAAAAATTGAATTTGTCGCGCTTCTGTGGATGAAAAGTATTTTATAAAATATTGAGTCGAAATACAATGGCAACGCCGCCACACGGCAATTTGATATTCTAAGAACTACTTCTCGTGGTTGGGCAATATTTCTGACTGTAAGGGGCGTTGTTTTCTACTATAGATTTGTTGTTATAGCTTTATTGTTTGATTACTGTTTTCGGTCGCGTCCACTGCTATGATTATTTGTCCCGTTAGTGTAGGACATATTCTATCGTGAGAGGTGGCAATGATGTACCCTTGCTAGATGGTGAGATCCGTCCCCAACCAACAAGTTGGCTAGCGAAGTTTCCACCAGTCAAGTATCTCCCACCAGTGGGGCACCGCCCCTGCTGGGACATCTCTAATCTCATGTCTGGTGTTTCTGTATATATGGCAGTGTGATGCATGTGTGTGTGTGAGTGTGTGTAAGTAAGGGTGAGGAGAGGACAAGAAAGAGGATGGAAAGAGCGCTCGATACGAGGTTCATTTATTAGGATTCTCCTCCAGCATTTGCCTGATGTTGATTGAAGAAATCCAGGAAACTACCTATCTGAGCAGCCGGCCAGAATTATTCCCCAGACAGCGGCTGAATTCGACTTAGTAATTTAGCTAGTATCGATTGTCCTGCCTGGGCAGTGACTCGAACCCTAGTAATTCCCAATATTAGCTTCAAAAAATTGATTTTGTACCTAACGCGCTACGATTGGTAATGATGTTTACATGTGAGAAGCGTTCATGCAAAAACAAACGTCTATTGGGAGGGGGGAATTGAATTAGTATTGTGGGACTACTAACAATGGTTAGGTGCATCTTCTGTCCTGATGCGGAGTAGCGAAAGCAATTACATTCGTAAAAAATTTTACTTGCAAACATACGAGGTTCAGGCAAACTCTAACATATCCACAGCGTTGTTGCATGCGATAAAGAACGTGACCATGCAAAGCAATAAGATGTCATGATTAACGATCGCGTGGCTGCTCATGCCGCATGTTCCATTCCGTTTGTAAAGTCTTAGCAACAGAAATTATTATAGTAGTTTTGTCTGGTAACAAAATATTTACATTCAAACTGTAGTAAAATAATTTATTCCAATCAAATGTAATGATAATAGTATCTCTATGTTATTTAAAAGCAAACATGTCGGTAGGCGCTTCGAAAAAAGCAAACATGCCCTAATTTTGCTAGGAAACATATCCAACTTTTAACCTGAAATATCGTCATAATTATAAATAACTGATTTGATAACAGTGTACGTAGACTTTTGTAACAACACTGGTAAGCAGTACATGATACTACATTGTTTGAAAACGCGATAACTTATCAACAATCAGTCTTTCGCTGTTTCTGAAAAGTCTGATTTGATAGATGTTATTTGCATGAACGCTCCTCATGCGATGTCTCAGATCTATTAAAATGGACTGAAATTGTTATATTGTAATGTCGCGAAAGAATAAGAGATATTAATGACATTAATGTTATGATGGACAAATTAGTTACAGTAATGCGTATTCAAATTTTTAAATCATAAATTTTACTATGTTGTTTAAATTGAATCCTCAACCATTAAAATCATATTGTAATTATTAAAATGTAATTTGTTAAACTAATAGTGGTATTTTAATATTTTTAGGTGTGCAATAACTGACCAGTCTTCGAGGTATTATTCAGGGCATAAAATACCTTCGAGTTAATAGATTTTAATTCTGGAAGGCGCTTCACATATAGCACCTTGTGTCTGCAGAATTTTCTGAAAAATGACAGCCATTTTTTTCCTTGAATTTTTTGATCGAATAGTAAAAAGTGATTTTGTATATAGTTGTATGTAGTTATAATGTATGATTTATGTAGTTTTCTCTAAAATTTGAATTTTTAAACATTGCAAAACTTTTAATTTTAATTTTTTGCAATTATTTTTCGGACGTGATGTTCACCTCCAACATTAAAGCCCGAGATTTCTTTCTCAATTCAATTTACCCCTCAGTTGCAGGTCTTTAAACCATCTCGGTTACTTCAAAACTATAAGGAAATGTATACCTAGTAATAAAACCAAGAGGGGGGTAAAGATCCGGTATGCCACACATTCCCACAAGTTCCTATGAGGAAAACAACACCCTTACTTCGAATTTTCCCTAACCCGTTTTGGTCGTTGCACAATGCTCTTATCTTGTACTGGAGCACCTTGTCAGTCAGAATGTATGGACTGCAATATGGAGAGCACGAGAACTGTTGTGTATTGTCTGTCGTGTTGGGCAGTGTACTCTCTCCAGTCCATCTACTACGTACGCTACTCAAGTTGAATCTAGGAGTGCCGGGTTATTTGCTAGTATTCTTATAGTGCGGTACTTGTTTAGGCATATAGCAACTAGTTTAAGGGTCTCAACGTACAAAAATAGTGAATTTCATGACTCATGAGATTGCCTCGTAAAGATTATTTCGTCTCTCAAGAGTTAAATTTCTACATACGTGTGGTTAAGTGTTCATTCAACGCTTACCTCTGGATTGGGAATCTCCAAAACAATGATTCCTCAGGGTGAGTACAAATATAATAGCATAACTAGAGCAAGACAGTATATTAATTAAGGAATAGCCACATATTAGGGAAGACTGCTCGCCGAATCAGAGACATTTGCTGTTTGCCGTGTGAAAAGCATTCGATGCTCGTCAAACACGTGTGACGATATTTTGTTGTACACCAAAGAAAGCGAACATTCCTCGGGTACTTCGGCTACTCGAGACTGGGCGATCTGTCGCACGGATGTCAACTAATGCCGACTGACGCTCCGCCTTTACGTTCACGATGAGTAACGTTGCGTTCTTCCGCGTCATTCACATATTCTATATTCTGACCCTTTTTGAATACTACAAATGTGTTGGTTTTACTTACAATTCAGAAAGAATAAGGAATGAAAGGAGGAGAATGAGTGAATTGGCCAGATGAACTATTGTAATAATATATTTTCTAAAAATTAGTAAGAAATCATAAAATATACGCCGTCATGGATTTTTTCTGAAATTTCATAATTTTTAAACAGAATCTATGTCTATTTATTTTGTGATATTCATTAGTTGATTCAAGTGAAAGTTTATTAACAGATTATTAAACATCTACACTGAGATCTTCAATTAAACTTACTCATTTTGAACAACGAACTTAATTTCATTTACTTGAAAATTAATTAATACGGAGGAACACTTCTATCTGTATCTGTATAAAACGTAGTTTTATATCACGTATTTTTTATTAACTTTTCTTTTGATAACTTTGTGTTTTCATTAATATATCCTGTCTGGTTCCTGTATGGCAGAATAATGTAAAGCAAAGTCATTGCTTCTCTGCGCACTGAAAATAAAACGTCGAAACAATAATCCGGCTTCACTCACTACCTTTGTCTTAGAAAAAAGTTACACCAATACCAAACAGTGCTGTTTCCTGATAATATGTATACAAAATACTTATTTTTTTATTATATCGTTGTGAAGATACAGTAATCACTACGTGACTAATATTGGGTCTAATTTCCGCCTTTTTGGAGAAAAAGGATATGTCAGCTTTAAAATATTCTATCTTCTGTTTTACTGCCAAATTCAGATATAATTAAGATATAAACAGAAATAAACATTTACAAAGACAAATAAAAACCTCGATAATGTCCTATTTGTAGCCTTATTGTCATTATTATGATGATCACTAGAAGTTGTCGGAATCATAATCATGCAGTATGCTCTGTTATTTTCATCGCATCAGTATGTTAGATTAAGTCCATAAATTCGCTTTAAAGAAAATAAAGTAGATCCATTACTCAAATATTTATCAAGAATATTATTTTGAAAATGTTCAAAATATAAACACAATTCAATATGCTCAATATTTAACATGAGAACAAACGCAAGGAACTGCTTTGATAGAGAATTCAACAGTAGTTCATGTAATAAATTAACAGTTTGAAATAGTAATCATAGAAAACATTGGTTAAAACGAAACAGAGATTACGCTATCACAAGAATATTTTTGCATTTTATTTCCTTAACACGTATGTATATGTGCATAATTATCCCTAGACAGTTTCTAATAGCTGCCAAAAAACTAAACTTATTTCATTCTTTTGAGATTTTTAATACATTTCAACGAAATTTTCACCTTCCTCCCTACAAACGAAATCCGTATTTCCTTTGAAATCGTCTCACCGCTTGAAATGACGCGTTATTCTTGTCATCTTCACGCGATCGAAATATTATTCCACTCTAACTAATTTTTGTTACCTTTACTGTAGGAGAGGAGTTTCTAAAAATAAAAAAAAAATATGCAGTAATATCTGTCCAAAGCGGAAACGATCAAGACAAAAAATTCTGCTTTATGCAAGGTTTTCCATTTTATGACGCTCGTAACAGTATTGACGTTTCTGCCCTGAAAGTAGTAAATTACATGACTATATTATAGTTATCAAAATTCATTAAAATATAACGTATTTATGGAAGAAATCATCAATAAATGAATATTAAACACTCTTCGTTGACACTTTCTGAGTTGAAAAAACACGCTAACTGGCAGTATTCGGACTGCTTGCTGACTCTTTCAACGCACAGTGCATCACAACCGAGTTTAATGGCTTTCTGATACCCTCACACGGCCTTGAGCAAAGCGTATCTATTCGAGGGTTATGATTTTCAACGCGGGTCAGGGATAAGCTTGAATAGCAGCAATGCTTGTACGCCTTCTCACGCTCAGAATCGGGTGAGAGGGAATTCCCCTATGGCACTTGCACAACGCCTGCTCCCGCGGGCATTCTGCACTTACGAGCCGACCGCACGTGGTCAGCGGTAGGAAGCTTTTTAGAGGGGGGGTAAGACCGTCTTTACAAGACGCGGCGCGTAAACTGAATGCCGGGGCGTCTAATGAAATGCTTCATGCTGTCACATATTGTCCCACTTCTTTAAATATCCCGTATTTTAAGCGGCAAGGGCCATAATTCACTGTTTACTTTCTTTTGTGCATTGCTGTGTGTTCACTTTTGTGTCCACCACTGTATGTAATTTTTGTAGTTGATGCTCATTGTTACTCTTAAGCAAGACAAGTAATTTAAAGCAGAGGCCTTTTTTAAAACTTTATTATTTAATTCTAGACAAAAATGTATAATTTAATAATTGATTGCTCACCACGAGTGTTATTATCTGCAAATGATTGCAAAATGAAAATTATAAGAGTAATCTCATATATCAAGATTGAGATAAAAATGGAATGTAGGCAACTGCAAGAAGGGTAATGTTTAGAGGCACATACATTTGTGACTATTTCCCTCATTATGAATCTGAATAAAATATATCAACGAGATAACATCTCTAATGTTACGTTACGGCAATCATGAGATCAGTATTGGTCGTGTTAAATGGTATACAAAGGGCTTACTATTTTATACGATTGATGAATAAAAAGTGTTCGTTGATTTGATATTAGAAATATATAATATACTCTTTTCAGACGTTAGAGAAGAAAATAAACATGATTTTTTATGAATAATATGTTTTAGCTTTGAGAGAACCGGCTTATTCAATTAAACATAATTAATGAAAAAAATTATTGCTGTCATTATCACACGAAAACAACTTAGTATCATTATTTTGTGTTTAGCAAAACACTATATTTGTGATTACATCGTAGCGAAGCGAATTACATTATCAGCTCTACAAGCAATTGTAATACTTGTTGTCCAAATCAAGTATGTATAATTCGTTGTAGTTTCGTATTTCGCATTGCCATATATTGACAACAAACATTTCCAATATAATACAAAAGGCAATATTATTTGAACTGTATCTGACCATCATATTCTCGTCGATTGCTCTTTCAATTTACGCGCTACTGTTCGAAATACGCATTTTAATTGGTGGTCCCCACTCCTAAAATTTGCCTCATCTCCACCCTTCAAATGTCACCGCATTTGCACATGAGTGGCTCGCGCGCGCCTCTCAAGGTCAGACAAAGTGCAAAATGCTGTGCAGGCCTGCCCTACGGCCTACGCCTTGAGAGACAAGCGACCCTAAGGTCGAATTCTACGTGCGCTGACAGTTGAAGCCGCTCTCCTTCAATGTCCGGCTGCCACGTCTAAATGGCGTGATAAAGTTTTTAAAATATGCTTGCAGATACATTCATTTCGTTAAGAACATCTCGCGTCTCTCTGCCAATTGCATTAAACTCTCGGGAATTTATGTAAAATCCCATTTTACGTCAAGGGCCAGAGACATTTTCCGGTATAGGCATGTATCTTGTATTGTATAAGCTCATTAATAACAAATTATTCAATTTTATGTTCCTACTAGCTGTTTTGTGTCTGAGAATTACATCGACACTTTATATTTGTTTCCACAGGCAGAGAAATATATTACTGATGCCCGGAATTTCTATGTTAAATTATAATTGAATTATTTATTTCATATTTCGTAATGAAACAATACTTTGAACAATAAATATCATAAAATTAAAAAATCAATAATCATTGGTAATATTAGATTTACTGGGGATATCAGGCATTTTCACGAGATTATCAAAGCTGCACACTGAAGTCATTGCATACAACAGTTGGATTACGATTACAACAGTTGGATGTAAGTTACAATGATCATCTTGGTTCACGGAAATATCCTTTACGGCAGGTGAAATTGCATAAAAGTAAAAACCGCAAGTACCGCAAAGTACTACTATCATGGTACTAATTTCCAAGAGAATACCTCAAATGGACATCAGCCCGTATGTGTAATTCGTAATGACGTAGTAGTAATATTTCATTCCCCTAACAGCTATTATGAGACCGCAATAACACTTCCCGACATCGAAGATTTTTTCCCCGAAGGAAAACGTGTGAAAATGCTTAAGTATTATAAGTGTTTAGAAATATATCATGATTTCAAACATTATAAGTATATCAGAGCATTTTATAAATGTTAAATGGTATCTAAACATAATTCTCAGATTTTACAGTTCTTTGTCATTTTTTCCTCTGAATAGTCATCATCATTGCTATGATAATTTTCGACTCAATAAGGCTGGACTGAAACTAAAGTGGTCTATGATACATTTAGGCTAAAATAAGGTTATAGTAAATTTGATCTGGACAGGTGAGCATCTATACATTTCAAAATGATCTATGTACCATTTATCGTTGTAAGTGTCGTATAATAAAAGTACCACTTTAATATTGGCAGATGGTTTTAATGTTAGTCAATTCTTAAGTGACCTAAAATTCACATGGTAATTCGTACCATAGACCACTTTAGTTTTAGGCTAGCCTTACGAAATGCCACAAATACAGGCAAAAATCCGGAAGTGAAAATCGTTTGGGAAATTATGACTATGATATCTTATTTCTAACGAGATAATTTAATATAGTTTATTACAACGTTCCTTCGCAATTACTTTTATTAACGGAAAGCCTTTGATACACTTTTCAACTGTAATCAATTGCCCCTAAATATGTTGTGTTGCAAAATTAGCTTTGGTACTTATTTGCAATCGTAATGTAAGTTTATGTAATGATGCAAAATATGTATGTCGAGACTACGGAAATACACGTTTTAAGGGTCCTTGATAACAAAAATTTTTTTCAAGACGTCTGGTCGTCCGTCTGTTTGATCGACCGTTTGACTGTTTATCTACCTGCCAGCTTAAATTGTCAAATTTTCGTTCAAGACGATCAACTTGTGAAAAGTGACAGAAATGCAAAGATAGGTGAGTCTATTTAAACGCAAATGTTGAACTCACATGCCCTTCTTTTAATTTTTTTCCTATATTATAATTAATTATATATGATCAATACGTTTTTAAGTTAGGAGGATAGCAGAATTCCCTGTTGTAGTTCACTACAGCATGCATGAACAGATTCAGTAAATATACATTCCAATTACATGTACATCTTTATTCACATTGAATAGTGGTTGTATTGTTCCAGAATTTGTATATCCTCTCATTTCATTAATCTTGGAGAATACGTACTGAACGATATGAAAAATGTTTTTAATTTTCGATTTTCCTTATACTTTCTATTGTAACTTTTTCACAGTTATTTTTGTGCGACGTAATCAAAGGGGATCAGCTACTTTTTGTTTATATTCTTTAGGTATATTCCACTAGTTTCTACGGACTTCAGTTATAGAATTTATCTATTATCGTAAGACATATTTTATTTCAATTTGAGAATGAAAAAGTATTAAACTATGTCGTTATGTTGAGAGTATTATAATACGATGTCACGACACGAATTTCGTTTCAATTTTTATCTACTTGCAAAAATTCCAATCTACTACAACTTTATTTAAATTTGAAGATTATGCTGTGAAATGTGACAGACGTATGTTGATAATTTAGTCCACATTACAACAATGTTAATGTATAATTTTCTTTTAAATTTGACTATTCATCCCGCGAAAGATGAAGGACTGGCTGGAGGCCATGGATTATTCACAATGTAGTGAAAGGGAAGCTCGTTGAACGCGTGCAGAAAATTACAAACCAATTACGTTTGCTTTCGCGTTTGTGGATAACTTCATGAATGTGTTTCATGCCAAAAAGATGGATGTAATCTTTTTTCCTAGCCGCTACCTTGAGGGGAAACACTCTAAAAAATATAATCGAGTTTCAAGAGCAGATTTGATAGATAGCTCCGAAAACTAAATTAGAGATAAGACATTGTCAATAATTATTTCGTAATCATTAACTCAAAAAATACATTCTTACCTTCTAATCCACAAACTGGGAAGTAAATATTACTATTTGGAATTTCTTGCACGTAAGGCCACCCAAGCTTTCCTTTCACTTCACCATTCCTATTTTATGAATAGAAGAAACTTGTGTGTTAAATCCACAGCATCATTTGAAGCATTATGTTACACATAAAATATTTTAAATTTGGATTTTTACTTTGAAATCAATATAACTACTACACTGCCCTACTGCAAATTAGAGAACAAATTAGGAAAGTGAATGACCAATTGAACATGCCTGACAGTGAAACTGACTTGTGGAAAAGTGATGTTGTCTCCATGTATTCAAAATATCAACTACAATTTCTTCCACGGTTACCATTGTACATTCGTTACACATAATGATATTTATCCACTTTAATTACAAAACTTATTTCTGTTTTGTAATAGTAAATTACACCACAAGCTCTCTAATAAAGCATGGCTCATTATTAATACATACTAGCAAATTCGTAAAAATAATTAATAAAAAACAAATATTCTAACAATTATAGCGCGTTGTTATGTTTACAAGTGGATAAAACGTTATGCCATTTTCATATCGTAGCATCGTCTCACAATACTCTCGACCTCGATCATGTAATAGTTCACCAATGTCATTGTAATAAAAGACAAAAGAAAAAATGTCATTATGTGGCACGAATGTATAATGTTTGTAGTGAAAGGAATTGTAATTGATATTTTGAATCCCAGGCCTCAATCATCTGAAAACATCTCCACAGTTCAAGTTCACTGTCACGCATATTGACTTGATTATTCTTTCTCACAGTAATTTCGTAGTTGCACTGATGTTATATTTCTTGCAACAAAAAATCCCCATTTACAAGGTTTAATTTGCTCACAATGCTTCAAATGATGCCGTACGTTTGTCGCACGCGTTTGCTCAACACAAAATAGGAACAGTAGATTGAATGGGAACTTCTCTGAAATGGCCACGCAGAAAATTACCAAACGGTAACATCTGATTTCACGTTTGTGGATTAGAAATTTAGTATATTTTTTTGAATTACAAAGCAATTATAGAGAATTTCTTAAATAATATTTAATTTTTGGAGTTATCTCTCAGATCTGCTCTTGAAATTTGATTGCATCATTCAGGTGAGAGTTTCCTTCACGTAGCGGCTGGGAAGGAAAATTCCACTCATCCTTTTCCTACGAAACTCGCATTCATGAAGACGAAAACAAACATTAAATCTTCCTTGAATATTTTAAATGCCTGAAATGCAATTCATCATCATTTTATAAGTTAGTTAAATTGTAGATAAATTGCTACGCCCTGCTCTGGAGTCCTACAATTAGATGGATTGCGTGCACATGAAAAACCTACAATTATAAACAATTCTACTATCCTATATTATGTTACGTGGTAAATTCCATAAGTTTCTGACTTCACTAAACTGTATTTTTGATATAAAGAAAAATACGTAACTTTTTAACTGAATAATTCTTTACACCAACCCATTTTTCACGTCTGTACGAGGGGCATTCAATAATTGAAGAGACTAATTGGACTAAAGAAATAAAAGTTTATTTTTTGCATAACAGGACTTTTTCTACTTTACAGTATAATCCCACCAACATTTCTGCACTTGTCTCTGTGGGTTCTAAGCTTTTTTATACCCGGTGCAAAGAAAATTTTATCTTGGTGATTAAACCAATTTCCCACATATTGTTTGACAACCTCGATATACTGGAATACTTCTTCCCATGTAACTCCCCCTTCAGTAGACCAAACAAATGGAAATCAGATGGTGCTTAATCGGGGCTGTAAGGGGAACGAGGCAGTACCTCCGAACCCATTTTGTCGATGGGTTCGTGTTTGTTGAAGAGAGTGAGGACGTTAGTTGTCTTGCTAGAGAACACCTCTCCTCTGATACACGATCTCTCACAGATGACTGCACCTTCTTCAAAAGTATATCTGAGTAATATTGACTATTTTTTGCACACTGTTCTTCAAGCTAATCACCAAAAAACGCACCTACAGCTTCCCAAAATACCATCAACAGGACTTTTCTTTCTGATGCGGCCGTAACGATGTTCGTCAGTCACTTAGTCCCGTCCACTGTTGAACTGCTCTACTCACTTGTAGAGCTCCGTGGAGGTCCCCCATTTATTCCAGCGGTTCATACAACTTTTATCATACACTTAACTCTTTCTAGAGTATATATTTGCTGTTTTTTTACATTTAGCATGTAAAAAATTATCGCAGAACGTTGTTCAATCAATATGTACATTCAAGTGGACTTCGCCATCGTTCAACTTAGGTTTGAGATAATGAAAACAAGAATAATGATCCTCCAGAGGGTCAGGGCTCATCCCAGAGATGCCAACTTAAAGTTCTAAAATTACCAAACTTGTCCTACCAACTTTTATAATTTCTAGGTTTTTGAACAGATACGCCGAAATTTATTCGAAAAATGGAAAAAAAACTGCTTATTTCATCTCACGCTTGTCTGAAACGTTTCTCCCCATGTCAACTTCGATAAGTAGTAGACGTTGCTGCCTGCCCGATCAAGACTGCAGTGTGAATGGTCCAACTCCTTAAAGCCATAATTCTTCACTTCTTAAAGCCAAGATTCTCCCTGAGTAGTAAGCACAAGTGGGTTGTCGTGAAGCTCACCACGAAATTTCACGCACCAACTCAAGTAACTCTCTCCACCAAACTGTAACTGAGTGAGTTGTCTGTTGCAAACGTTGAGCATTACAACAATGAAATATAAGACTATAAACTGCTCAGAAGATTTTTCTTATTAATGAGTGATATCTTGGTACAGAACCGCCTACTATGTAAGAACTATGTCCACTATAAAATCGTTTAATTAACGAATGCATTGTTTAATCCCAAAGATCAGTCGCTTAGACTATGCGTATTAATAATAAAGGTTTTGTGCTCGGATCTCGGTTGAATCAAACATTTATTCTTTGTGACAATGTTAGTTCCCATTTATTATCCCCAACTTAATTTCAGAATTAATTTTGTTTTAAATAGTCATCAAATAAACCGTGCACCTCTTTCTCAAGTTTATTTATTCTTTCAGACGTTCATATACGTATTTCTTGTCTATTTCAGTAATTTCCTTATACGTTAATGAATTTAAAGATCTCATGCATCCCAAATTCGGGAGCGATAAGTAAAATACAAAGACAGCATACCGCCCAACGTTTAGAACGACGAGAACATAGCAGTGTCATTAGAAAGATGAGATTTCCTCAATTAACAAAATCTATTTTGAAGAGATGAAATCTCTGGTCCACGTCATTCGCTGCGTCTGTACGCAGGCTCCTCTCTGTGTTAATGGTATATTTGTTCCTCTCAAACTATTTCTCGTAACCTATTAATAATGAACCCGGATAAATTTGTATTTTACTCGGGGTCTTCAAAATAACTGTTCTGTTCGTTAAAGTTCTTACTCTGTAATACAAGTCTTCGAAATTGAAACACACAAACTTAATGGATATAAGTGAATACTAGTATCTCCAAAAGTAGTGTGTGTATTTGTTAGGTTGTGATGAGTTTAGTTTGTTGACTATTGTCTTCATTCTTGATAACGAAGGCGTAGTTGATTTGTACAGCTAATATTATATTGCATCCCCCTTCTTTCTCAACTCGTGTTCGTGCGTCAGTACCAGTAGCAGTTTATCACCTGTTGACGAAACTTCTGGGTGACAAAGCATATGTTTGAGGTAAATGTGTCTTTTCCTCGAGCAGCTCATGTGTAATTTCCTCGAACTCCTCAAGATGTAATTCAATTAAATCTAACGGTTTTAGCAGTTATATGAAGTTATGAAAACAAAATTCTCTTAACATTTTACTATTTAGTAAGGAATAATTAACCAGACCTCCATCAAAAAGTTTTACGACGAAATCGGTCGAATTTTTAGAGGATTGTGACTCAAATTGACAGAGCAAATGTAATTCGAAACCTACATCACATGTCAATTTATATCATTGCTCATAACTTAGAAACTGAGCTAGGTTAAACCTGGTTTTCGGACCCCTAACGGTGTCTGTTTTATGTTTTTAAATCAGACATTCGTAATCTATAAATCGCATAACATAGTGTCTTGCATTCGACCAGTCTCCGTGTATGCAGAGAAGTGCTTGTGAAAATTCGCATAAAAGACCAGATGGCAAAGAGAACATGCAACAAGCGGAAGACAAGACGTCAAACTGCTCGGCGTACGGGTCCAGCATGCTGTGGTAAAGATTGTGAAAGAGAAACCGCGAGATGGTACTCGTAAACTAATCGATGAAGTATTAAAGTTTTTTTGGGAAAACTCTTAAGTGAATATACTGTAAGACGAACACTCCACAGGGGTGGTTACAACAGACCAGTAGCTAGGAGGTACCCTTCATCACTAAGAAGAATAATCGCAGACGCTTTAAATTTTCTCAAGAGTATTTGCAGAAATGTTCTCAGTGCTCAGTACTGTCAAGACGGTATTGTTGCAGATTAAAGTAAGTAGGCTCAGATAGCTGGGTCATTGTATGGAAGAAGGATAATGAAGAGCTTCTTCAAAACTATTGGTGGTGTAGCAGCAAATACTTTGTCGCGTTAGTGGAAACATCTATGTATTGTTTAAAAATTTTGCATATCAGCGCTACTAACACGTCAGCCATTATTTCAAAACGTCCAATTCAACCAAGAAGCCAGCAACGCACTGTTGCCAGCGCAGCGTAGTCAAAACTATGTACATTCGCTTGGCTATTAGTATGAATACAGTAATTAGAATATATGCAATTAACATCAATATAATTACTAAAATTCTGTCTGCTCATTCGTGAGTTGCCTTTCGTCGTAAGATAATAGTTCTGGTAGCGTTTCATTTCATCACCGACTTCTAACATCCACACTTCAGCTACGATGAATACTATTGCTTTTTAACAAACATCCATGGTTACTCGGAAGAGAGATAAGATGATATAAACAAAACAAATGCTTCTGAAATATCAATGCGGCATTGTTGCGAAAAGCTTTGCGGATTGCTTAAAAAGAAATACATCAATACATTGAGTAAAAAATAAAAAAGCGAGAAAGGAAAAATAATATTAATATTGGCATGTTCAATAGGAAATTATTATTAAAATTAAATTAATCATTTTTCAGGTCATTTATTCAATTTTTCTAGAGGATCGTAGACGGTGTGTATCCTCCATATATTTCATTAATTTTAAGCAGAAATTACGCTAAAAAAACTACTAGTTTTTTTTAAAAGAAATGTACACGACTTTTTTTAAAGAGCTTATTTTGTGCAACACTTTGCCTGAGGCAAAATTCTCTTTCATCAATTTTGTAATTTTAAAGAGTGTTTTTTTTATTTTCAAAACTCCGAGCGATACTCCAAAATGAAACTACCACCATATTTTTTACAGTCTCTTATTACAAAAGTGAGAAAATTTAGAGAAAAATGTGGAGCGATTATTGAAAAAAACATTTGTACATTTCAATCCCAAATAACGCAAAAACTTAATCATTTTTCAAGAAAATTGTACTTTTCTATGTGGCTAATTTTTGTTCAAGAGTCTTGATCTGATCCAAAAATCCCTATCTCCAATTTTGAAGTTTTAAATCTTTTTCCAATTTTAGAAAAATCGGGGATGTCAACGATACTTATACTTGCACCACTGTTTTGAGTGATTGAGATTTTGTTTTAATTTGAAAATGTCCCAGGAGCACCTGAAAAGTATTAATATCGATTTCCAACGCAAAGTTATAACCTAACCCAAAGTTATAATATCGATTTCAAAATTAGGGACCGCGACATCAGCCAAAACAATTGGTGAATATGAATTTTGGAGAAAATCGGCTGACCAGTTTATGTGCTAGCTTTGTGCATGGACGGACGAACTTTTTTCAATATTTAACAATTGGGTTTATCCACTTTTCTTTATCAGGGACCAACAAGAAGGGTTTTTGTGACAAAAATTCGCCATTTTCCGGCCGATTACAATACTTTCTCTTACTTTGGAAAGGGCGAGAAAGTAAATATATCCGACCAACTGTGAAGAATGCAGGTGGCTTAGAGATGGCGTGGGAATGTGTATCAGCAAATTGTAAGCAAATAGGTTTTTGTGCAAGGTAATATGGTCGAAAACCAATATCTGTAAATTCTAAAGCGTAATCAACGAACAGGTGCTGCTAATATGGGCATCCTTGACTCCTTTAAACTACCAAGATAATGACCCGAAGCACTTCAAATCAGATTATGGGCCTTCTACAACGGTCCTAAGTTATCCAGACACCTGCACAATGCACAGATCTTAATGTAATTCAACAAATGTGGCAGAAACAGGAAAACCGAATGCGACAACACAGAATGAGAAGCAAGAACATTTAAAGCAAGTTCTAACAAGTGAGTGGGGAAAAAATTGAAGCAAGGGAAATAAAAACGTTGATGGATTCGATCCCAGACGCTTGCAAAGCGTAGTTGAAGTTCAATGATGAGCAACTAGATATTCGGTTTATGTGTGTAATATTTATTTTTGATTTTGTTTATTTGATTGAATACTTTTGCTGGACATTTCTTTGTACTGAAATAAATCCATGTATGCCTCATTGAGATATTTTATTTTTAAGACCAAGATAGTGTACGTACTATATGGTTGTGTAATAAAATGCGATGTTTTTCTTTCCTACAACGATTTTTGTGAATTTTATTACGCGTTCTTCGCGCAGGAGAGCGTTATTTGAATACTGTATTTTTACAATTGTTGCACTTGTTTTTACAATCTCTGATCGAGCCGTTGAGCCGCAAGACTACGAGTATGATTTCGGGATGTATACTCGTAATCGTCAATTGAGCATCTCTTTTATCATACCTTCGGCTATTAACAATCCCATATCGCCAAATTGGGCTGAGCCCAATAATACGATTGACACCTCCGCCAAGTGCGAGCTACGAAATGTTATTAACTTTCTTTACGAAGAATGGAATTTTGCTGCAGAAATTTTCCAAAGGAAGAGCGGTGTAAACAAAAGGAAAGGATACTGGCTTTTGAAGACGTCCCTATTCATGACAACGCTCGCCTTCACAATGCTCTAACTGAACAACGTTGGTTGGGACGTCCTTGATCACCTGGTGTATGTACCGAACTTGGTCCTGAATTATTTTGAACTCTTCCTCAAATTGAAAAATTGGCTAGGAGACCAAACTCCCAGACCAATGAGGAGCTTTAAAGGAAAGTTTAAGCCTACCTTTCGTCATTGGCAGCAACGTTCGTCGGAGAGGAAATGAAAAAGCTTATGATGCATAAATCTTCACAGCGATTATGTAAAACAATATTATTTTTTACTTAACTTTTACATTTCAATAAATAACTTTTTACGTTTGTCTTTCATCCAACAGAGGTTGAAAAAAGGGCCCTTCGGGATGGCGTTTTCAGTCATTCCAGCACACACATACATTGATAAAAGATTGTCATCGTGACGTTGTGTAAAGAACCAGTCCAGAATTACGTATTTTACGCCGTTTTAACAATGTAAACATTCATTTTGATCTTGATTATTACAAATATAACAAGTGTGTTTTCTGATGAAAGGAGAACGGAGTGTCCTACATTTTTTTCAAATCCTTTCACAATACCCGGCCTTTTTTATTATTTATTTTTAAATTTAAGGTAGAACTAACTTCTAGATCATTTGCGACCACTATTGCTTGTAACGGTATGGTAACTGTGAGTATGACACGGTATGAAAGAACAAACATAATACAACCATGCACGAGGGGGGACTCGAACCCCCGATCCTTCGGTCCGAGATCGTTACGGCACTACTGCCTTAGAGATCTCGGCCCCCGGATTGGCACCCGGCCTTTGATGTAATGCACAGTTTGAATTTACGGGAGTTCTTTTCATTTTTAAAACAATTATTTACAAAATTCGGAAGGTTTTCACAGTTTTATATTACATAATTGTAAGTAAAAGTAAACTTCAGTTCATTTATGTTATTCATCTTCACAAGCAATAGAGGTTTCAGAAGTATTCATCTTTGATCACTTGAATTAATTTGTTTTTCTATTTAGGTTGTAAAAACATATAAGAGATTAATGCGCAACTAGTCCCCAAAAATACAATCCCAAGAGATAAACAAGAGTTCCCGCCTTTTAAAAGTGTTTTAAAGAATAATAGAAAAGTAAATGTTCGCAAGGATTCTTTAAAATTACAATTGTATAATTTCACACTTTGCAATTGTTCAGGTATATTTGTATACGTTGAACTGTTAATACCTCAACCCATTTCATCACATTTTCATAATGAATTAACCGCGATTCAAGATTTTTCAAATTCCTTGCCATTACAAAAGGTTGTCAAAACCGTATTGTTTCTGCTAACTTGTTTCAGAGTATTCACCCAAATAACAATAAGATGTACTTACTTTTACGTCCCTGTTAGGTATCATTTCCATGACGTCAGACCTAAAATGTCAATCCAGAGAAGCACAGTTTTGTCTTGAAGACGTTTAAAAGAGTAACTCATCGCCGTCACAGCACTCCCTACTAGCGCACTTTCAATCACAACCTGGAACGGGTGACGCGAGCTCAAAGGGTGGCGAGGCACTAAAATTACTGCTCGCGCTCCGCTCAAGGAGAAAGTGAAGCGACGCTTTCCGGAAGACTCGAGGTCTGGGTTGAGGACAACCGTTGCACATCGCGCTCGCAACCAACAGCAATGACATCACACCACGAGCGACTCTGGCGCCTAAACTTTACAAGGAGAGGCATGAAAGAATAGTAATTAAGAAAACGAGTAGATAAAGAGGGGTATAATTGCACGAGTGGTATGTTCGAGAAAACGAACGACCATAGGAGCAAGATTTCTTATTTACCACGAGTGCAATTATACTCTTTATCAACATGTTACGTTCAATATATTTTTCGTTTTCATTTAAGAATAATTTAAATTTTGAGGAAATCAAGCGAGGCTGCGATTGTATTTTGTGCACTACTTCCGATTAATGTCCAATCTTATAGATTTTTACAACCTAAATAGAATAGCAAATTAATTCAATTGATCAAAGATGTAAACTTCTGAAACCCGTATTACTTGGGAATATGAATAACATAAACGAACTGAATCTTACTTTTCCATAAATTATGTAATATTAAACTTAACTAGTACCGTGAAAACATTCCGAAGTTTGTAAATATTTGTTTTTAAAATGAAAAGAACTTCCCTAAGTTCGAACTATGCATTACATCAAAAAGGCCGGGTGTCGTGCGAGGATTTGACGTTGATCCATTAGTCAGCTACCTTATCGTATTCTTCACCAATGTAGTAATATTCATTTATTGTTTATATAGTTGATGTAGGTATGTAATCTGTGATGAACATTTTTGTTCATTTTTCATGGCCGACTGTAAATACCTTCACCACTTGTGTAATGGTGTCGTAATTAAACGATTTTGATTGTTTCCTGAATTCTGATTGGTAGTGGTCGAGTTTTAATTGCACAGTGGAGTTTTAATTTCACGCATACTTTTATACGCATAGAAATAAACAACAAGTTTTCGTATAATAAATGAGAATATTTAGTTAACTATACTAAAAATTGATTTAAATGCAAGTATATCTACAAAATTTTATTTTAAACTTCATTAGTTGTTTAATACAGCAACATTAACAGATTCATCTGAACACTTGAGCATCGTTTCACTTTTAGCTGTAGTGCTAAAATTGAACTTTCAGCACGCTGTGCAATGCATAGTTTGCATGCCTTGAACTAACCGACATCCCTAGTCTGTTTAAAAAAGTATCAATTCTTCAACAAGAGGCAGATTATAAAAGTCAACGTTCGGTTACGTCACATCTATTTCATCAATTCATAATAAACTCTGGGATATTATCTAGCATATTACTTGCCCAAAACATTGATAGCCTTTTACCGCATGCCTCACCAACTATGTGTCACTTACATAAATTATAAATAGTTCACGATATTCTAATACAGTTTTCACCCGACATTCCGACATTTCAGAATCATGGGGCAAGTAATATGCCGTAGAAATATTGTTTGTAATATCTTAAGTTTTCAAGAAATTTCATCATCTTAAATTTTTAAATAGAACTATACGTTGTTCTTACTAGCAATGATTAGATCATAAAGAGAGGAGTACAATGTCGATTGATTTGTTAAGGGTTTGATAGTAATTTGAGTATAAAATTATAGTCTGACATGGGTTGTTAAATTAAATGGGCAATACTTCCTTTAGTTGGCCTGTTACGGAATCAGAGTGACTGTGAGGGGTGTCAGTTGAGGCAGGAGTAACTTCAAGCAAATCGAAGCCTTGGCTTGAAGGACTCATCAAAAAACATCAATAGTAAAGATCAAAATAAGAGATTCCAAAGATTCTTCAGACTTCAACTTGCCCCAAATTAAACATATAGTATATATATATATATATATATAATATATATATATATATATATATATTATATATATATATTATATATATATTATTATTGTGGTTTTGTGGTAATTTGTTTTTTTTTAACGGGGGAGGGAAAATCCGCAACCCGCAGCGTATGGGATTCATAGCTAACCCCAATGCTACCCACTAAAAACCCCTCCCTTTCCTCCTATTCCTTCCCGCGGAACCGCCGTCAGGCATTGCATCGCGAGAAGGAAGGGATGGGCTTTCGCACTTCACCGAAATATTACGGGACACTTCTTCGTAACTGCTCCTCGGAGCGGAGCGCTCTTCAGGACCTTTGCGGCATAAGGTGGCTACCGCCACTCCAATACTCTTGTATCATCAGCATCCTAGTTGCCGATGTCTCAGGGGTCACTTCCTCTTGGGGGAGTCTGTGAAGTTCTTCCCTTTCCACTGCGAAGCGTGGACAATGAAGTGTGGGTGTGGGTGTGAGAGTGTGAGTGTGTGTGTGAGATATAAGAATAAAAGATGATTAAAATTATTGAAAAATTAAAATATTACAAATGATATCTCTATGGCGTAGTCCTTACTCCATAATTCCGCATTATTGAGCGAAAACTGTATTTCGATATCGTTAACTGTTTAGGAATTATGGGGGTAGTACACGGTAAAGTAAAGGGATACCTGGTATTCTAGTGATGCAATAATCTCCACTCAGATTTCGACTCCGTCCGTTTGTCTGTCACTCCGTGTAGACCACGTATGTTCCACAAATAGATATAAATAAGATGTCATTCATCGCGTCTCGGGCTCTTGTTCAAGAATTGATCTTTTTTATAGAGACTAATAAAAGTGTTCCTTTGAAGACATGCATATTACTCGCACAACTATTTTTGAACAATGACCTTGCTTCCCACTCTCTGGCACAATAAACAGATCAAGGCAAAAGCTCGCAGCGAGTACTGATGACAACATTCCAAACACATCTTCACTGGCGCGAAATAGAAACAATTTTCTTTTGAAGACTAGAACTTCTATCGGTTATTTTCTCCAAATTCTAAAGAAATGTCCGAAGCAGGTACGGATCTATCACAGGAGATACTTCGATCTCCTGATAAAGTTAGAACGCAAATTATTGAGAACGTTACGAAGGCGTGACTGATTCTCCAGAGATAGGCATTACTTCATAAAATCTAGTAACCGATTTCATAACTAATACCCCCACTCTATCCGCATTTCTTCAATCTATCGTTCAAGAAAAGTTGCGCGAGTAATACTATGCAGTGCATAACACTAGAGCTAAAAGTGCGACGATGCTAAAGTGTGAAGATGAATCTGTGAATGCAACAATGAAAACAAAATACTGTCGTTCCGCATCAGCTACTATACATATTACATGATTTATAGACTTGAATTAAAATGAAATTAAAGTCAGTAAATCTGTCTAAAAATAGTGTCTGACACACGTAGTAAATGTGATTGTATTTCGCTCATACGATAGCACCACTCATCTATCTGCCTCGTGTCGCGACATTTGCTACTTGCAAACTAAAATGTCACAATGTAAATTTATGCCACTCGTAAAAGCGCGTTTTTGCGTTTTAGGCAATTAAATTGCTTTTCGTCACCTATGGAGGTGATCAATAGCTTATTCTATTCTTTTCGACAAAAATCGATTGGCACAGCTCCGTCTAGAATATTCTGGAAGAATTCTAGGAAAACAAGTGATTTTTTATATTTTTGAAGTGCGGAGTATGGCATGAGCTGCATGTTGTCATAGATTAGTATAAAATATGTTGTCAGGGGAGACAAACAAGTAAGAGTTGTTTGATGTAAGAAAGAAATAATGTATATTAAATATTAAAATTGTATGATTTCAGTAAATATAATAAGATGTTATAATGATAATGAAGTAGGTTTTAATTCATCGATACCAAAAAGAAGTAGCACGCAGCATCGCCAGCAAGATGAGTACAATAGGTATTTATAATATCAGATTTCAGTGCAATTACGAGTGCATTTGTGAAACACTGAATTAATATACTCTTTCCGGCATTTACTTGAAATGTTACGACTTAATTCATCCGATTGACGCAAATTAAACTAAATTTTGAAATAAATCAAAAATGTAAACTAATATTTTAATTGATACTTTTTCATTCGACTTTCTGTGCCTGAAAATGGAGAAAGCAGACAATTGTAATATGTTTAAAAATTATTTTTATTAATAACCTGCGAATCAAAAATAAAACTTTCTAATATGAAAATTCATTATCTTTGCGCGCCATCTAGAGTTCAATAGGAAATACAGTTCTTCACATTATCATTCTCCGTGTTGTCGAAGCAGAGGTGTATTCATTAACGAAAAATGCGATGAGGGATAAGAACCGAAATCTGTGGCTGATTTGACTTAGAAAATCGATTTTATTAAATTGGAGCGAATATTTTGTTAACAATTCTTATCAAAAACTTTCATTTCTCTCTAAATTCAGAATTCAACTTGTATTTGGTTTAGGATAGGGATCCCAGAATTACAAATCGTGGACAGAATACTCTTCTCCCCGTAGCTCGTCTCACACAGTTTTTAACTGTTGTTGATATAAAATAAACGGAAAAAGCTAGTACGAAATAACAGAATTCTATTAACCTAGAACATAACATACTACCAAATTTGCAATACTGTTTGGGCCAAAGATAGTTCTAAGATCTGTTGATCTTGAACGGGCGTGCCCACTGGGGCAAGGGCAAGAATGTTGCTGCTCGAACGGGGTAAATTGAATCCTCCCTTGCGCAAAAGTCTCGCATTTTCAGGCAAAATGGAATCATACACCACCACTCCGTTATCAAACATACACCCAAGCAGTTTTGACTTTATTGACCACCTATAAGACGCACACAATGTTGGTAAAACTGGCCTGGAAATTTCAATAATTGATAGTTTTTTTAATCACAGCTTTGAGATCAAAAAAATAATAAAAGAAGTTAATAAAAGCATAAACGACCATTACGACTCGTTCTTGTCGGTGTTTACAAATTTCTGAACTAGGTTTTTCGACTTTGGTGGAACATTCTACCCTTTTACAACTGACTATTACTCGTGAAATTAAAACCAATAGTGTTTAACTATACATATAAAATGTCCCAATTAGGACGGTGTATCCGATCTATTCTTATCGCTTCTCCCTACTGGCCTATCTATCCGATCTTTCTTATCGCTTCTCCCTACTGGCCAATAGTAAGCTGCGACTCATTTATTTTAGGTGGTGGTATACATGGATCGGTATGTTGACGTGCAATAAAATGCATAAACCCTACATAACCTCTTTGGTTTTAACATTTTCCAGTTATTTTCAATAATTTAGGCGTTTTCGAACTCTGTTCGAGGTAATTTAATTCATGGAGTGGTCCTATTAAATATCACTCGTGCTTAGGAAATTCGCAGATAAATCCCCTAGCGTCTCGGGACAATTTCCATAGCACTCGAATTGCCTATGTTAATGTATTTGATGGGTGAACAATGAGGACGGAAAAGTTGCAATGTGTTTCTAAACAAATTTCTTCAATTTTAGTTAAAAATTTGCCAGCGCGTCGCAAAAATATTAACTGAGCAAAGTAAAAATGTAAAAATAAATAAATAAATTAAATAAATAAAGCCTTAACAAGCATTTTTGCATTTTTGTGGGTTAATATTGTTAGAAAATTAGTAAAAGCTATATTTTTAAACATGAATCATTGGTTTCTGAAGGAATGAACCGTCATGGGCCCTCCTCCTTGGGGGTGTTACTTCATTATTTGAATAGTCGTGGAGCAATCGTGGAATGGGAGGCAGGGAAAACCTGCCACCGACCGCATTGTCAACCACAAATTTCATTTGGCTCATCTGAGATTTAAACCTCGATACCGAAGGGTGGAAATCTGCACTGCACTATATTAGGGATGCAACATCGACAACAAAACAATGTTGTTTCGAAATACCGATTTAAAAATTAAAACAAAAATTGTTTAAAATTCATCGTGCCAAAGTCATCGATGCTTGTGGAACTATTTGAGTAACATCAGTGTTTACATGCGGGGGGGGGGAGCGATTTCATGGCACGGCGGTCGTGTTTAGTAATTTATAATTGAGATGTAGAGCACAAAACAAAGTTAAACAGTTCTCTAAACAATGAAGAAAACGTTTATTATCTCATTGGATGATTAAAAAATGTAACGCATTTATCAACAAAAATTCGACTTGTTTTCACATTTGGTGAGTTTGGCCTGGAGAATGTTCAAATTATGGAAGTCTGATTTTTCTCACTCAATTGGTCTAAGATCGCCAGGACACTGCCGCCCCAGCGATCTCGGCTACCCGGATCAGCTCTATTTTTTTATTATATTTTTTTCATTCACAGATGAAAATGACCAAGTAAAAGCATTGAGCTCAAAACATTGATGTTAAAAAACATCGACATCTATAAATCTGTGTTCAATGCATCGATGTTTGTATAAAAATATCGATATTTTGAAAACATCTACATCATTGTTGCAACCCTATTCTGTACGTGAGATTTGGCCCAACCGCTCTACAACAATCTCTCTCTGTCTGTGCCGCAGGTGAATCCGTCGTCTGCAGAGCGAGGATGGTGCTGGTGCGACGGCGCTGGTGCGCGTGGGGGCTGGGCGCGGGGGCGGCGGTGGCCCTGGCGCGCTGGTGGCCTCCGCTGACGGCCGCGCTGCCGCTGCTGGGGCTGGTGGCGCTAGCGCGCGCGGCGGCCGCGGGCGCCGCCACGTGGCTAGCGACCGCGCTGCCGCGCCGCCCGCTGCGCGACCTCCGGCGCCGCGCGGTGCTCGTCACGGGCTGCGACTCGGGCTTCGGCCACGAGGCGGCGCTGCGCTTTCACGCCCTCGGCGCGCCGGTCTTCGCTGGCGTGCTGCTGCCCCAAGGCCCCGGCGCCGCGCGCCTGCGCCAGATGGCCTCGCCGCGCATGCGCGTGCTGCCCCTCGACGTCACAGACGAGGGCTCCGTCGCCGAAGCGCGGCGCGCGGTGGACCAGTTTCTCAGCGAGGACGACTGCGGTAAAATATGCGCTTATCCACAGGCGTTGGTGGGACATGGCAAAAATGTATTTCTGGGGTGGGGATAAAGTAACTAGGTATTCAAAATCTATTGTAGTTGCTGAAAGATTTATTGTAATTTACGGTATTTAGAAACACGTATACACGTCAAGGACGGATCCAGCTGCTCATGTTAGAGGGGGTCATTATAGATTTTTGATAAATAATAAACATTTGTAATTATATTGGCTATGATTTTTGAAGAGTATAGTATATACTACACAATATTATTGTTTAAATAGTTACATGATTGTAACGTAAACATTTAAATCAATTTTGCCAAGTAAAAGAAGATAAACGAAAACTCTAGTCCTGGGAGGGGGGGGCATGGCTCCTATGGCCTTCCTCTGGATCCGCCACTGGATGGAGGGGCAAGACAAAAATGTACCTCCGGGATGGGCGTGTAGTACCTAGGTATTAAAAATCGATTCTAGTAAGATTTGTTTCAATATACGAGATTTAGAAACACGTATACATATACAGTCGTATTACAAACACGTGTAAACAACTTTATGTTACGTAGGAAAGCAAATTAATATTTCCAATCTCAACACAGGCGCTAGTGCTTCCTTAAGCTTTCACCGATACAAATTATTCTTTGCTGAAGGAAATTAATTGGGATGTAAGCCGTTACCTTTTGAATCGATTCCTACAGTTCCTACAGTGTGAGGGATTTAAACTTGTATACCTTAGTTTTGCCCCACAAGAAAAAAAATCATACGAAGATCTGGGCTTCTTGCTGGCCACTAGTGAGATATGCACCTCCCAAGACAACGTATTAAGACATTTCTGGTCCAACCATTTGCGAAGTTAGTGCAAAATGCATTAGTATTAGCATTAAGCCAGCATTAATTCACCAACTTCCATTCTTTGGCCACAGACTTCGAATTCCAAACTTTTGAACTTAATCTAGTTTTCGTGGACGAAAACTGAGTTTTTATTTAAAATGCGCGTGATGCTGCCAGCGGTAAACGTGTTGAAGTGAAGCAAGCGATACGAAATGCTAAAAAAAACTTAATATTATGACTCTGTTTTCCAACTTTAATTCATTAAATATTATTATAATTTTATCGAGAAATTAAAGAATACTTGGTTACTTTACAGCCCCAGCTGTATTAAACATGAATTGAAAGATTTGTTTCAAACTTCGAATATCATTTATCGGCTGAGTTTAGCACAGGCTGTCTGTAGCGACTATGCATTGCCGCTGTCTTTAGCGACTATGACTGGGGGTCCCAGGTTTGAGATCGCACGGTGGTGGATTTTTGACTCCAGCTAGGTCGAATTCAGTCAGTCTGGAGGGGAATACTAGCAGCCGACTGCTCCGGCAGTTTTCTCCAAGCACTCTCCTAGGGGAACGCAGAAGCAAAGCAGTTCCCTAATTAAGGGGCCACCGCGTAATCTTTTCTTTCTCTTCTTTGTCCAATCCATTTTTTCTCACACACTTCCACTTACATACACTACATAACAACACATGTCGGCAGACTGTGGTTGTCGCGACAAAGGCGATGCCCTACTGGAAGGAGACGCCTGGAGAATAACCCCCCTCTCCTCGAACCGACGTGTAGGTTGGCCCCGGATCTCATACACTTGGGAAGGAATATCGTCCTCTCAAGTGATAAAACATACACTTCACTAACGGTATTAATGACCAGCCGTTGACGAGCTCGGAAATATTGAATGACATCATTATTATTATTATTATTATTATTATTATTGTTGTTGTTGTTGTTGTTGTTGTTGTTGGATATTCTGAAAAGAGCTAGTTCCCCCTTCCATCCACATTCACTACAAAAAATTGTCACACTCACGAGGACCAACACACTCAGTCGTTCTCATTTCAACGCTCCATTAATCTAAAATATGTTATCTCCCGGGATGTGACAAGCGCATTGGGGAACGGTCCATGGGTTTGTCAGAAGCAATAGGACAAAAGACGTGACCAAAAGTAGTATGGCTTCTTGGGACACAAGATGTTTCAGTAGTTTTCCAAAACACACACATTCTGCCCTGACGTAGCACGGCGAAACAGAAAATGGGGACGATAACATTGACGTAAAGCCAAGGAATAGTTTTTCTTTTGCATTGCCAAGAATTGAACAAATGTTCTTGGTTTGTAATCAGTTGTCTCGAACGAAGAAGTTTGTCCGGAAAATTTCTCATCTAACAGCCAAAGGTTCTGAAGCCTTTCAGGCTTCGTGCATCACAAAACAGGGAGGGCTACTTACCTCCACGGTTCCATAACCATTTTGAACTCCTCGACTCTCTTCAATGAAAAAGAAATGGAAAGAGTTTTTGGGAAACTATTGAAATATCACCTCACGAAGTCAATCCGTACTATTGTACGTTGGCTTTTGGCAATCTTTAGAAGTACGTTTTAATTTATCGTTCCAAAGCTTCTTCGCCTTGCTGAAGATAAGCAAATGTTTCGTAAAACTTTACCAGACTGTCTACATCCCATTTTGACAATAGGCAAAATGTAGATCACGAAGACCCATAGGCGTACGCAGCCTACAACAAGCAGGGGGCCACATTTCTGGACCCCTCCAGACCCCTTCCTCTCTATCCATTAATAAATTTTATTTACATATGACACATTTAACTAAAAATAAATTAACATATTACAAGGAAAAATAAACTATAACTTAATTAATACAGCGAATTGTATTATTAAAAAAACAATTATTGATTTATGTTGAACCATTTATAAGATTACCAGATGGTTTGGAGAGCCTTTTCCCCAACTGCGTCAATTTCCCAAATTATCAGCTTAAAATTGAAACTAGAATGTTTTTTTATATAAAGATAAAATATTTTATTACGTAGGGCTACTCTAAATTTTGTGGCCTCTGCCCCTTCTTTGCGCACGCTCATGCCCAGGTCACAATGATATGCAGTGTTTGTGTTTTAAATTTATTTTTAACTTTTGAGAAACATTAAATACACTGAGCACTAAATAAAATAATGAATGTAATATTTTTTTACATTTCCAATTTTAATTCCCAATAAATTCGCGTGCCTTAAATGTTTAAAGTCCTTTTCAAATACGTGACTGAACTGGCTTAGGTGGCTCAGGGCATCAACTGATATCACTGCATTGCCTCTGACCGGGAGTTCGAGTCACGACGGTGGCAGGATTTTCGACACTAACTACATACTTAGGTCGAATTTAGTCGCTGACTGGAAGAGAATTCCTGCGCCCGGCTGCTCTAATCGATAGTTTTATTTAGTTTCTCCGATCAACGCCAGGCGAATGCTGGAGCAGTACCCTAGCAAACGGACCACCCACCGCGCGCGATCTTTTCTTCCTCTTCCTTGTCCTATCCTCGGCCCTTAAACTTGCATGCACTATCACAATTATCGGGGGAGGGGGCATGGCCCCCATGCCTGTGTGGATCTGCTACACTTCAGTAAACTCTGTTTTACATACCATGAAAATGTATAGTTGATGAGTGCATGTATGTATTGATGATAGTAAGAAAAATTCATTTGTTTTGAGTGTCGAAGAAAAAATATTTAAAGCTGAAGAATCTTTTGATCAATATTTAATGTCAGGTCAAATTCTGTTGAGCATTATTTAGATTTGTAAATTCAAAGTTTATCAATGTAGTAAAGCATGTATTTTCTTTTTTAAATGAAAATAGGAACTTTTCTTTGATATATGAACTAATGTTAGGAAAAATTGTAATGCACTTCGTCTTTTATTTCAAGCGCAGAGTGATATGGATTCAAAATACTTCAAAGAGAAGAGAGAAGAGATTCTAAAAAAATGATTTCATACCAAATAATATTCATTTTTTCATAACTTCTTTTCTAAATAATTTGGTTCCTGAACATATAAAAACTACATCGTTTTGTGTAATTTTTATCAGTGATCTGTATTGTCATTCATCATTTACTCATTGCAATTCTTATTATTTTCATGCATTAAAATTAATATTTGATTTCTGAGCTGGACCAAAATGGCTAGTGATTCTTATTTTGTTCGGGTATGCACTCCTTCTTTTTCTTCTTCTTTGTCGTCTTCTTTTTCTCAACTCAACAGGTAACTTGAATTATGTCACAATACTCTTATTTTAAGTATCGTCAATCATTTTTTGCAATGTCAACGTAATTTTTTTCAGAGTAAATACAAAAATATGTAGTACGTGATATCATGTTCATAAGAATATGATTAAAAACTTGCATTTCTCTCTTTATCTTTGGAAAATTTTTCAATCAGCTGACATGAACTATTTGGAATCACAAAAGGTTTCACACTTTCAGATACTTGTTAACTGTGTAATGTATCTGCAAATGTATATAGGATTTATCATCATTTGCCTTGTCTGAATTAGAAATCATTCCATCAACTCATTTCTAAAACGTACAAGAGTAGATCTGAAGTTTTAGAGAGAGGGGTTATTTTTTTTTCATTCAATACCGTATTTCATAATTTTCCAATTTAGAAAATATATAGCACACAAAACAAAATACTCCAATTTGCAACTCCTAAATTGTTCAAAGGGTAGCTAAACAAATTCACAGATAGTTAAAAATTTAATTCAAATTTTAGTTTTAAATAAACTGTAATTAAAATAATGTTTTGTTTCTTTTGGTTAGACAAAAAATGAAAATTTTTACTTTATGGACTCCCTAAAGCTAGGAATTTAATAATTGAATAACATGAATAATAAGATAATAAGAAATTTTTTTAAAAAAATTGCAACTGGTAATTGAATAGACAGAATAATTCCAAGCATGGAAAAAAGAAAACAAAATAAGCAATACAATTTTTTTTCTATTAGAGTATTTTGTTTCTCAGAATTGTGGGCTGTGGTCAACAATGCAGGAGTATTGGGTGTTGGAGAAGCAGAATGGATGGAAATGGAAGATGTGAAGAAATGCATGGAAGTGAATGCTTTTGGTCAAGTTAGAGTTACAAAAGCTTTCTTACCTTTGCTGAAGAAATCAAAAGGTCGAGTCGTTAATATCAACAGCCAAGCAAGTAAGTAAATGGTATTGGAACTTTTTTATAAAAATTAAATTGAACAAAATGTTAAAATCACGATTAAAAATAATTAAAATGATTTTGTCTAATTTTTGTGTAACATATGTGTTCATTTTAAGTGAACATTCATTGCCCTTTGTCCATTTAATAATAATTGTCATCTTATTTATCTCTTGTTTTGTAGGTACAATTGTTGCACCAACACTCAACCCATACACCATGTCCAAATTTGCATCCTTAGCATATACGGATTCTTTACGTTATGATATGGAAAAATTTTCCGTTTCTGTTCATAGTATTGAGCCGGCTATGTACAGGTGGGTTCTACAAATGAATGTTAATTTTTAATTCTTGTTCTAACATTTTTTCATTATATTTATAATAATATTATTAGTATATAAAAAGCCCCATTAAGTTTTTTCAAAACGATCATTTGTAATTTTCATTAATGGTCGTTTTTCTGTATCACTGCGAAATGTACAGTTATGTGAACATTTCGTAAGAAACATGGGCCTACAATTTTGGTCACAAAAATAATGGAAATTTTCACAGAAGTTCATTATTATGGAACAACAATTACGGAGAAAAAAGTTCATTTTTTCATAACTTCTGTGATGCAGAACATGACATTTAACAAAAAGAAAACAGAAAACTTGCATATTTTGTATTCTTAAAACACACACATAAAAATGAAAAAAATCTCTGACTATTTCTCAATTTCTTTTTAACTCAAAGAAACAGGAATTTAATAATCTTATCTTTTCTTTTGCATTTTGTTTTAATTTCCTCACACCATGCCTAAGCTCTATTTGCAACATGCTATTTTACAGCTGTTTTGTCATAATGTAATACAAAAATATATAGATTTATTTATAAAAAGTTATTCTATTCAGCTTTATCAGCAAGGAAATTTTACACATAATTCCAAATGCATTTTATTATATTTGATTTGACCTTCTACATCATAAACTTTTCAGAAAATTAGTCCTTCCATCTGAAGTGCCCTAGTCTGACAATGGTGCTGTGTTAACCTGATATCCTCCAATTATCATTATTAACTTGTTTTAAACGCAAGAAAGTTATTGTTTCACCACTGGCAATGTGCAAATTGTGTACATGATTGCAAATGTAATTTATTATATTTGATTGAAGTTTCTACATCATAAACTTTTCAGAAAAATAGATGGGTAACAGTCATTCATTCTGTAGTAGCCCTTCTGGAGGTTGCTACTCTGTCAACGGTGATGTTTTAATCTGATATCCTCGAATCCCCATTATTAATCGTTATTAAACACAAGAAAGTTACCATTGCACCATTGGAAATGTCCAGCTGTTCATCACCATAATTGTGATAAGAACAAATCACCAATTATCTTTACACTTTGTATAGTTAGGCTACTTAAATTTTTTTCATAGGTGCAATTAATTTATTAAAATTTTGAACTTTATATCAATTTTTGTTTTGTTTTAAGAACCCCTCTGGTACAGTCAGCCATATCTGTATGCAAGCAAAAATTGAAGCAGATACCAAATGATGTCAGAAATACTTATTGTGAACATTATGAACAAAAGTTTTTGGTAAGTTCATATAATCAATTCAAAGATGCGTTGTCAAAAAATATTTAATGTATACTCTATTTTGATACCATAAATCTTTCTCATTTATGTATTTTATTATTCCAGAAATTGCATTATTTATGTCTTCATCTGACAGCAATGCCACAGTCTAGAACCTTCCAAGTAGTTGATGCTATTGAAGATGCATGTTTTGACAAAGACCCTCAGGTTTGTTATTTTAATTACAATTGCTTCAGGGGAACCTCCTTAATTCACAATTTGATTATCCAGGAATACAATAGTCAGGAGGGGATGGTACTGAGTAGAGATAGAATGGGACATAGCATATACAAATAATGCTGTAAAACCTTGGCAACAACAACAAAAAGCTACGAGAAAATAATTCATATGTTTTAAATAAGAATCAAGGAAGTTTATAATTGTGTGAATTTGTCTCCTTGTTTTAAATAATTTATTGTTTAGTGATGAGTCTTGTGTATGGAATAATGAATGATAGAATAATGTCAATTTATGAATTCTGGGAATCTCAAAATATTTCATGTAATGAACATTAAAGTGAAATATTATTTTTCAGAAAACAAAAATAAGCATGCAAAAAAAGGAATATATTTAATTTTGTTTCAGGATACATACATTCCAGGAGAAGGTTCCAAGTTTACAAGTTCTATAAAGGATATTCTTCCTTTTCTTGCATCATTTACATTAAAAATTTTATATCGATAAATTAAATACATGCCAGAGAGATAAATATAACCAATAAGTTACTCTAAAAAATCATTACCTATTAAAAACATAAAATAGGCCTCTTCTGAAGTTCATGAACTATTCTGTACTTAAACCAGAAAAAATTGGACTGACATATAAAAATGAGGTGAATAAAATATATAAGGCCTTAGAAAATCAGACTCCTTTTTAAAAAATTCATCACATTGGCATAGTATACACATTGGCACATGTAAACTAGAGAAAAGAGAATATATATGAAGAAGAAATGTGAAGAGATACATAAGAATAATTGAAATTAAATACATTTTCATTTAAGTCATCTGTATTTGCATTTGAAATAACTACTCTAAGTATTAAAACTGAAAAAAGTAAATAAAGTCCTTAAAATTTGTGACATTTCAGTTTCTTGTTAATTCACTTTCAAAATAAGTTGTATAAAGGTAATGAATAAAGTTAACACTTTTAATAAATATAAATTTATATTAAAACTTTAACATCTTGCATTTTTGTTGTTGCTTTTTCTCTTTGCTGCAGCTCAAAGTAGTGAATATTTTTTTTTTCATTTTCTCTTTCCTTTCCTTCTCCTCCTGTACTCCTTCTTCTTCTGCTGCTTCTTCTCTCCATCTTTTTCTTTTATGTCATGTTATGCAAAACAATTAGTTCAAAAAAATTTCGTTCCGTTCCTTTCAAAAAAATAATTAAAAGATTTGAGCCATTTTCGGGAAAATGTCGACTCAGCATTTTTGAAAATATGGAAATTCAAGCTCACTTTCACAGAAAACATTTTTAGTTTTTGAGAAACTTTATAAGATATCATTTAAAGTACTTGTTTTTAAAAAAAATGCAATAATGAATACAAATCATGCTAATGTAATTATTAACGATGCGAGAGAGTGTGATAAGCCAGATACCCTCAGTTTTGTTTGTACCAACGAGCTAGACTATACTAGCTTTATATTTGTAGTATGTTCTACCTCATTGATTTGATCATTAAAACGGGGCATAAAGAAAAAATAGCTTTTAAATTAATACATTTAGAATAAGAAAGGGCATAGAATACATGTTCAGGGTGACAGGTAAAAAAGAAAATATGTTTATTGGTCGTGAGAATGACACATTCATTTGAGAAGAGGGAAGCAGGACCCCACATTGAATATATAAAGAATGTATGGAGGAGGTGGTGCGTTGTGTGGTCTTGTAGAAATATTGCAATACTCATTCTTTTTCACACCAGCTACCAGGCCGGACACATCAATTAGATGGTACGAGCACATTCGGTTTAGATTGGAATTAGTATTTGTCGATTACAGGGAAGTACTACACGATAATTTGTAGCTAGTTGTCATCAATTAAAAATAATCATTTTCAAATAACAGATCTTCCAGGAATCGCAATTCTGTATAGACTTACATGTCTACGTACGTCAGGTACGAAGGTAGCAAGTAGAGTGAATACAATAACATACAGTACAGAACAAGTTGATGAGCATAGCAGTGCAAATAAATTATATCATATTTCTAGATTAATATTATGTGGAATCACAGAGCTTCCTCAAGCAGGACAGTAATAATATCAAAAGTAGAAAGATTCATTCTTTAGTAATATACCAATAATTAGTAGATAGTATTATTGATTATATATAATACTTACATTGAATATCACAGTGTAGGTATATCACAAATGGGAGTTTCACAAGAGATATAAAAAAAGTGTGTTATTAAAAAAAAACAGCAATAGGGAGTTAACGTCATCTTATGCACTACATTTAGCGTATACCTACCAAAAGTTTAAAGAAATTATTTGAAGCCGGTTTTGAGAAATTTTTCTTTATATTTTTTATATTGCACTAAAACTACTACACATTTTTAAAAAAATGTGCATGACTTTAATGAAATAACTAATAATGGAAAACAAATTTCATTTGAAAAAAATATATATGTCTTCAATATTGCAATTGTGGGGAGACGCCGATAAAAAATCAAATTTCTGTAATTTTCAAAAGTCAGAGTTAACAGTGAAAATTGGACCAATTCCTTCTTGATAAGTGTATTTCACTCTATTCATAGAAAAAAATTAAAGAAAAAATTTGCTTCATGTACCCCCCCCTTTTTTTTTCCAATTTCAATTATTGATCGCAGTTAAATAACGCGGGAGAGGGGAGGTAAATTTGATCCTCCTTAATTTTGTTTTGTCTTACTTCTTTTCAAATCTTATTATCTTACAACATTTTTCTAATTCTCAATTTTTGCCTTCAAAAATAATCTTAAAGAAGTTTCTTCTGGTGTTCATAACGACTGTCCTTGTATTTCAATGCCGTGAAAGAATATTGTCGAATAGGAAGTAATAATTTGTTTTAAAAAGAGAAGGTCGTCAAAGCCCCTTGTAATAAAAATAATATCTGAGTAGGAAACGTAATAAAGGAACGGGATCGGTCTCTTTCGACCGCTGACCATCCTGCTGTTAACAACGGATCTGGTCCGTTGCGAGTTTTCATTAGGTGAGTCGCGTGGTGGACCAACACCATCTACGTGGTGTTGGGTGAACAATGTCAGCAGTATAGCTCTGAAGAAGGTCAACAAGATGGCCGAAACGTCAGTACAATTGACCGAGACGAAGCTCATCCCGGATAGCCAAGAATGCATTGACTCCGGCTGCGGAAGCCTACGAACCCATTTATCGAACCTCTACGGGGAGTGTATGTTTAAATTCACCAGAAGATTCAGCCAACTGAGAATTGTTCGCAGCAGTGTAGCTCTGAAGAAGGTCACAGCAAGATGACCGAAACGTCAGTACAATTGACCGAGACGCGGCTCATCCCGGATAGCCAAGTCATCAGTTAAGACATAACGCTGAACGTAAGAAAGGAGTGGGCTAGCATAATGTTTACAATCAATTAGCATCAGAATAATTAAAGAATAATTTATATAATATTAACAGCACATAATTTGTGGATTGAAGAGAAACGAATATGTTTAGGCGAACGCATTTAGATCAGGACTTTCTCATTTATCAAACATTTATTTGTGACGCGGCAAAATGCCCGCCAAAGGCTAAGTCAGGGGAATACGCATCGTTTCAGGATAGCTATCCAACGAACTGACAATAAAAAATTCAGCAAATGCGCGGGTTGCTATTTTTCGTTGCAAATGGGCATTATATATTATCGCGTTAACGGGGCGAAATAGGGTACGTCATCGCAGCGACGTAATAGGGAAGACTTCACGAACATTGGACGGATTCTTCACCCGGAGCTCATCCAGGAAGGTATTGAATGCGCGCGAAAACACGAAATAACATTTAAACTGATTTTGTGTAAAGATAGTTCGGAATAGAATCGGTAGTTAATATAAATGAGCTTATTCAACCATGTTAATGCTTTTCAATGGAAATAAATATTATATTTGTTGTTTGAAACAAGGCTAATAATTCATATTTAGTTGCAATCACTCAAAGTATTTCGTAGCTAACAAAACTTTCAGAAATCGCTGGTCCGTACGGACGACTCGTCCACATACGATCAGGTAAGCTATAGTTTGTCGTATGTCGATACCCACAAATAAAAAATATTAAAGGGAATGTTATTGAAATTATTAATTACGAAATATAGACAAGAGCAGAGTTGGACAAATTGAAATTACATAAAGAACGAATATAAGTATTAGTATTGGCATCAAGCAATTGTGAGCATTTAGGCAGATTTAATTATAAATAAAAACCAAAGAACAGCACGTTCATTTCAATGTATAACCGTTGAAATCTCAAAATCTATTTTCCGCTGCATTGCGTAACTTGCTTTGTAGCATACTAATAATGTATACGAGAAAGTGAATTGTGATGCTACAAATGGCACATACTCTCTCGCGCTAGTTCGTTTTCCATCACTTTCCGGATAAGCGCGCTAGAGTCCCTAGATACAGATATTTATACAGCGATTTTTCTGACTCTGCCCCTGGAGGTTCTACTTCACGGCGGCATTATGCCACTGTATTTCGCGTCTTTCTCGGTCTTACCGCTAGATGTGGCATGATCGCGACCGTATCCAGCCTTGTTGTACGGTCGCGATCATGCGACACCTAGCAGACCGACGGAGAAAGACGCGAAAAACAGCGACATAATGCTTGCAGGGGCCTTGAGTAACATAATGAAGTAGAGCCTTGAGGGCGCTTGAGGGGTACAGTTTGAAAAATCGCAGTATATGGACTCTAAAGCGCGTCGTGCTGGGTAGAGTATGCGTGTGCCTGCTCCTTTTCATATTTCCAAGCTCGTGCCAAGAAAACGGGGAGGTTTAGTCGAGCGCCGCTCATTTGTCGTGCGACAGTATTGTTTCAATTATTTAGATCAAAATTCACCACAGCGCAACACTTACCAAGATATGATTGTTTACAATTTATATTTGCGCCTGAAACAGCTAAGAGCTGTAGTTGGAAGATGGCTTACGCAAATTTGCAAAATTGTACCGATGACGGCGACTTGTTCACTTTGTAATTTTCGAATTTCAAATTTCGCTCACAATGTTGCCTATTATATTTTGCTGTTTCCCCACTGTTCAAATACTAATGTACATCTATCGAAACTTAAAACATTATGTTGCGACCTCATGAGTTATCAGCTTGCGATCGTTCATCAAACGATCTCTACTATCATTCTTCTATCTCTTTCTCGTTGCAATTCATACCTCCGCCTTTCGTCTTCTCTGACCAAGAAGTTCACAAAAGAGCACCTTCTTAATCATTTCTGTGCACAATGTTTATTAGCTCTGTCTTATTTTACTTCCTCGTGTACGTACGTATAGATATAGAGTGATATAAGTGGTGTAGATAAAGTTATGTAATCATGTGACCTTAAACGGCGAGTTTTCGACATAAAAATTCGTATTGAAGGACTTAGATACAGAAAAATTGGATACATCTTGCTGCAATGTGTTGTAAATTAATTGCTCTGACATGTTGAATCCAGGACTTGTGGGCCCAAAATACTTACCTAGTCAATAATGTAAAATCAACAGAAAAGAAAATATGTGAGATTTACTAAGTATCACGCCATGATTCAAAATATGGGCTTAGATTTGCTCTAACACGAATAGTTTCTGGGATAGGACGGTTTTGGTGACTGCGAATTCCCAACATCAAAGCCATTCCTTTCAGAACTAGTGTTGCATATGAAATAGCTGTCCTGGAGAAAAAGAGGTGTATGAAACATTTTGGCTAAAATCCAGGTCATGGAAAATTTTATCTGAACAGGGGAGCTAAGAGTCATTTGTCATTGTAGGTGTCGCATAATAAAAGTACCACTTTCGTATTGGCAGATTGTTTTAATATTAGTCAATTCTCAAGTCGCATTTTATTACATAGATCACTGGAATATGATGTTCTTTGCCGTGTACATGGTAAATACTTTACCATACATAAATAATATTCGTATGCACTATCTTGTAACTTGTCATACATATTTACCAAATGATGTTAACTTCTTGTTCATTAATAGAGCTCAACATAAGCAAATCCACATATTTACCCCTAACGAGTGAATGAAATTGGTAAAACATTGTACGAAACAGTCTCCTTACGTTGTTCACAATATGGTGGGTAAGTTTGTGTCATTCAACCGACCAAACCAGATCTTTAAGAATTGTCACGTTTTAATGGGGGATGGTTTGATGGTTTCAAAGATCCAAAAACTCAAAATTTGTCATGGGATTATTTGTGATGCATTATGATGATGATTTCATGGACATTTACAAATCATTTGATCTAAAACAACGATCTGTAAGCCCACAGAGCTTCATAGATTTCTTGCAGAGCTCCAGATACGGCAAGTATTGCTATTTTGCTTACTTATAAGAAATTCAGGATTTAAAGAAACTTAAAATTTGTTCCTCCAGTGCTTCACCTCTTTTACCTGCCCTTACACACCACAACCATAGGAGCATTACAGTAAACGAGGCGGAGGATGTTCTTCTAGTCCATCGAGATGATAAATATCTTGAGAGTGTGGTTATTACCAATGCGTAAAAGGTCTATGTAGCAATAATTTGTTAAAAGTTGTATTAAGGTTGTGAAAAGGGTTTAAATAATGGTATTTTTGGAGTACTCAATGTTAAGTACATCTTTACCTTCGTATATATGTCAAAGGTCCCATAAAATGTAAATATTTATTGGAAACGTAAGTAAAACGCGTTACATTGATTTTCTCTGTTTTTACTATTCGTACCATATACCACTTTAGTTCCAGAAAACCCAAATGAGCTTTTTATTTTGACTAGTGTAGTATCTCAAAAATCATAAAGATACGGATATAAGTGCATATATTCACGTGCTGTTAATGAAGTTTTCTAAAATCTCTCCTGGATTAAGAAATATTAATATCGACCAGTGTTGTGTGCGGAAGAGCGGTTCCTTTTGATCTCTATCAATGTGTTATTAAAACTACCATCAAAATGCTTAGCAAATGTAAAAATATCCTAAACACATTTTGCTGCGTGTGTGGTTCCTTCACAACAAAACGTCAGCGGCGTGGATCCCAACATAATTGTCTATCCTCTTCACATAAAGCTTGGATTAATTGTTTGGTGAAGACGTTAGGTAAGGTGAACTCTGGAACATTTCACTATCTCAGCAGGGATCCAAAAATCAGCTCAGCAAAAATGAAGGAATGAATTTTCCCGGAACTCCAAATCCGAGAGATTTAAACACATTATGCGAACACGCAAACGATGACTCCAGAAGAACAATATGCTGCATGAACAAGTTTTCAGAGGGCAAGTGAACGTTTCTACACGACCTCAACATTTCTCAACGTTACCAATAAATTCTTTAGTCAGGGTGAGAAATGATGAGGAAATGCAAGATGTGGAGAGGTAATGTTACCTGTATTGAAGTTAGCAGTAATTTTAACCTAACCATAGAATAAATCTTTATAGCATAGCATTATTATGTAATTAAACATGTTTGCAATACAAATTCTTGTTTTCATTTATAAATTTATCTTGACTTGTCTAATTGAACATTTTGCGGACAATTTTAAATGAATATGGTAAGTACCTTTTGTCAACAAGACGCACTTAAGTAATAATATCTTAGTCATCTGACATAATACGCACCTTAAATCTAATCAAATTGAAAACAATGCTACATTGAATACGATAAAGTTGGTTTAAAGTAAAATAATTATAAGATATAATTCATGGACCTCAATAAACAGTTTTCGTTATATCTCAAAACTGCCTTTGTGACGCTTATAATTGTTTAGCTCCAAGGCACATAATTGTCTGAATGCGTTATTTGTCACTTATATAAACAAAAACAAGAAGAACCTTTCAAATTTGTATTAAGCATTTACAATAAGATATAACGAAGGTGGCGAAGATTTAAAAATAACTTCGCTGGTAAATGAAGAAACTACGTTTTTGAATATTGCAAGGCACCAAATGGTATTATTCACGAGTATAGAAAGTCTTCGTAATGGTCAAATATATGCAGAGATCAGAGGGGATATCCAAGGTATATTGGCAAATGCTTGCATTGTATGCGGAAGCCTCAAAATAGAATCATGGAAAAGGTGGAAAATATTTTTTTCCAAAATGACAGTGTTCGTTAATGCCAAAAGATATACATTGACAAAATAGTTTTCAACATTACTCGTGAGGAAATGACAAAGATTATCACGAGCTTCTTAGATTTAAAGTTAAAATTTTCTTGAGGGAGTGTATCGTTCTCTTCAACATATGCGCGCACAAAGTCAAAAAGTTATTATGTTACGACTTTTTGAGATTTTGAGACACAAGGGCGTACCACGAGTCTTAGCTTCGTGCCAGATTCAAGTATAGAGGTTACAATAAATTGGGAAGGATTCGCCGCGTGCACGATGGGGTCGTGCATGCATTGCCTATTGCGGAAGATGTGGTCACGGGTTCGAATCCCGCGGTTTTTCGAGGGATTTCCGAGGAGCCTCGTAATTAAAAAACCAAGTAATAGAATAATATTATACGTTTCGTTACACTGATCCCGGACGAGTTTCGTAACGAACTTGCAAGTATTTAATTATACTTATAAGTCTCGTTACGAGAGTAATCCATCGGAAATCCCTCGAAGATTGTCCCCTTCGCCGGGAGTCGTCGCGCGTCTGAATCTTCTTCGAAAGCGATATCATGAGGTCCCATCGGGGGCGTTTCCCAAAAAGTAATGCTGATTATTATAAACAAAATGCTCATGGCATCACACTGGGACCTCCCAAAGCAGAGCAGACGTGGGCGGGCTTGGCGGAGGTCCCGGAGCACGGGCCGTGTGTGTGGAGACGTCTTTACATGATTGATGGAACACATTTTGGAACATGTTAATTTTAAACGCATTTGATGTTCAAATACTTTTTTAATTAATTAATTTCATTTTTGCTCACCAATCTCACTATGTCGGAGAAAAAAGCACCACGAGGTATCGATAGCGGAATGAAGCAATTACTATTTAATGAAACAAGTATTAATTAATTAAATTTTAATGACTCTAATTAACTACACAACTACTATTAAAATATTATTGATGAAATAATACAATTAAAATAAAGCAATAGAATGTATTAATGAAACAATATATTAAAAAACATAAATGAAAAATATAATATATTGTAAAATACAATAGTATGAACCAATTAACGAAATTGAATGGGATTCAAAGAGAGACAACTTCACACAACGCGATTCAGACAGGATTTTTTTTATTGAGATGCTAAACATGTAATTTGAATCCAAGAGGTTTGGTTTGAATGAAGCGGTAAATCATCTCTTCTCTGCCGCATGGTTGGAGGAAGAATCCAAACACATGGACTTCTATTAAGTTAAAAATACAGTAATAACAACATTAATTATAAAGGCGAGCCGCAAAAAAATGAAAAATAGAACAAAAGCGCAGGACTATGCACATTTTTTTAATCGAAAGGTTTTATTTCGTTCGTTATTGGCATTTTGAAATCGATTCCATCAAGAATCGGAAGAAGCAAAAGAATCGAATACAGATTTCACAAGAATCGAAAGAAAAGAATCGATTCCAGAATCGAATTGGTAGAATCGGAACGTGCGTACGGGTGGTGGAGATTGTGAACGTCAGTGATGGAGTGAAGGATTAGAAGTGAAGTGATCGTAGATTAAAGTATTGTTTTCGCACTATAATTTAACAATTTTTCATTGATAGTGCGTGTTGTGATTGTCCTGTAATTTTCCTGTGACAGTTTTTGTTAATCTTCCAAAATGTCGGAGCGAAAAGTCTTAAATGTAAGTTGGGTTGCCTTAATGCTTCTTGAATATAACCTCATCTCTGCCGAAATTGTGTAAATTAATGATTATTTCATGCATTCTCTCTCAGAAATACTATCCTCCGGATTTCGATCCTTCAAAAATACCTCGGATGAAATTGCCGAAAAATCGGCAATATACAGTCCGCTTGATGGCACCATTCAATATGAGGTAAGAAAATGACAAATCCCGTTGTTGGACATGTTACAATGAGTAGTTTTGAAGTGTGCCCTAACACAATTTCAGATCTCATTCCAACTCATTTGCAATCTCTGGTAATACACGTCTTAGACATTTGGTCACTTTGTAAATATAACATTAAATGAACTTAATTGTTTCTTGTTTAAAATTAAATCAGTGTTTTAAAAATTTGATGTGTTTCTATTAGCATTTTTATATGGAAATTGTATATCTCTCTCATGTAAACATTTCATTGGAAAAAGGAATTTGTATATTACTTATCGCTCTTGTAAATGTTACATATAAAATAACCCTTAGGGAATTGTTCATGAATCTTCCTAATTATTATTCTTTGTGATATTTTTCAAATGATTGCAACATGAATGGGGTGTACATTTGGAGGCAAGAGTTTGTTAATTTTTCTGATTTTCAGAAGGGAAAAAAAAAAAAAAAAAAAAAAAAAAAAAGAATTGATAATGTATTATCGAGTTGGATTTTAATGTAATATCATCTGTGAAACATGACTCCCCCCGTTAGTATTAGAATAATTGCAATCTTTCAGTAATCTTTATCGTTTAGAAATATATCAAAAAGTATTGTCCCACATATTCATGTAGTTCTGTGAGTGACAGTCATAAATTGTTGGATTTTTTAATTACAGGTGTGTTACTTGTGGAGAATACATCTACAAAGGAAAAAAGTTCAATGCTCGCAAGGAGGATGTTGAAGGGCAAGATTATTTAGGGATCCGCATTTACAGATTTTATATAAAGGTATGTTTATGCATAACTTTAATATCTTACACTCTTTACTTTTATATTGTCAGTGTATTTACTTAGAGTGGTTATTGCAGCAGATTGTTTCTATTTTTGCTTGCAGTGCACACGATGTTTGCAAGAAATATCTTTCAAAACTGATCCAAAAAACACAGACTATGAGATTGAAGCGGGAGCTACACGAAATTTCATGGCACTTAAATTAGCTGAAGAACAGGCTCAAAGAGAAGAAGATGAGAGACGTGAAGATGAAGCTACTAACCCTATGAAAGTGGGTTTACATTTTTGGAGTATTTGTTAATGTTAGAAAAGTAAATCTTGAACTACCTTGTGCACTTCAAAAGGCTATCCATTAGTAATAATTTTGTTATTGAAATATTAAGTAGAGTGGAAGGGGAGTTTGTGAACTCTTTGAAGTATTGAGATCTGAAAATAAAAAGGTTCAGTCTGCAAACAACCTGTTTATGCAAGAGTGTGTTTTCAAGTTAACCACTACTAAAAGTACTGTAAAAATCGAAATAGTTTTATAATAATGGGTGTTCTGATTTCAGGAATTAAAATGTTAAAGATCAATTCATGTATAAACTAGAGGTTTTTTTTGAAGGGCAAATCTTTTTATACTAAATATATCATTTAAATGAAAAGTGAGATGTTTCTCTCTAAGTTATATAATTTTATGATGAAGAAATGACTTTATAACACTCAATAATTTCACTTTCACACTCATTAAATCAGCTGTTGCGATGTCATCCAGTCAAGAAGTTGAACATCATAGTGACGTCACTGTAGTGATGTAGAAGCTCGTGCTTGGATGATACCACAACAACAGATTTCGTCAGGGGCAGCTCTGAATAAATCGAAGTATAGTAATAATCTCAATTTTTTATAAAAATTGCTCAACGTTCCATAAGAAAATTAAAATTTAAAGAACATTTTATTGCAGATTGTTGGTACTTATTCCAAGAAGGGTTTTGTATTTGATAAGTCTTACAATCAATTCTTGATTCTTAATGTGGAGTTGATGACTGGTACAGTGTCATTTGTGAAATCTTTTTTCTAATGAAATATTACTGAGTGTTACATGAAGTGGTGTCATTACCATGTCATTAGCACATTACCATAGTTAAGTTAAATTAATTAAAATTACCTCTACTGTGATTAATGTAGGGAACGTTACATGCAATAGTTTTGAATGTTCTTGTGATTGAAAGATAATAACTTTTTGACTGTTGATCAGAGATTAGAAAACTTCTTTTGGGTTTTGTGGAGATTGTTTTATTGTTTTTCGAGATTCTATCATCATTGACTTGATCTTATGTTCCTATATTGTTTCAGTTACTTGAAAATCGCACCAAACAATCAAAGCAAGAATTAGAATTGCTTGAATCTTTGGAAGAATTAAGAGATTTAAATCGTCGACAAAGATCAGTAGATTATGACTCCATGTTGTCTCAATATGATAATAAAGATGTATTAAAAAAATTAGAAGAACAACAAAAAGCAGAAGATGAAAAATTTATAAAGTAAGATCCTATTTCCGTTTTATTAATCTTTTAGTATCAGCCCTTAGAGAAAACTGTAGAATTTTAAAGAGGGTCAATGATGATTAAGAAATGAACTTCGGTTAAAATACTGACATTTGTCTCACAACAACTTACACTTCACAAACAAACAAATGCAAATATACACTTACGAACAGCAAGAAAAACTCTTTTCTTAAAAACCAATGTCCTAAAACTACCACATACTATGAAATGATTTGAAACCTTCAAATAGAAAATTGTTTTTAGGTTTCCTGTTCTTGACTAGTACATTTCAAGCATGTCAAATGTCTGTCATTGTATTGTTCTGTATTTCTTTATCTTGAAATTCAAGAATATTTCAACTTGGAATATTGAGTGTTGTTCTCACTCCAGGGTAGTATTTTTTCATATCTGACTTTTACATTTTCCCACTCTCCTTTTGTGTATTCAGAACTATTCTTTTCTTTAATGTTCTTCGCTCATTAACATTTTTTTCATTTAATTCATCCATTAAATCAGCAATACAGCAAACCCTGATTAGCATGTTCTCGTGTAACACAAATTTCATTGTGGAATAAAATGTGAGTCTCTGCAAGGAATCATAGTAATACAGATATTTATATAAAATCAGGATACATGAATTTTTACAATACACATGCAGATTATCTCCTGGAATTCACATTAACCTTAGTTTAGTAAATAAATTACTAATTTACTGACAATCACATTCTCCATATAAAAAGTAATTATTCTCAGATGTTTCTCATTAACATTTATTACAACTACCAATCCAACTTTTCCATCTGCTTCTCTCAGTAGCTAATTGGTCTTGTTTGTAGTGTCAGTGAATAAAAGAATGTTTGTTTCTTTTTGTATTGGTTTACTATCCAAGCCTTGCATATTCCTTCAATGTTTTATGTATTCTTGGCTTTATACTAATTAAATTAATTCATTGTCACACTGTAAATAATCATCCATTCCTATTCCTTTTTTAATTATTTACATTGTGACACAATTTGTTCATCACTGAATTGAGTTGGCTTGTGGCTATACAATCAGACTCCATTGAGTTCAATTTCTTCAACAATGAGTGTTCATTTTAACCTGTGGTTACCCATAATAAGTAGGCTCACGCCTGTGCTCACAATGTATCTTTCAGATATGGTTTGAACTTTTTGTGAATGCGAATCTGAAGCTACTGAAATCTCTGAATTCTTATGAGAAGAAAAGTAAAAATTGATGAAGTACACACAAAAATCATTAAGCATCTTATTATTATATTAAATAACATTAAAATAATATACACAAATAATTTTGGCATGTACTCAGCATACATATTTTATATTTTTCACAAAAATATTTAAAAAGGCTGTCCTGTTTTCGTTTTGCAATGCTCACATTTTTTTCTTATCCCTATAGATGTCCCCTGCACATCATTTTTCTCTTTAGGAAGAAATTGTGATAGTTGATCCTTGATAAGACAAATTATTACATTTTCTTTTGATATTTCTCACAGTCCTGGCTGTAAATAATGCCATGATACGAATCCCTTAAGTCAGGAGCTCAGCATTGGCGCCAGTGTGCGTAACGTATCTGTCAGATATCATGCAGCTCGGCGATCAAATTTCAACATGCTCACAGGAAGTGATTCAGCAAAAGAATACAAATAAAAGACCAGGTGATCTCAGAAAAGTACAATGAAGGAATACATGAAATATCGGACAAGTACATCGTAATAATTCAGGAACATAAAATTGCTGTGGTTTGGGTCTTGCAGATCTATTGCAATCACACCCGGGTAAATTATGTCCACTAACTAAAAAAAATATTTTTGTGCCCTGCCAATTGTGGTAGCACAATATCTATTACAGGCTTGTGCAAAGTTTCAAACTATGGATATTAATATTATGAGCTTTATAAATTATCTTAATTAATTTGGCTGTTAGTTTTTTACATAATAAACAGTTCATCTTGAAATGTCTTTACTTTCTGGGATGAACAGTTTGAGTAAAACCGAGATAAACACATAATTTAGTTCTTTCAAAATAATGTTATCTTCAGAGTGTGTACAAAACTCTTGTATAAAGAATCAAATGCGTGATTTTCCAGAAAAGTCAAATGTAATTTTCTGATTACAAGCTGTAGATCATTTAGTTAGATATCTGTCTATTGTGTTTCAGTAATTTCATAAGACACTTTCTAATTGGAAAAAATACTCCTTGTCTGAAATTGTATTATTTTCTTCTTTGTGTTATTTAGTAATAGAGAAGTCATTAATATTGTTGACATAGGTGTTGGGTTTATATCCCTATTCTTCTTTCAAAAAACATTATTCTAATAATTATTGAAAATCATTGTTTCTAATTTGAAATTATTAATTTGTTGATTTTAATGAGCTAGAATCAGAGTGCTTCCTTTATGTTAGTAAAATTGCTTGTAATTTGTGGTGTGATTTTATACAATCATTTAATAAAAATACTAACAAAGTTATTAATCGTTGTGAAGAAATTAATCAGATTTATATGAAAAATATATTGCCTTATCCAGTAATTATAAATTTAATTAATTTCTCACAAGTAGAGACTTATTAGAGCATAAGTTTCTGTGGCCGGAGTCAATTACTACTCATTTGTTTGGGAGACACTGCATCTTAGGCACAGGTGCCAATGTCATGACCACCATTCTTCTTGCATGTTGCTCTGAAGAAAGTTGCAGAATGGTGGCCGAGATGATGACACCTGTGCCTGGGATGCAGCCAAATACTTGTATTTATAGAATTTTTTGTTTCCTTATAAATAATAATGATAATGATGATTATAATAACAATAGTAATAATAATAATAATAATAATAATAATAATAATAATAATAATAATAATAATAAATAATAATAAAATTAAAAAAATAAAAAAACATTGTTAAATGGACGAGATGCACAGTTTTGAGGTAAATAAAACTGAGAAAGGTATTGTTTTAAAAAAATGTAAATAAAAGAACACCCAAAGAAAGGTTAATTGTGCTTTGTTATTTTGCATTTCCTTGAATACTTTTTGGGTTTGTGCAGGTCTGTATTTGGCTCAAAGAAAAAAGTAGTTGAAGAAGAAATTATTGAAGAAACTTCTGCAAGTTCTGCAGTGACAAACAGCATTGCAAGTATGAAGAGAACAGCAGATGATTCAAAACCATTATTACAGTCAACATGTACATCTTCCAAAATGTTTGAAAGCAATAGAGATGAGCCTCAAAGTAAAATATTGAGAATTTCCAGTAATGAGGATAAAGAGGTTAGTATTAATGTGACGCTCTGATTTTATTATTTTGTTTCATTTCTTTTTCTTTTTCTTGAAATAACAATTACATGAACCTCTCTCATTCAAAAGAAAAATTGCTTTTACCATCTCCTGCTATCATATGATGAGATTTCTTTTCTTAAAAATCTACATTTATCTTAATCTAAATCTTTTCTTAAAAATCTACTCTTTGGATTATTAAGCTTAGCTTTATAATCTAGCATCAATCCAGGTTTCATTTGCTTTATCTATCATTCACTGCCCATCCCTATTGTACATTCCCTCCAACAATCCATCATTTTTTTCTTCAGTTGTTCAAGAATCATCATTATTCATATTAAATCATTCATAAGATGTATCATCATTTGGCCTTATGTCATGTTTTAGAGAATAATGAAGTACTTTTTGGATACAGGAAACCCAACTGAAATATAGATGATAAAATTCAATGACTGCTAAAGTGCTAATCCTACCTTCTAGAAATTCTGAAAATTGAGAGGGACATTTTCTCTTATTGACAAATCATGTATTTGCTCTTTAGTAGATAATTATGGGCAGAATTTGTTTCTTAGTTTTCAAAATTATTTCAAAAAGTATATAAAATTTTAAAAACATGTTTAATATAGGTACTAACTTGTTACTTATTCTGTGATTTATTTTGTTGAATATAAATAAGAATCTTTATCTGAAACTAAGGCAAAGGAGGAATGCAAAAACAATCTTAATTTTTGGGAGCTTATTCAGAGTTTAGCCTGCTAATATGTTTGTCTTAGGCATGTGTTTTATATATTTGTCTCACGTTTTGGGTGAACTTGTTTCAGGATTCAGATAAGAAAGATTCAGAATCCTCCCAAAGCAAGAGGACTTTAAGCAAGCCAGTAGGTGGTCAATGGAATAAGAGCATAGGTGCTGTGAATAATAAAAAGGGTGCCCTTGCTGGCTTAGTACGCATCAAGAAACCCATCAGTAGTGAACAGAGTTCAGGATGTGATCAAAAACAACCATCAGCAAGTGATGCCAAGGATAATAAAACTACAAGTTCTGCTTTGACAGGTCTTTCTTTACTTGGTTCTTATTCAGATTCAGACAGTGATGGAAGTTAAAAGTGGATACACAATGTTCTATTTGAAAATATATTAGGTTTAATGACGTAATTTACATTAAAATCTTAAGTAGTAAAGTTTATGAGAAATTCATAAGAATGAAGGAAAGTTCTAATGTTTTGGAGAACATTGTTATGTTCATGAAATATTGTAATTAATACTTACATTTATCATGTAGGTAGGAATAAGTAAGGCCATTTCTATAGTGACAATGTAAAACCCATGTTTAAAATTGAGACACTGTTATTTATTAATCATGAAGTAAGCCTGTTTATATTGTACAAATACAATAGAAAAATAAAGTTACATTTTAAAAAAGTTTTGTGGTTAAATATTATATAAAAAGAAAAAAACAAATGTATCCTACGCGTTTAAATAAATCTTTCTAAATTTTATAAATTTACTCTCAGAATTAATATCATACTCCTAAAATAACTCTTCAAGGTAAATCTTGGGACCTCTTCTCAATTCTGCTTAGTCTTTTTTCCTTAGAGAAACAGGAACTTTCGTTCTCTGTAAAGAAAAAAACAGAAAGTTGTGAAATGAAATTAGTTTGTTTTATTTTATTGTGAGGAATGCAGAAAGCAACATCAATTTTCAGGGGCAGGTATTGAATATTGTTGTTTGCTATGCATGTTATGAAGATTATTGATTTTAAATTAAATTGCCTAAATAAAAAGGAGGGGTGAGAAGATTTTGCAGATAATCATGACAAATACCTCTTTTACGCTTTCTGTTTATTTCAGTATTAATATAAAGGAAAAATTACAACTCATAATGTGACAAGTTCAGAACTTTACCCTTGCAGTAACGAAGTATTTTCTGCACTGAGTAATGCCAATATGGGCAAATATTACCCACATCAACAAATACTAAAGTACTACTATTAGTTAACAAATTACATTTTAATGAAAAAATACTATGTTTTTTTACAATATTATTTTATGGTTTGAGATTCAATCCAAATGATATGCAAGGTTTAACAGTACTACAACTAATATCACTTCTTGCTTCAAGTTTGTGAATACAAAATATGAATAAAATTGAAAACAAGGTATGAATATAAAACAAAGTATGAATAAAATTTACCTTACTGACTTTAGAAGAGGTCAACAATGAGTTGATTTAAATTCAAGAGAACTCTTATGAAAAAATAAGTCTTATCTCAGATTGTTTATTGTAATGGTAACAAGGAATGCCAAGAGTGGGCAAAATCTGCCACTAGAGAAAAATTAACTAGTCCATGATTTAATTAATTCCAAATCAAACATTCAGGAATGTAACTGAAATGGTACTTCACTCTGTTACTAACAAAAAGCACCAAAAATGTAAAAGAATTATTTGTTTTATATACAGAAGTAAAAATTCTTTTAAAAAATTATATTGTTGAACAAAAATTGCCTGATTTTGGTACTACTAGCGTTAAATCTCAGATGCACATGGGCATATCATGAATATATCTCAGGTGTGTGTTTCCAAGCTACTTTCAAAATAGCCACTGAATTCACTGTGTTCTTTGTTAATGATGGTTATCAAAGGAAATCTAAATGTCAGAATTAAAATTTCATTGAAAGCTCAGAAATATTGTGAGATATGAAATATTTGCTGCAAAGCAATTTATGCAGCATAAGAAAATGTTAATATACATTTTGGACAATAACTTGTGCCCGGAAATTGATACAGTAAAACTCATTCAAGGCGGAAATCTGTTTATAATATGAAAATATGCACTTTACAAACATAAACTGAGATTCTAGCAAATGCAAATTCTACAGTAGTAAGTACTTTGTAATTATTATTATTATTATTATTATTATTATTATTATTATTATTATTATTATTATTATTATTATTCAGACACACAGTACACTTCAATTGTTACATATCATTTTGGGATGTATTGTTTATTCATTAGAAAGAAAATTCATGACGATATATTGAAAATCTTTACAATGTTACGGTTTCAGCCGGGAAGCGGACCTTGTACGAAAGTTTGCTGGTTTAGTTCTCGTAAGAGACGTGCTACTATCGCGCTATATCCAGACGGAGTATTCCGAGCTCCATTGTGATGTGAATAGACGCAAGTGACATATTTTGGTGCAACGATGACGGTGACAGAAAACCCCGCAGAACTGCGACGAGCAAATTGTAATTCAAATTTCGATAGCAAAAAAATGTTAATTTCAGTGAAATTCGCTGGGAATTTGCTAAGCAGTAGTGGCCCCTCGTGCCCTCGACATTGGTGGTTTGCAAAAGTAATTACAATGAGATAGCCTCGACTTGGACATCGCAAATAAAACCCACTGCCTTAGGGCTGTTACTCCCGACGGTTTTATTGGCGAAGACGTCGGCATATCTCACAACTTACTGTTATTTTGTTAATCACCAAAATTGAGGTCACGAGCCCTCACTGGAAGCAGATAATGTTCTTCCAGAGTTTGTGAAATCTCGAATAATGTCTCGAAATGTTTCATGTGTACATGCGTGTGATTGTATTTAAAGGACGTCCAAATCTGTGCATGGTGGGACTGGTGCGGAATGGAATCGCTTGGCCGCCACATGGTACAACGTGGGTGTTTTTGAATTGATGTAAAGGCACTGATGAAGGTAAGAAAAGTTGCGTTATTCTCTTGGCTTATCCTATCATGTATTTGGGTAGACAGTATAATAAGAAAAGCTGTTCTTTTCCATAGAATTATCAGATATTTTTGAACGACCAAACATGATTTTCCTTAAAAATTGCTTTATTCGAGTCTTGACCCTTCAAGCTATCCCTTTTTTACCACAACGATTTGAGACACACGTCGGAGAACCAACACGGGGCGTCGGAAGATCGGAGACCAAAGTATTCTGGCATAAATGCGGTGGAAGTTACACGTTGCATAGATTGAAGGTTGTTTCACGTTGGTCGCGGAGGCCGAACGCTGAACCTTGGACATGTGTATGGAAGCCTCATCTGGACAACTAATTCCTATTCGTAAAAGTATTAGCTCGTCGCGTAAAATGACTCGGTAGAATTTGTTTAGTAGACGCTATTCGATTTCTCAGTGTAGTGAATGGGTTCCTCAGCGTGCGTTATGATAACGGAAATACCCCCTTCTTTTTATAGCCCATTAATGTGTTGCGAAATAGTTCCAAATAACTTTCTATTTCGTAAGATATCGTTTATTTATTTAGACATATATCTTCCAGTGCTTTGTCTACAGGCTGCTAGGAGAGGAGATCAGGACTAATTGGCACCAGCTGATAGTTTTTAAATTTTTTGCGCAATTCCATTTTAGTTTGGCTAAGTTCGAGTTTAGCAATGTAAACTATATTTATTAGGATACCCTATGATATTTTTGTTCACTTGAAGCAGAAAATTTGAAATACAAAATTGAAGGCATCAGTATTGCAGAATGTGAAATTAATGTCTTTTAGTAGAGAGGGTTTGAACGAAGATAATAGATTCCTTTTTTTGTATTCCTTACTTATAAAGAATAAACTGAACACATCTTGTTAATTTGGCAAAACAGAATGTAACATGAACGGGTTTGGACCTGTTTGGTCTCAGACACGTTTAGGGGGGATCTCTGAACACTACTAAACGTATGCCATTTTTAAGTGGCCACAATTTGAACAAAATTCAGGCTATGGACATTTTTTTTAATGGAAAAAATTAAGAATTGGCAATGTCTAGGCAAGGGGAATGCTAATTGCTCATTGTCTTTTAACACCTTGCCCTTTAACACCTTGTACGTTAGGTGTACTTAAATATTTAGGAAAAAAACGTTTTCTATGGAGATGGTTGTCAGACAGACGATGAGGCTGGTTCATACTGTGCCAACTAATCCCATTGAAAAGTTACAAACAGTCTCACACGGAATTATTGTTAAAGATGGTCGTTGGGTGACAAAGGAACTCGAAGCTAAGAAAATTAACGCGTAAACCAAGAGATTGGTTGAAGGTTTCGACTAGAGAGAGAGAGAAGCAAAAACTTTCCTTACCTTGTAATACCAAAAGACATTCAATTGTCTAAGAAAAATACTCTCCAAACTCTGGAACAGATTTTAGATCATGGCTCCACCATCGAAGCGTTGATCATTCTGAAACTTCTGTGGTAGGTTCGTTAAGTCGTGAAGGACGCGTGACAGAAAGCGGGGGCATATGGAGTGTACGTGGTCAATGTAGGAACCAGAGTGCCAGTGCCTTGGGCTAACCAGACCCGATCTCCCGTTCCATTTGAATTGATACTGTATTTACGGTTATCGTTAACTAATTCATCGGACATTGTTAGTCACCTATTAAACTCAACATTAGATACTTTCACAACAAGAGGTTTTTGGACAATTATAGGCTACACACTCAATATAGAAATGACCATACTTGTGAAGGAGTTTAAATATTGAAATAGTTGACGGTTTCCAAATGTTTCTGGTGTTCTTAAAGTTGTCAAACTTACAATAAGTTACAACAAATTATTAAAATTAGGGGTATATTATATTTTCCAAATAAAAGATGTTACATATGACAGTGCTTGGTTCTTGTGATTTACTGTGTGACATAGTTACTGATCTCTAGGAACCAGAAACTTTTTATGTTGCCATCTGCATCCTCTAACAGAGTTTTCACTTATTCAGATAGGTGAACAATTATGTGCAATAATAAATTATTACATTGAAATTCGGTATGAAAATGATTATTAATGTATTGACACTAAATAAACTGAGCCGTATGACTCATCCATTGCGACAAATCATCTACCAGTGAATGTGTTTGCATACTTTGGCATGACAGTCACACGGTTCCAAACATTGCATAGAGAGAAATATTGGGTCATGGTAAGCAAAATGTATATCTGCGTCGTATGAACCCTCAGTATCATATATATTTTGATCCAAGTTGTAAGAAGTTTCAGATAACGTATCTGATTCTTCAGTGTGTTCCATTTGATTTGCTGTATATCTGCCCACAGAGACGTTCTGGGGTGCAGATCTAGGCCGAGGCCTAGTTGTACTTCTGTAATCGTATACTTCTATGTTTCCCGTATTTCGTGTATCATTTATGTGCGGACAGTTCTCTCTTCGTATTAATGAACCACTTCCCATACGAGTATTTGGTGTGTTTAACTTCTCATTTCGATTTGGAGTATTATGACTTTTGCTTAATATGTTACGCATTGGTTTATATCTTGAACGTTGAATTTTAGATTGAGGATTTGAGAACTTCGAATTTGGTAATTTTAAGGCCGGTGGATCAACCTTAGTTTTATTAGCAGAGTGATTGTGACAGAAATGTTCATTTTCTTTATAATAATGACTAGTATTCGGCGCGACATGGTACGCATCAGAGCCATCCGGTCTTCGTGGCAGTGCCACATCATGAGATGAAGAGAAACCGTGAATGTGACACGATGCTTGGACGCTGCCAGTAGATTGATGCCTTTCGTCGCTGACGTCACTTTTAGGGAGAGGGCTACTGCTCGGTCGGTCCTCGAAGCAGGAGGAATTTATACTGCTGTCACTCGCTTCGGGTGTTCTTTGAATATCAAAAAGCGTCGCGCTCATTTGCATGGCTGCTGTTTCCTGAGAAGAAATTACTGTAGTATCCGAAGCGTGCCTGACGCTGGAAGACGAGTGTTGGTTACGTTGCTTGGCCTGGTCCTGTTTCCAAGTCTGGGAATCCGTTTGTTCTGTAGAATTTCCAGGATAAACGACACTACTAAAGGATTTGTGATACGGATTGAGGTTGCCGTCCAATTTCTCCGAGACGGGTATATCTGGCCCCAAGGTGAAATCGGGTATGTTCCTGTTGCTGCTCGTGAAGACCGTGTAGCACCTGCGGATCGCGTGCATGGAGCGCTGGGCGGCGCTGTCGGCGTCGAGGCCGGCGGCGCACGCGTGCTCGCGGTCGGGCGCGGCGCAGTCGCTGGCGGAGTCGAGAGCGGAGTCGTCGGGCGCGCGGGACCGGGCCAGGCCGTCGTCGTCCTCGGGCGTGTCTTCGTCGCTGGCGCGGCGCGACGGCGCCTCCGAGTTGACCTCGTCGATGGTGGGCAGCCCCCAGTGCAGGCGGGCGTCGGGGGCGCGCGGCGGGGCGTCGGGGCGGGGGCGGGGCCGGGCGACGGGGCGGGTCGCTCCGCAGCGGCAGCCTCCCGCCGCGCGCCACGTCCTGCGGTCGCGCCTGCTCCTTGGAGTAGTCCGAGTCGGGCAGCGTCACGTAGCTGTGCGTCGGCCCGTTCGCTGGAGGCGGGCGTGTGCGAGCCGGAAAGCGATCCACGGGGCGCCTCGCCCGCCGCCGCCCGCCCCGTCCGACGAAGCGCCGCCCGTCCGCGTCGCTGTCGACCGCCGGCGAGGAGGGCTGGCTCGAAGGCGGAGAGTCCCGCGCGCGCGGCGAGCGGCTGGCAGTCGGTCCACGGGTTCCATCGCCGTGGGGGCGTACCCTCTTCGCTGCACCCCGGGAAGCGCGTGGGGGGAGACGAGGGCCCGGGGCCGGGGCTGGCGCTGCGGGCGCGCGGGCTCTGCGGCCGGGGGGCGGGGCCGGGGGCCGGTGGGGGCACGTGGGCGGGCAGGCCGCTGCGGGCGGGGCGTAGGCCGCGCACGTCAAGGCTGCCCCGGCCAGTCGTCTTGAGTGCGCTGCGGCGACAGGCCGTGCTCTACGTCGTGCGCACCGATGTGCGCCGTCACGTAGACTGCGCGGTGGCCGCGGGCGCGCGCTGGTCCTTGGGTTTCGGGGAGACGGTGAGGTAGAAGTGCCGGGGGCCGGCGCTCGGCGGCGCCCGGCGGAATGCTCGGGATCTGCGCGAGGTGGCTGCCGTCCCAGAAGAAGAACGTGGCCCCCCTGCCCGCCCCGTCTGTCCCCGCGTACCGTTGCGGCGGCGGCGACGCGGCTGCTGTGGCGGGGGAGGCGCGGCGGGCGGCGGCTGGTCGGGCTGCGGCGCCCGGGCGGGGGCTGCTCGGCTTGCTGCTGCAGCAGGCGCTCCAGGCTGGAGATGCGCGCCTCCTGGCGCGTGCGCTGCGCCTGGCTGCGCTCCTGCTGCTCCTCCAGCTGCTGCACCAGCGCCTGCAGCTCGGCCGCCTGGGCGCGCTGCGCCTCCACCGCCTCCTGCGCCCGCCGCACCTCCTCCGCCTTCGCCGACACCTCGTCCCGCAGCTGCGCACCGCGCGCGCGCACGCTCGCTCACGGCCTGCCCCTCCGGGTCATTTACCTTATTCTCCAATCCTTGACTAGTTAATTTCAGTAGTACTTCTGTTCTGTGGTGACAAACGTCTCTTGCCCGTATACCGTCCCCCTAAACTATATTTTATCCCAAAACAAAGCTTGGCGAACATACTATTTTAAATAATGCCTGAAACAATTGACTGAAATGGTTTCCGGTACTCTGTTTTTGAAATGGTGAAAAGTTCAAATGAACAGCTAATTATACTGCTTTTTTAAAAATGTTCTCGTAATTTCGTTTCCGATGTTGTTAATTATTTTTTTGTTCTCAGAGTAGAATTTGGACTTATCATATGAACTTAGACAAAAAGTAGTGTAAATAATAAGCACGCTAGGAAAGCAACAGCATCTGTAGGTCAACCTTAAAGAAATTATCTTAAAGTAGGTATTTTAACCAATGACTAGACGCACAATGCAAAGAATGGTAGGGCAGGGCCCAATGTCGCAGAGCGTGGCAGCGCGGGGCAGATTAAGGGGTGGCAAGGTGAGGCTGGGCGGATGGAACAAGGCAGGGACGCGGCCAAGCAGGTCACGGTAGGTCAGAGCGGAGCAAGGTAGTATACAGTGGGAATAGAGTACTCATGAATTAATTTTGAGAACTCGCGGATGGAGACTAATTCTTACCTTCACTGTTCAACTCGTGCAGATTTTATGTAATGACGGCGAAATACTTTTTTAAATTATTTCCGAATGTATAATCCGGCGTTCAGAGAATTGCTATCCAAGTTACATCATTATATTATACGGTAACATTCCTCTGAAAGGTGTGCTATACCTCAAGAAGAAATGCTTGCAGTGCACTTTATTAATTAATCTTTCAATTTTACGAATGAAAAACCATATACGTTCGTTCAACGTGGTTCAGCGTACGTATAACGTACGACGCCAGTGCTCCGTGTGGGAGCCTGCTATGCGACGAACGTTCTTGTCGGCGGACGTCACAGCAGCGCACTAGTGTGCCACGGCCTACGCCTACGCGTCGCTACAGTGCTACGACAGATACATATTACAATCCGTCATTTGACGCTCGTGTGTGTGTGTGTGTGTGTGTGTGTGTGTGTGTGTGTGTGTGTGAGTGTGAGTCGTAGCCTAACGTACATTGCCTTCTATGCGACAGACGTCGACGCGCCAGTGTGGCACACTGCAGCGCGCTTGTGTGCCAGGCCCGATACGACTCCCTGACGCGCTACGAAGGACGTAATTGAACCTCAGTCATTTGACGTTCGTGTGTCTCTAACGTCCATTGGCTTCTACGCGACGGACGTTGTTGTCGACGCGCACGTCCCAAACGCGACCCTGCTGCGCCACGACGGCCGCCGTCGAACGTCCGTCGCTAAGCCTCCAGAGGCTCGCCTTGTCGGTGTCGTCGTCGCGGCGCGCGAGGGCGTCGCGCAGCGCCTCCAGCGCGTCCTCCTGGCGCTGCTCCTTGCCCTTGAGCAGCACGATGAGCTCGTCGCGCACCTTGAGCACCTTGGCCTGCTCGCGCATGACGCGCTCGCGCTGCTCCACCTCCTGCTGCTTCTGCACCACCGCGCGCTCCAGCTCATCGTTGTGGCGCACCACCTCCTTCAGCGCGTTCTGCAGCTCCCCCACCTGCGCACCGAACGACGCCTTGCTCCTCCCCCTCCGCCGGGTACCAGTAGCTCAGAGGCAGCATTGTGGCCGCATTGATGCCCGGGAGGATCTTAGAGTCTGAATTACAACTGTGAAGGATTTTCGCCACTTCTGATTCGAATTCAACTATCGCCTGGCGGAGAATTCTAGCGCCCTGCTTTTCTGATCAGTAAATGTCTTTCATTAATACCAGGCGAATACTGAAGCAGTACTTTACAAATTGGTCACGCACCTTGAGCGATCTTTCCGTCAATTTCCTTGTCTTATTAACTCCCCCCCCCACACAAACTTACATGCACTACACTCACCCAGTAGAGAGCTTAGGGCTTGGCCCTGCTGAGGCGGTACCCTGATTGGGAGTAGGTAGGATTGGGAAAGGGTACCGCCCGGAGAGAGATCGCTTTAAGCTAACGTGGAGGTTGGTAATGCATCTCGTGTACTAGCAACAAGTAACAGTGCCACTTCATGCGAGAATAATGGCAATATTTATTCACAAAATATAAACCACGTACGTGGTACATGCTACGTTGTTTATGAGAAGCGGCGGGTGTGTACGATAATAACTGAACCGAAGACAAGTAGTTACAGACCATGTGACTTGTCTCTCCCCGAAATTCACTATCACGTGTAGCTTTGAGCGTGTCCTAATTGGGACAGTGTACCGCTGGATGCGATATCTGGAGCAGGAAAACGCTTGCAAGCTGAAGTGGAGTTTGCGCCAAATCGCACCAGTGGGGGAGGAATACTGCCGGTTCGGGGGATGTTACGTGCAATATGCATATGGGAATAATGTCCTAAAATGTTGACTTGTCCGATATCACAACTTACTCATCCCGATATATTGCAATATCTTCAAAAAAAGAAATCGACAGATTTAGACCGACGTATAGCTCCGCGCAGCGTAGAGCACTCGATAGCAATCTCTACTTTCTACGGCTCGGCAACTCGAACTGATATAGAGCGGTCGAGATATTGCTGTACGCCTCGCTGTGCTTATAGCCCCAATTGAAACAGAAGTAACGATGTTGGTTGGGAAGGAGGATGGGCTACCTCGCTGCCCCCTAGCACGCGTCGTGGGGGGGGGGGGGAGAAGGAGGTACCTTCTTCTGGAAGTCCAAGTGCTGCTGCTGCAGCGCCTTCTCGAGCGGGCGCGTGGTGCGCGCGGCCGCCAGCTGTCGCTCCAGCTGCGCCACGCGCTCGCGCTGCGCCTGCGCCTGCGCGCGCGCCTCGCGCAGGTCGCGCAGCGCCGCCTCCTTCGCCGCCAGCTCCGCGCTCAGCCCCGCGCTCAGCTCCGCGCTGCGCTCGGCGCTGCGCTTCTGCGTCTCCTCGCGCTCGCGCTGCCGCCGCGACCCGCGCGATTATTTCGTTATTCCGAACGCGTCAACGGCATTAGGCGCGTAAGTTTTTATCACGGATCAATGCTTTCAACGGTTGCATAGGCCAGCTGTGTTCCCCGCTATTTGCTACTACCTTAGCACGGCACTTGGGCGGATATTTTGACGTTCAAAGGTCTAATGTGTGATTTGTAAGCTTATAATGAATCTAAATTTTAAACATATTACTGTTGCCCAGATCATTCACTTTGACGTAGAAAGTTGCATACATATTTCATTAAAATACTTGATTTAAGTTTTGATTCATTACAAACTAAGCTTTATTAGTCAGTCTGATGAATCAACCCCTAACGACTCACGTACATGCCGGAAAGACAGTATAGTAATATCCAGAATTTCATCAATGCCCTCAAAGCTTCATTGAAAAAATCAAAACCCCCTGTTTGTACTAGATTCCGTCCACAGTATACTAGAGGGAACTGACTGAATTGTTGCAATCTATTTGTTTTATCGCAAGGAATCGGATGTGCCGCTGTAGGTGCCGTACGGCTCCTAAACGTGTTTTAGTGGCTTAAAACGCTTCCTCAAGAAACACGTTTTAGAGACAATTTTTGAAATCTTCTCGATTCATCCAAAATATTCCCCACTAAGAGATCAAGGTGCATCGATTGACACCTCATATCTTTAGTGGTGAACCGGAGGGGATCTAACCACGAACGACGGACATTCGCAGGTTACTCGATAACTGTATAAGGATTAAGTTGTCTCTACGTGAAAAGGTGATGACAAGTGAATGTCCGCTCACCTGCCGCGCCTCCAGCTTGCGCACGGCCTCCTCCTGGTGGAGGCGCTCCTCCTCCAGGTCCGTCACCTTCTGCAGCGTGTCGCGCAGCTGCTGCTGCATGCCCTCGAGCTCTTGCGCCAGCGCCAACGCCGCGGCGCCCTCTGCGCACACGAGGCCGCAATCGCTGGCTGCAACTCGCCCCATGCCGCCGCCACGGCTGCTGCCTACGCTCTACCACTCTACCACAAGCCTGCTCCACTCAGTGGCTCCGTGGGCCACCCCGAGCACATGCCGGTGCGGGGACTCAGAAATTTTCTCGCACAGATGCGTTGTCGTGGAGGGGATGATCGCTACTCGGCCGTCAGAGGAAATGGTTTCAAAAGGGGAGTGTGTGGCGGTTGAACGTCTAACAGCTATCGGCTCTGAAGCGTATGACTTCCCTCCCCATCACAAATGACCCTCTCCCCACGATAACTCCCGTCGCAGCTCGAAACAGCCCCGAGCCAGCTCGGGCATCCGCGTCCATCTGTAGCAAGTTTAGCAGGCCTCTCTACTCCATTCCGCCATATCCTAGCCTATTCTGCATAATCGCGAATCACCCTAATAATGGTGCTACAACAAAACATACTTTCTCGTAAGGGCTCACCAACTTTGACTGCAGTGAGGAGATGATTTGGATCCGTGCTTCCCGAGTGGCTCCCCCTTGGCCCTAGGCTTTGTCGTTGCAAGATATGATACTCATGGATTTTGGGTGGGTGGTGGTCTACGTCCTGATGCAGTGAGTGGCGTAAAACATATATGTCCCCACCTGGAAAGCTGGTAAGCGTCGAGCTGGCGACGTAGTCCCACTCAGGTTATGTGTAGATGTGTGCGCATTGCATTCCGGAATATCCGTATACTAGCTCAAAGGTGCAGTTCCACTCTCGCGGGAGATATAGCGAGGAACTATGCCCAGCTGCCCACCCAGGGGATGTAAAACTCTACTGGTAAAGTACAAGTGTGTGGAATGGTAGATTTCGCACTCCATTAATAGAGTCAACCTCATCAACGCACCCACTGCCGACCCCACACAACCCTCGCCCCCACACAAACCTCGCAAACCCAACCCAACTCTACCCAAATCTTCTCAACCCCCCTCTCTTTTATCCCCCCAATCCTCGCCCAATTCACACCCAACTCCGCCCAATCAAACCCTGCCAACCCTTCCAGTCAGTAACGGCGCGAGCTTTTAAGCACAGAGGGTAAAAAATCGCAAGAGAGATAATCTTCAGAGTATTTCATCCCCATTATCTAAGATAATGTAATTAATGACAACAAAAGGCAATTTGCAAAGTTTATAATTGAAGTAAATTATTTTTAAATAATAAATTATAAGGTATTTTAAGTACCTTAAGTACTTGTAATATTCCTGGCTGATGCAGATATAACAACAGCAGTGGTGCTTGAATTAAAAACCTACTTTTGATCGCGAATCTATCGATAACGTTGTTGTTAAAGACCCTAATTTTATTCATTTCTTTATCAACAGATAACACAGCCAGCTCACCCACGAAAAACTTACAAAGAGTTTCCACGAAATTTCATTGGGTTCTCAAACCACTGAAACCCCTAGAGGAGTCACCACTGCTGCTGACCCCACCCCAATCCCATCCTACTCGTCTTTCTTCAACTCTACCATGCCTCACCACATCCTACCCAACTTCATCCTATTATATTTTATCCCGAATAAGCTAAATTAATGGATATATATTTTTTAAACGATAGATAATTTTATCTGAAGTGGTTGAAATCCAATTTAATAGAAACTAGATTGTATAATATATTTCAGGGTGAAATACATTAAGGGTCTGCTATATTTTTGGAGACATTATTATTATTATTATTGGAATTATTATTTTATAATTAATAATAATAATTCCATCTTTTTTTAGGTCACACAATAGCGGATATGTGGTACAGAGATTACGTTCATGCGTTTTTCCTCTATTTAGGTAGTTTAAGTTGTAAAACGTCACTGCCGCTGGGAGTGTGAGGGCGTGCCCTTGACGTACCGTCGGGGGAGCTAGCTGCTGACGGCGGGAACTCCGTCGCCCGCGACGCTCTCTCCTCCAGCTCCGCGGTCCGCTCTCTCTCCCTCTCCAGTTCCTTCTGGACTGTCCTCCTGCACACACCGCCGAGACATCCAAACGAAGTTTGAACGGGTTTGAATAAATTGCTCTGTTAGTGGCCAAATTTCTTCAAGCGTATAAGACACATTTTTAAACTTCGGAACTCAGTGTTGAATCCTAAGTGTAAAAAAAGAAAATGATAGTGGCTGCAATTCTAGGGGTATTATATTATTTCTACTGCTCCGTTGTCTTTATTTCATTTGTTATTCTTAAGCTGATTTCCTCAGTGAGTCACAAAATAAGATAAGAGGCTCTCGTCGTCGTCAGTTATTTTGTAGCTACGTGCGGTGTCGTATATTCGTAAGCTATTCGTGCTAAATGCTTCTCAACACAATTATCCTGATTGTTCAAAAATATGCTCCATAGATAAACAGCGATGGCATGTGACGCCTAGTGATTAAGAAGACATGGAAGAAATCGGTTAGGTGGAAAGTTTCAAGACTGGATAATCTGCTCAACTTTTACATTAATTTACTAATTAAAAACGCCTCAATAACTGTACATGACGAATAAGGAGGAGTGAAAAATCTGATTTTGCATTGCTACTACATAAGTGCTTATTTAATGTTTCATCTGTAATGTTTTTTATTATTATTATATTTATTCCTACTACTTCTACAAAATTATGTCAATTATGTTGTCATAATATAAAAATATGATCGATAAAACATCGTCGCATTTTTCAGATCTTACGTCAGTTACAGCTTGAAAGAGTTTTTTTTACTTCCTCAGAAATGTATGTGGCAATGGTTCTCTATATTCACTGTTGTAGACTAATTAAAATACTTATTCCCAATTAGAAGAGAATTCTAGTTCAATACAAACTATTGCAAGAGTCCAACCCTTTAACTGTTGCATTTTACTCTGACTCTTACACTTAACAAACTTACCTTAAGTCTCTTTCTTTTTCTAGCTGTCTTTCCATTTCCTCTCTTAGTTCGGTCATCTGACTTAGCGCGTTCGCGTCGCCACCGTCTTTGCCCGCCAATAGCGCTCCCAGATCTTGTACCCTGAAACAACATTGACGACATCGTCACGCACCGTACTTTTGAAGTGACTCCTTTACACACGTTGTTGTAAGTGGGAGTTTGGATTACTAAAAATTGGACTTCAAGTATGACAATTATTATAAGAAGCTTTTTGTCATTTCCAAACTGTGTTGCAAAATGTAACAAAACATAAATAAGTAATATTCAATTAATAACGAAAGAGATTTGTTAAACATATTAGATTACTTACTAAATTTTCATTCCTTTTTTCCGAGTTTTGCCGTTTATTTTAGAAACAGTTGTAAGAATTTAAAATTACGCCCTAATTTCCTACAACTAATGTTGCTAGTTTACTTTAATATCATGATGGGAGATAATTTCTTTTAAATATAATAAAATCATTGCAATTAGAACATGTGTGCAAAATGTTCTATTATTTATTTTTTTTAATAAAGTTAATGGAGATGTTTTCTAGAGTATCATAAAAAGAAGCAAACATTCAATCAAACCTTTTCCAGACTTTGCATGGATTATACTCTTTAAAACTATCTCACAAGACATATCTTTAAAATTCCAATATTTCTTTAAGCAAACATTTGACTTCAAATTTTTAATTCTAAAAGAAGTTATAGTCATTTTGACAATAGAACATTTCCTGGGGAATACTTTTGGGGCCAAAAATGTCGCGATATTTGCTTCTTTTTAGAGCACTTTTCTATATCTGTTAATTTGTCGAATCTATCTATTAAAAAGTACGTACGGCCTCGCAGATTCCGCATACGGCAGTGGAGATCTTTCCCAGGAAGGCTGCGCAACTTCCGATTACCCGTAGTTTGCTATGAGCATCTGTCAGCCTAGAAGCAGCCCACACAAATGTACTGATCACGACAAATCCAAGAACCAAATTTATGTAGACGTGAAAGGACTCAAACCACGACATTTCCGGCCCAGAAATTTGTTTGCTTCTTTTTAATTATTTATATAATCAATGGAAAAAATATGTATTCAAAATGAGAGAATTTTTAGGAATAAATATAATACAATCATATTTAAAGCGAATAAATTGTTTAAAAAATAAACACAATCAATAATGCCAAAAATACATGAGCAGTAAAAAAATAAGTAAATCGAAAATATTTACATCAAAAATGTATTGAACAGTAATGTATACCATCTTCTGGGAATTGACAGCAACAGGTGTAAATAATTTCTCTGTAAAGAAATTGTGAAGTTGTACACTCGATGTGGTTATCCAAATGTTAATATAGGGTTCTTTAACGTGCCGAAACCGCAAAACGATTTGAGTGGATTTTTGCGCTTCAAAAATTCACTCCTCGACTTGATTTGTACCCGCGCATCAGAGTTCAGAAGTCACTTCATAACCACTGAAATATTGAGACAGATGATAATAATTTTAGAGTATATTAAATAACGGACGCCCCTTAAATTAATTTCCTGCGTGGAAATGGTGTTGGCTTCTTACTTTAAATTTACCATTCCGTAAAATGTGACATGAGTAAATATTGCAATGCAACCTATTGTGGTGATTTTTATCCCTTTAGAGCTATAATGAGCCCACCATAAGAAATAAGGCTTTCTCTGCCATGGTCGCAGTGCAGATTCAGAGACCATCGCTCTGTCAACACAAACACCTCCATTTTGTTTCCATTGGGATGTGCTCGTTGCTTTGCGGTTATCGCTAATCTTACCGTACGTCGCTGCTCCAACATAAACACACCGTTAGGTGCGGCGACTCGAGCGCCGGCATGGACGAGGAACCCGAACGTTCAGTTGAGATTGATTGACTGGTTTTTCCGACCACGTCTACTGCTATTGTCACGAGTCCCGTTGGTGTAGGGAATGTTATGTTTACCTGGAGGTGGTAGTGCTCCTCTGCGGCTGTATGATAAGATCCAACTTCGATCTTCACGCCGGCGTACGGGAAATTTCTCTCTCTAGGTACCTCCCCCAGTGAAACACCGTCCAAACAGGGACAACTTATTAGCTCCTGACTGGTCTCCTGACATGAGATAGTGTAGTGCGTGTATAAGTAATGTAATAGGATAAGACTATGTAGGAGGAAAGATAGCATGCGCCCGTGGCCATGACCATGGCCCGTTTATTAGGACACTGCTCCGGCATTTTCCTGGTATATATCAGAGAAACCACGGAAACTACGGAGCAGAGTAGAGCAACAGGTCGCTGCACTTCACTTCCAGTCAGTGATTGGATTCGACGTAGCTAGGATCGGGAAACCGCCACCGTCTCGACTCCTAGGACCTCTGGCTCCTAGACGCTGCAGAGGCGCTACAGCGTCAACTCAACGGGGCTGCTCACCTGCGCTCGAGCGCCTCCTTCTGCGCCTCGAGCAGCTTGGCGGCCTCGCGCTGCGCCATCGCCTCCTCCGCCATCTGCTGCATGCGCTGCTGGTGCGCCGCGTCGCGCACGCGCAGCTGCTCCTCCAAGTTGCTCATCTGCGCGTTCACCTTCTGCACGCGCGCCTCGTCCGCCGTGAGGCGCGTCTCCAGCTCGCGCATGTGCTGGCGCTCGCCCTGCGGTCGGCACGCGTCGCCGTCTCTTTCAACTTCGCACTCCTCGATATTGCAGTACAGAACGTCTCTTAATTCACTCTCACGGTGGGAACTATCGTATGCACGGTAATAATAGATTTGAGGCGTAGTTCTGTCGTATATTTTTATTGTTGCAGAAAGCTTTTTCGTTCGCATTGCTGGTATCTTCTGTGCTACAAGAAATAATTTCCAAATTATAAAGAAAATATTTCATAATTAGAGAATATTAAAAATTAGAATTTAAGCAACTTAGAAAGATTGGAATATAAAATGTGAAAGTGGGAACATATGTGACCTAAAAAGCTTTCGGCAACAATAAAAACGTACGAGAGAATTATGCTTCAAATCTATTATTATGATGCCAGTGTCGTATATTCCACACCATTTCCTACCGTATGCACGGTATGTATAAAGGTCAGTGTTGATTTTCTTGGCAGAGACAGCCTTATAATAACGCGGAAAACACAATTTAATTGCATGATGCAGCAAATATAAACTTTACGGCTGTAGGGAACAGATCAACGCGCCGGGTTACTGTTGTTACCCCGATAACGAAACACAACCATTTAGATGCAGTCAGTGTCAACGTCGCGCTGTTAGCGAGCAACCGTGTGAAGTGGCGGAAATGGAGACGTTCACTATAGACGAATATTGTGATATATGGTCGATATTGGGGGAGTGCTGCGGCAAAGCCAGAGTGGCTGCCACGCGATATATATATGCCACACTCGACGGCTTCCCTCGGGGAACGTGTTGCGGCGCCTCGATGCCCGACTGCGTGCTACGGGAAACGTCCTTCCTCGACCGTGTGCCGACGTCGGAAGGTCGCCCTGCACCGTCGTATTGATCCTACCGAAGTGACAGGTGTTGAAAGCAACGGAGAACGAGCCCACGAGGAATTGACGCGCAAGACTGGCGGCACAGGTACACTTGGTGGTTGCTGTTCTGTCGAAACTTCACAAGCCCCCGTTTCGACTTTTAAGTTGGCTCTGTTTAAGTTTTACTAGCCATTTCACCACAAGCTCAACTTATGACTTTTAAGTAGGTCCTGATTAAGTTCCAGTATCCATTTCTCCAGAAGCTCCCTTTATGACTTTTATGTAGTTGCTGTTTAAGTTTCCCATGTCATTTCGCCAAAGGCCCCCTCATCTACATCTTTTAAATAGCCCCTGATTAAGTTTTCTCAGCCTTTTCCCTCACAAGCATTTCATACGACTTTTAAGTAGGCCTCGATTAGGTTTTCTCAACCTTTTTTCCCCACAAGTTCTTTATACAACTTTTAAGGCCTCGATTAAGTTTCACAAAGATATTTTGCCACTTGTCACTCTTAATTCTTTTCAGTAATCCCTGATAAGAGAGCAAATGTCGATTCGCGTTTCCGTCCGACCTTGAGGTATCCGTCCATGACGGCGAGCTGGTCGGTGACGATGCGGAAGCGCTCGTGCTCGGCCACGGCCTCGTCGGTGGCGGCGCACGCGCGGCGCTCGGCCGCGTGCAGCTCGGCGCGCGCGCCGCTCAGCTGCGCCTCCAGCGCGTGCACGCGCTCGTGCGCCTGCTCCAGCGCCGCCTCCAGCGCCGACACCTGCCGCGGCACCCGCCCTTCTTATTACGAAGCCTTCTTGCAAGGGACAGGGCTCGCGTGGAGCGGCAGGGATTGGAGATGAGGTGGCAGTTAGGGCTGCTGACGCGAAATCCCCATACTGACATTTCCTCCTGAATCTCGTTTGCTTCACTGACACTACAATGTAATGTTATATCATGGGAATATGGATTAAGTAGAGTTCCCTGCTACAGTTAAACCCATATTACATTTACTGTCATCAAGTGACATGTACCGTTCACGTTAAATGACAGGATTGTAAAAAGTAATACCTGCGGAGTATCGTTATTCGATACACGTCTCACGCGAAATTCCCGTACTCGCATTTCTTCCTGAATCTCATTTGCCCCACTAAAGCTACCCACTAACGTGATGTTATATCGTGGGAATATGGAGTTAGTAACGCTGCCTGCCACACTTGGACCCGAATTAAATTTATTGTAATCAAGTGACATGTACCGTTCACGTTAAATGACACGATTGTAAAAGGTAATACCCGCGGAGTTTAGTTATTCGATATACGTCTGTCGTAAGCTTTGCGCCTGCGGACTGAACCAAAACAGGATTCGTATTGTAACCGGCGTGTGTTGCACGCTATGCAAGAACTCTGGCATCTCTTTCTCAAACAAATTACTTACTTTCTTCCAAAATTTTTCACTTTTCTTCTGTGTCTTTTGCGTCTATCGGACTTCAATCGAAAAGTCTGTTTGTATATTACAGAATAAAAAAGTTCATTGAAAAATTAATAAAAATGGAAGTTAAGCTATGTTTTGTTTTGTTTCTGTATGGAATTTCCCATGATCACAATACTACAAAAGTTGAAATATAAAATAATAACGCATGGTAACACTGTTGTTCAGGTGTTGGGACCAAACGACCGCTGTACTACCTTCATCGAGCAAACTATGTCGCCCAAGATGACCTCCATGCCTTTGCACGAGTATTTCCTCTTTCTTCATATTCATTTTACACATTGAGATATAATTAAGAAATACGCTGTGGGCGTACGGTCAATCTCTTCCTCTCGTACCATTATTCCGCGAATTGATAAACACGAGCACTGGCAGCAACGAACACTGGCAAATG